>VZQC01001762.1:344101-361444 GCA_009823505.1 Rhizomys pruinosus | reverse complement strand
TTACAGACATGACCTCCACATGTACACCATGATGTTCACACCATTACAGACATGACCTCCACATGTACACCATGATGCTTGCACCGTTACACACATGACCTCCACATGTACACCATGATGCTCACACCGTTACACACATGACCTCCACATGTACACCATGATACACCGTTACACACATGACCTCCACATGTACACCATGATGTTCACACCATTACAGGCATGACCTCCACATGTACACCATGATGTTCACACCATTACAGACATGACCTCCACATGTACACCATGATGTTCACACTGTTACAGACATGACCTTCACATGTACACCATGATACACCATTACACACATGACCTCCACATAAACACCATGATACACCGTTATACACATGACCTCCACGTGTACACCGTGATACACCATTACACACATGACCTCCACATATACACCATTACACACATGCACAAAATAAATTACCAATAAGGGAGTGAAGCAGAGCAGTTCTAATGGTGAAGCAGCTTTAGCCTTTAGGCTAACAATAGAGTTTAAGGTCAGCTGTGTCTGTCGTTCATGTTTGTCCTTTCTCTTCTTTTCCTCCTCTCAGACGTGCACCCACAGCCACCTTCCATGACAGCAAACACAACATTGTGCACGTCCACTTTGATGCGACCAGGGGGTGGCTGCTGACTTCTGGAACTGACAAAGTGATTAAGGTAAGGTCCCATCTTAGTCAGCTTTATATTGTGGGCCTGTAAGTACACTGGGCGATCAGGAGCTATGAAGCTGTGTTTGGGCTATCCTCAGGAGTGAGAAATTAAGAGCCTACTGATCTCCAGCCTGCAGAATAATCTACTTAAGATGTGATCTTTAAAAGACAAGAGTAGGGACTGGGGAGACAGTTCAGTTGGTAAAGTGCTTATAAGGACCTAAGTTTAGTCCCCAGAACCCACATTAGAAAAATGCTAGGCATGGCGGTCCATCCTTTTAGTCACAGTGCTGGGGAGGGGAGCCAGGTGGAGCCTCGGCCAGCAGCCAGTGGTCTAGCCTGCTCAGTAATCCATAGGTCCCATGAGATCCTTTCTCAAAAGACGAGTTAGATGGCTGCCGAGGAATGACACGTGAGGTTGTGCTGTAGTGGAGGCATGTGTACGTGTGCACATGCACACGACAGTAAGTCCTACATGTAGTTATTACAGGAGTAACATGAGCAGGAATAGTCCTCGGAGTTCCTGGAGAGGCAGTGCTGCTGGGAGGCTGCAGAGCAGGCAGTGGAACTGAGCAGAGGTTGGGAGCCAGGCTTGGAATAAGCCACAAGGTCTTTTCCCACCGAGATTAATCCAGGAGCATTTATCAAGTCCTCTCTGGAGACTGTGCCAGGCCACATTAATTCAGGGCCACAGCAGAGGCTGAGGACAGAAGGGGTCACCTCTGTGTCATCTTGGCCTGTTTTGGAGACATCAACAGGATGAGGTAGTTAGAAACCCCTTTTAGAGTCTCCTTGTGACTTCAAGCAAGCTTCAGCCTATCTCAGCAGCCATGATCCATGCACTTTTGACATCTTATGGAATAGTTTGGAAGGTCTGAGAAGTGTATGGACAGATAGAACCTCACCTGAGAAGTGTATGGACAGATAGAGCCTCACCCGAGAAGTGTATGGACAGATAGAGCCTCGCCTGAGAAGTGTATGGACAGATAGAGCCTTGCCTGAGAAGTGTATGGACAGATAGAGCCTCGCCTGAGAAGTGTATGGACAGATAGAGCCTTGCCTGAGAAGTGTATGGACAGATAGAGCCTCGCCTGAGAAGTGTATGGACAGATAGAGCCTTGCCTGAGAAGTGTATGGACAGATAGAGCCTCGCCTGAGAAGTGTATGGACAGATAGAGCCTTGCCTGAGAAGTGTATGGACAGATAGAGCCTCGCCTGAGAAGTGTATGGACAGATAGAGCCTTGCCTGAGAAGTGTATGGACAGATAGAGCCTCGCCTGAGAAGTGTATGGACAGATAGAGCCTTGCCTGAGAAGTGTATGGACAGATAGAGCCTCGCCTGAGAAGTGTATGGACAGATAGAGCCTTGCCTGAGAAGTGTATGGACAGATAGAGCCTCGCCTGAGAAGTGTATGGACAGATAGAGCCTTGCCTGAGAAGTGTATGGACAGATAGAGCCTCGCCTGAGAAGTGTATGGACAGATAGAGCCTCGCCTGAGAAGTGTATGGACAGATAGAGCCTCGCCTGAGAAGTGTATGGACAGATAGAGCCTCGCCTGAGAAGTGTATGGACAGATAGAGCCTCGCCTGAGAAGTGTATGGACAGATAGAGCCTCGCCTGAGAAGTGTATGGACAGATAGAGCCTCGCCTGAGAAGTGTATGGACAGATAGAGCCTCCCCTCAGAAGTGTATGGACAGATAGAGCCTCCCCTCAGAAGTGTATGGACAGATAGAGCCTCGCCTGAGAAATGCTGGTTCCTGTCTCCCTCCAGTGGATCTGATCCGATTTCATTCTTCACTGGAGCAGAGTGGAAACTGCCCTGTGTGCTAGAGTATTGCATTTAGAAGTCACACTAGTGGTGTGTATATTTGCTTGGTAATTGGAAAGTAAAAAGCATCAGCTTGAGTCCTGTTCTGAGGACTGCTCCTCCTCAACCCAGTCTCATCTTGTTTATCTTGGGTTCTCTTCCTTTTTCACAGCTGTGGGATATGACCCCAGTAGTGTCATGATGATGCTCCCAGGAACCACAAGGATAGTTTTCAATGAGGAAATGCTTGTTTGAATTGCAAATCATTACTGGAGACGTAAAGCAGATGTGTGGCCCGTAAGAGAAACTGAAGACGACGACATGGTATCTTTCCTACTTGGTCAGCAGTGAACTAGTGAAAGAACGGTCCCAGGGACTCTTCTACTTATTCATACAATAGAAAAGAAGCTATTTTTTTATCAAATGGTTTATACATCCTAGCTGTGCTACATTGTTTTGAGAATACTGAAAAAAATCTATATGGGATGTTTAATTTTCTATTTTTCAACTTTCCATTGCACTTGTTGCTTTCCGTGTCAGAAAAAATGAGAGACATGTCTGTTCAGGGTCATTACAAAGCAGTTCCCGCGTTTCTTCACCTCGTGTCTCTGGTGGGGTCTTCTCTTATGTCTTCACCTCCCTCACCTCCTCCTCTCACCAGAGTGATATAATTACACTCTTTCAGTGTTTCTGCTTTGATGGCCTCAGTGGACAGAGTTGGAAAACCATTCATGTGTGTATGCAGCAGCTGACCTCTTGAATCACCTACAGAATGATCGGATTGTATTGTCTCGTGTATTCATGTTCTTTCTGAGCAGAAATGACCTGTGTTTCAGCCCCAGTTTTCTCTGTGTTCACACGTTAGAAAACACTGTGAGGACTGCTCCCCACCAGCCGAGATGGGCAACGTGACTCAGCTTCAACCATCAGTGCCTGGATCTTTAAGAATTCTGTCAGGGCCTCTTGAGCCTTTTATGTTAAGGACTTTGGTGTGTTTTGTTTTGTTTTGTTTTGTTTTTAAAAAGACATGTGTGTATGTTTGTTTGTTTGTTTTTACATAGCTTTCCTTACTCCTAACAAGAGAAACAAAAATGTCCATGCTCCAAAACCAAATGTCTTCAAAATGTTTTTTCTGTGTAGCATTGTCTCTGAACCTGAACATTTATTACTCTAAGATTATAATCTCCTTCTGTCCACCATCCATAGAAATCAGGTGTTTAGACATCTTTATCTTAATGTGTACTTTAATATTAAAGCCAGTCTGTGATCTGAGACACAGAGGTACCTGCAGCTCCTGCTGCGCCCTTGTTTGGGAACATAAGAAATTGCTTTAGAAAATGAACCCAAAGAATTCTTACCTATGAGGAAACCCACTCAAGCTTCAAGATATCAAATAACTTTTAAAAAAGTGTTATTCTTACCCATCAAAATAGAATTAAAACGAGTGACAAGCAGGTCCTGGGAACCGGCCCACTCTGAGCAGCTCGTACATGTTCTGCCTCATTCAGTCCTCTCCTGCAGGACAACAGGAGGTTGCCAGACGCTTCAAGGGTCATCAGGTCAGATAAAGTCTTAGAGGTAAAGCAGGACAAGTGCTCGCCCTGCCTTGTCTGTGTCACACCCCTCAGTATCCTGTTCACTTCTGATTTAACAGGTACTTTCAGGGCAGGTCATTGAAGGGAGTCACAGCGCCCTACCCATGACCTGTTGACACCATTGCTGTTCTCACTGGGGAGGTGATACTATTGGATACCACCGGAACTCACCCAATGAGAGCTCTTCCCAGGACGGGGCCTCCTGAGGCTGATCCGCTGACTAGCACTGGGAAGCAGGGCCAGTGTGTACTCCACATGACCACACCCCCAGCAGCCTTTCCCTGACAGCAGAACTCTTGGGAGGTGCTAAAGCACATGAATGCACACACATGGTTATCACCATTGTTGCTTAATGCCCCTTCCATGGAATGCTTGCCACAGTCAGTCAGAGCTGTTAGAACTGCTTTGAGGCATTTCTGTATGATCGATCTGTTTCCGAGCTCTGAAAAGGGAATTTGAGTTAAAATATTAAAATACCTATCCTATAGTTTATTGCTAGAATCTGTAGCCACTTACCACATTGTACATAGTAGAGAACTGTGTGTTGGAAATGAGTCAGAGGACTGAGTCTCACTGAGCTTCCCTCCCTGAACTTCAGAGCATGACTGTCCGTGGGGAAGGAAATACGGTGCCCTGCAAGCCTGGTGTGGATTCCACGTATATGTGGGTGAAGTCGGACTCCATTGGGAAACTGACTTCCTGCATCAGATCACACTATGTCACTCTGTTAGTTGGCCCTGTGCCTTGCTCCAGTCACCTCTCAGCATTGCTGCAGCCCCTCCCACAGAGCCCTTCAGAGATGGAAACTTCACTGGCGATGAGAAACATGTTCAGACCCCACAGATACACCAGGGCCTGCGGTGCTGCCCTCTCCTCTCCTGTGTGGTTGCTGAAGTTGAAAAGCGTTTATCAAGCCAACCCTGCGTGCTAGTAATACTGTGAATCCTTGGTTAGCATGAAGTGTCTGCTGTTCCTTTAACCCGTAAACGCATGCTGGTGCTGAGTGTCTTCCAAGCATTGTGTGAAAGGGGAGGCTTCATCAGGCATGGAAGCTGGTAGCGCTGCCTGGTTCAGCTCTTCTCTAGGTGAAAATCACAGGTCTTGTGTCCCTTGTGGATTTGCACTTTACTTAGATTTTTGCTCTATTATGGAAACAGACAGCTCTGGCAAGTGGTACTCAATGTGGCTGTGTTGGAAAGTAGTGAGACTGCACATGCGTCATGCAGAATTATTTCCTGTTTGTTATACAAAAACTATCTTGTATTCTTTGTCCCTCCCAAGGAATGGTATTTATTATCAGACCTGCCTGGATATGTCTCCACAGTAGCAAAAAAGGCTTTAAAAACCAGTACTTGGAACCTTGTGTCATTTTATGAGGCCAGTCAACCATAATGTGTTTCTCATTTGCTTGTTTGAATTATTCATGGAATCATAAAATTACAAAACTGGAAGGGATCTTGAGATCTAGAATGTTCCAGGCAGAAAACACATTAGTCATACCAGGCAGTTAGAGCTGAGGCATAAACAAGAGAATCCCAAAGATTCAAGGAGCAGTTTGTGAATATCACCTAGTAACAACGTGAGTGGCCAAGGAGAGCTGCACCCTTGCCTTGGGACAGGGAGTCTCTGGAAGCAGGTTTGATCTTGTTTTGAGGAAGTTTGGCTGACTCTTCAGCCCTGCCTGTGGTTAGGATAGGAACAGTTGTGGCAGTTTGTCAGCTGTCCATATGCAGACTCCTTCGCATACCATCCTCTGTTGACCACCCAGTGATGAGCGTGGAGTTCACGTGCAGGGTCCAAGAGGCACCTACCCTGCTGGCTCTGGGCAGCTCCGCTACTCTGGGCCTGTGCCCTTGTCCGACAGCACCTTTCCACTGTCTCAGATGTATGTTTTAAAAGTAGAATGTATTTTTGTTCAACATCTTTTAAAAGCTTGAATTTGGGCTTTTAAGTAAAAGCATAGCTCTAAACTATGTCACAGTTAGTAGACATAAATATTCATTAAATGATACTGCTTTGGTTTGTCTTTTCAGTAGTTTAATTGTACAAAAGTGAGCTTTTTCAGGCAGATTTATATTTTAAAGTGAAAGAAAAGCATTTTGCAAGATTCCCTTGTTTTTCTTTCCTATAAAATAATGTATAGTTGAGTTTTTCCTGGTGTGACGGTAGCCATGTAGCCCCTTGATGAAGGACACTGGGGGAAGTCCATTTTGATGGTAGCTATACCATCCTCAGGCTCTTCTCAAACTGCTCCGTTTGTTTGCATTTTTGTTTTTGAGATGGAGACTCACTATGTGGCCCAGGCTAGGGTGCAGCTGGCAACCGTCCTGGCTCAGACTCCTTGGTGCTGAGGTTGCAGGCACATAACCTTATGGGCTCAGCTTCACCCAAATCCTGCTGAGCACCTCCCCTATGCCAGGCTGTGAACTGGGCCTCAGGTCCCAGTCCCTTCCCTAGCTCCACAGATGTGAGAAGATGGGCCATTTCAGCACATGGGATTAGCATGATAGAGATTAGTTTGGGTCCCCCTAAATTTTCCTAGGGTGCCCCAACCCAGTAAGTAGGGCAGAAAGGACTTGACCAAGGAGAGGACTTCCTGAGTGGCCAAGGATGAGGAAGGAATTAAGCAGGAAAATGAAAGGAAATGCAGGCAGACACAGGACAAGACGGCTGCTGTGTGGGAGCTGCCGGGTCCCAGGGACTTCGAGGGGGTTCACTCTGCCAGGGAACAAGTGGCTCATCTGTGAGTCCAGACCGAGCCCTTGTGGCTACCAGATGCTGATGGACTGCATCACCCCCCAGAGAGGGTACACTATGCAGTTTCCTGGAACAGGGTTATTGAGAAGCTCACCCTGTGATCAGTGCCAGTGTTCATGATCCCTGGCATCTGGTTTTGAATATTTCTGGGTGTTCCAGGTTTGGCTAGCAGCTGTGAGGTGGACTCAGAGGGCAGGGTAGGCACCGCTCTCAGATATCTGCTACCTCCCCGTCCTCCTTGGCCATGAGTCACTGCAAAGTACTAGATCGTTCCAGTACCAGGTGGGAAACATGGTAGGTCTTTGTCAGGCTCACTTGCTGAGTGGAAGGGAAAGCTCTCCCTAACACAGTTAGAATGAAGGCTCTGGGCACCGTGCTTGGGAGCCGTGGCCCTACCAAGCAGGAGCGCGAGCTGCAGGGCTTGCCGTACAGGTTTACTGTTGAGTGATTTGCCATTTTTCAAGGCACAAGCCCTAACTGGCTTCAGGAGTGACTCTGTGCTCAGCTCGACAGCCAAGAGGCACATGACAGCTGGGGCTTTTGCTTTGCATTTTCACCTTTTAGCATCAGCTTCTACCAAGAGGTCTCTAGTCTTTTTTTTTTCTTTTTTTTTCTTTTTTTTTTTTTTGTTTTTTTTTGTTTTGTCTTTTTGAGACAGGGTCTCTCTTTAGTCCCAGCTGGCCTGGAGCTCACTATGTAGACCAGGCAGGCCTTGAACTTGCAGAGATCCGCCTGCCTCTGCCTCCCAAGTGCTAGGATTAAAGGGGTGTGCCACCATGCTGGGAGAGTAGCACCTGCCAAGAGCACTGTCCCAGGTGGGCTGGCAGTGTGGGCTCCCTCCTTCCCATGCCAGGGGATTTTTTTTTTTGGCATTTTTTTGAGACAGGGTCTCCCCGTAGCCCCAGGTAGCCTGAAACTCTGTGTAGACCAGGCTAGCCTTGAACTCACAGAGATCTGCCTGCCTCTGCCTCCCAAGTGCTGGGATTAAAGGTGTGTGCCACCACTCCTGGCAGAATTTTTTTTTCAAGTATAGAACTTGTCAAAGATGCTAAAAGAGATTGAGTGAGGCTTGGATTCTGTCCATAGGCCAGCCTGAGTCTCGTCTAGGCTTGTGACTCTGTGATTCCATAGGCCAGCCTGGGTCTCGTCTAGGCTTGTGACTCTGTGATTCCGTAGGCCAGCCTGGGTCTCGTCTAGGCTTGTGACTCTGTGATTCCGTAGGCCAGCCAGGGTCTCATCTAGGCTTGTGACTCTGATTCCGTGTGTTCCTGAGCCAGCGCTAACCATCACCAGTCAGAACTGACTTCACTCAGATGAGAACGCTCTGCCATGCCTTTTTCTTGTTGTTTCTGCCGTATGAAAGGAATTGTTGTCTGAGTTTTCCCATCCAGTCAGTCAAGATGGACATCCATCATTAGTATCATCTCATCCAAAAGCTATCTTAAAGTGTTCACCTCTAGGGGTGGAGAACATCTGACTTTCTTGAAAGTGGGAATTACAGATTGATTCCAAGTTTAGATTTGTAATCTGACTTCAATGTTTATTATTTCTTCCTTGGTTCTTTGGGATGCATGAAAGCATGAATTAGAAATCAGAAGTGGGGGTGAGATCACTACACATGGTTTGAAGAGAGTACATTGCTTCTGTATACCTTTTATCATTGAAATGAATGAGAGCCTTTTGTTGGCAACATGACCACTGTGGTACGGACCAAACACCTGATCACTGTTACTGTTGTCTGTCTCCATTTGTGTCTCACACCATCCTCTTGCTTTTTAAATGCCTTTGTTTTTCAAGGTACTGTTGTTTCAGGAAAAAAAAGTCTTGCATAAGAAGTGTAAAAACTGTTACAAACTAGAGAGCAGGAAAGGTGGCCACACCTGTGCCTGCCCGTCACTGTATCAAACCATGGACACAGGCTCTTCCCTTCTGCACAGCGGCTACCAGAGGCCCACATCTGGACGAGGCTGCCACAGGTCTGCTACTTTATGAGTATGTTTTTCCAAAGAAATCTGGAATGGAGAGATTTGTCAGGGTCTCAGCTGAGCATGTCATAAGCTTAAAGCTGGAACAGGTTCTTCCAGGGTGGCTCTAGCCAGACCCCCTGGTGAGTGCCGTGCCATGCTTCATCCCACTGGATTCCACCAACCAGACCCACCCATTGATTGACCTCCTGAATGTGATGAGGTGGTACTGAGACTGTTCTGTGATGTCAAGATGTCTGTATCCCACCCTTTGTCCAAACGCTGCTCAGCGTCGTGAATGTTTCGCTCTGCCTGTTCCCTATGCTGCTGCCTCCTTGGCTTCAAATAAACATCTGCATACCTGCATACCACTGTGGTCCCAGCACTGTCATGTGTCAGTCACACATAAATCCAGCAGCCCTGACTGGCGCTGTCCTTGTGGGTCCTGACCCATCTGGGAGGGATGGGGAGGTTTCCAGGTGACTCTGCCTAGCTATCTCGACCTCAGGGAGAGCTGTCTTCTGGAGTCACAGGTAAGCCACTGTTCACCAGCCCAGGCTCTGCACACAGGCTGTAGCTTTTGCATCCTCTCCTGAATGTGGATTACATTTTCTGCCCAAGTAACTGCATAGTAGACTGCCCAAGTGGGAAAGACCTTCAGGGCAATAGAGCCAAGGAACCTCTTTCAAAACTCTCAAGGTCCATTTTATGGAGAAAAGAATAGGCACAAAGAAATATGGCCTCTGATGAGGGATGGCCATGTAGCTGGGTTGACCTAGGACCAAGGGCCCACCCTGGTCCTGAGACCATGGCCTCGCCTCAGCACAGGCCCAGGTTTTCCTCCTGAAGAACAGCAGTGAGGCAGGCAAACCAAACCTGCTTGTTAACACTGCCCCCTCCTGTTCGTCAAACACCTTCCAGGCAGGTTCGTCCAGAACACCTCCTCTCAGGGTTTCTTGGCAGTTAATTAATTGATCCCTGGGTCTGAGTGTCTCGGATACCAACTGAGGAGCCGCAGCCAAGTCGTCTCCACCACCGGGACGAGCCACATTGAGTTCACCTTGAACACCAAGAGCTTCTGCAGGTGGATTCTAAATCCATCAGCTGTTCTGTTCCCACTCTGGAGGTAGTGAGTGAGAGAAGCTGCTGGGACGAGAGGTTCTATCAAAGTGTGTCACTGCAGTGCCACGTGGTTCTTGAAGCCACTCCTCAAACCTATGCAGCAACTAGGCCTCATTTAAATTGTTCCCGTAAGTGCGCATTGTCTTCGGGAGACATGAACAACCATCGTGCAGCCTCATCCCTGGGACAGAAGAGGTGGCCAGGGGTCAGCCTGGAGACCCAGGAGTCTCCTCAGATTGACAACGTTGGTTAATTGTACATTTAGAATATTCTAGGACATCAGATAAATGAGAGATTTAAACATAAAAAAGCCCTGCCTCCGATGATCAAGGCGAACTTGTTCAGAGTCCCAGTCCTGTGTTTAAAAGTTCCCCTTCCTGGTGCCTCAGGGGCCTCCCTGGGGAGGAGCCTGTGCGCTGGCCTCTCGGCCACGCCTCCGCTATTTTCCAGTTGTTTCTAGCCCTGCATTGCTGTGGTCTGGCCTGTTTCATTCTCTGAGCCAGCCATTCCAAGACTTCAGTGAACTCCTTGTCCTACTGAGAGGAAGTATAGAGAAATTGTCTCCAATTTAAAAGTGGAGAAGAGAACTAGGAAGTGCTATGTACTGGCTTCCTTCTAGTATGTGACCAACATCTCCCAAAGAGGGACAGAAGGGCCTGCAGCCGTGTTAGATGCTGTCCCTGCATGCAGAGGAAAGGCCACCGGGATATTACAGCTCTGACAGATTCAGACATAAACCATAGTTGAGTGGGTTTGGAAACCAGCAGGGAGTAGCAGGTGTGGATGAGGGGCCAGTGGGGGGGGGTCCACTTTCCTAGCGCCTAGGGGGTCACCCAGGCTTGTGGCTGTCATCAGTAATGGGCCAGGGCACCAGAGAGAAGGGGCTGGTTTGCTCACGAGGCCTGTTCTCTTCTGGCCCATGTCCAGCCTGCCCCCTGTCCCTACTGTCACTATAGGAACACAAAAGCTCAACAAATGAATGCTTCCATTCACTCCCCCACGTTGCCACTCTGTCCAGCTGCTGCTGTGCTGTGACTCAGTTTCCTAGATGACTGCTCTGCCTCCTGTGCAGAGGACACCCAGCCCATCACGGTAATGGCAGGAAAGTGGGGGCAGTCCCAGCCAGGTTTCATGGCCAGGAGAGTATACCACGAAGGTCGGCTTCTCCAGACCCTGGGCGAGCTGCCAGGAAGGAAGTCGCCCGAAAGAAAGCGTCCCTGAGCTGTGAGGCTACTGCAAAGGGAGGGCCATACACCACCTGTGCCCAGCCTGCGTGGAACCAGAGCCTCGCCCCCAGGCTTGAAGCCTGCGTGGAACCACAGCCTCACCCCCAGGCTTGAAGCCCTCGTGGAACCACAGCCTCGCCTGCCAGCCCCGCGTCCCTGAGGAACTCCCGAGAATTCATTGCTTCATCAGGTTAGAATGGGTTAGGGGCAGGGCACCAGCCGGCTCCCTAATTCCCGAGCCTTTGGACTCCGGCCGGGGCTCCTTGAACTATTTAGTATTTTCCTCTTTTTAGGAAGGACAGTTGTAGGAAGAGAAAGGATTTTTCATTTCCTCTGCTTCTCCCTCGGCATAAGTGGCCCGTGGCTACTTCCAGGCAGTGTTCACCCAGTGTCACTGCCCTGCCTGTTCCTGAACCACAGCACAGCACCAGCCTACTTGCCTGGATGCGCCAGGGACCCAGCTGTGCCTTGCTGCCAGCAACAGCCCTGCCCCCTCAGACCTCAAGGAGCACAGTGTCTCCGACTGGAGCATGTTGAGAAACAAGATGATTCCCATGAAGCAAAGGACAGAAAAGCAACAGGAGAACAATCTTCACAGCCCTCACAGGACTCTCGGGCTCTGAGAGACTTCATCTGCTCCAAAACACGTCCTCCTTTTAGAAAACGAAAAGTCTGTGTGCGCCGTAGAAAAGATCTATTGAATAGTAAAGAAGAGGCATGCCAAACATTCTGCAGGAGCCTCAAGTCACATGCTGGGGCCTGCCTAGCCTTCTGGGGACTCTGGCCACACACAGGCCACCTGCAGTGAGAGGTCCCGTCCCTAGATGAGACAACACAGGGACAACATGTGGTCACATGTGCCATAACCTAGAGTCCAGCAGTGGGGCTTGCTGGACACAGATTAAACAAATGTGAGTTGACATTGACATTGTCAGGATGGTGGATTTGGGGTGTAAGGAGCTGTGGGGACTAGACAGGAGAAACCAAGTGTCCCTTACTATGAGCTAGAAGAACTGGAAGCCCACAGTGTCAGCCCTGCCTCCTAGCCCCAGTTCCGACATTCTCTAAAATGTCTATTTCTAGTCACTGCTGATAAAGAGAGTACTGACCGACTGGAGAAACTATTCCAGCCAAACCATCCCGTGAACCAGGGAGTATTGGTCTGGGCAGCTTACTGGGAGCTACAGCGTGGAGGAGGCCCCCACCCCAGTGATTCTTACCTTAAATATGCTGGGAGGAAGGGAAGCTCACCATCCCCCCTTCCTCATGAGGGAAAGTCAATGGATCCCATCTTGTGAGGGGCGAGTGTAGGAAATCACAGCTGATTTCAAGATGGCAGCTGGCATTTCATGCCCAGAGGTCAGAGTTCCACAGCTCAGTCTTCCTGATTGCTAAAAATGTATACATGACAAAAAACAGCCAACATCCTAAGTCAGTGAAGCAGATAGCTAATTTCTGCCATGTCCCTAAGCCAGGGCTGTGTAACCATTTTCTCCCATTTGAAATAACCTCCCAACCCCCAGAGAGGAGAGAAACTCATGCAACTCACTAGGCTCAGGAAGCTCAGAGTCCCACGGTGGCCTGTAGGCTCTAACAGCAGGAAACGGGAATTCCTGAGCTGCCTACACAGCTGTACAGTGAGCTCTAGTGTAGCTTTTGTGAGTCGTCACCCGTGCTAGGGTGTGTCACACACATCCACACTCCTGGAAGGAACAGTAAACGCAGCCGTTGGCCAAGCTAGACTTGGGTGGACTGATTCCTTCTGTCGTTGGTGGCTTGTCTGGGGTGAACTCCCATTTCTCACATCTCCCCAGGAAAAGTCACGCAGCACTAGGACTCTTCCAGATGCGACCTGCACCAATGTATGCTTCTCCCTGTAGGAATATTAGAGGTACGAGGAGGTCCTATGACCTCTGTATCCCGTGGAGAGCTGCCTCGCCCAGCATTCAGAGGAGTCTGAAGCAGAGTGCTTTAAAGGTCTGTGGCTAGCCTGGGGATCCATTGACCCCTGTCTAAATAAATAAATAAATAAATAAATAAACAAACAAACAAATAACTGGAATAAACTCTGATATCTTCACTGGGTACAGTGCACACAGTTTTGTTTTGCCATCGACATGGACCAGTGGAAGAGCGTCAGCAAATGGCTCGCTTCTGTGCTGATGCTCCGTAACTTACTTGCTTCATCTCCTCTCACCAGGGCTGTGATGAGAAGTTTTGTTTCCTGTACCTTCATCCCTCAGGACAGATTCTAAGGTGTCTACACAGCTATTAAAGCTGCTAACACCCGTGGCTGTCAGTGCTCTTGAGCAGCTGGGGGCCACGTCCTCTCCTGTCAACAGCCAACAGCATGTTGACAGATGGCCAGCTGACAAGCTGAGAACCCCTGAATTACAGCCTGCTCGGAGACTGGCAATCTGTGTTTCCTCCTTCACAGGGCTGCAGAGAACCCCTGGGAACCCCAGGAGCTGCCCGAGGTCACAGCGGTGCTGTCCGCTGCTGCTCCAGAAGCCTCGAAGCTGCTTCCAGTAACTCCAGCTGTCTCATTTACTCCACGAACTCTCCTTTCCAAAATCCTGTATGGGATTTGAGGTTACCCTCGTGACTTGGGCCTGTCTACATAGCCTCAGCCCCTACTCAGCCCTTCTTCCATGAGAGTAAGGACCTCACCAGGACACTTGCTGTGGTCAGGAAGGACATAGGAAGGAGACCCAGCCATGCCCTCTGTGCTGCTCAAGGCTTTTCACAAGACAGACTGGGGACAAATGTGCCTCCAAGAGTGAGGTTCTCTCTCCCTCGTCCAGCGGAGCCCCCCTCGCCGAGAATGAAGCCGCTCCTCGCCCTCACTGCACTAGTTTCAGGTCATTCCTGGGGAGAGTCGAGCCTGCAGATGCTCAGATATTTATAGATGAAACATAAACGGCTTGACAATTAGAGGCCACAGCGCACCCGTGGTGCTGACCCGTCAGGAAGAAGGGCCGGCCTGGTGCACTCCCGCTCAAAGCCGTGGCGCAGGGGAGCCGCAGAGGGAGAAGGCGCCTGAAATGCAGGGCAGAGACCGCCAGCACAGACCCAGCCTGCGAGGACTCCGCAGGCAGCACCCCTGATACCATCCTCCTGAAACATCTCTGCCCAATGAAGACTTGCATTCCGAGCTCCGCCTGCCCTCTGCAGGAGGCCGGAAGCCGTGGGAAAACAGGCGCTGCGGGAGAATCAGGCTGCACGCCAGACTCCACAGCCTGGTTCCCTGGTCCAAGTTAGTCCCGCAGCACCAGCATCTTCGCTCACGGGCGGTTTGACGTCTTCCCTGCTCAAGGAGGGCAGGGGTGGTGACTGTCCTGCTTGCTATAGTTCCTTCGTCCCCAGTACAAGCTGGCATGAACAGGGGTCCAATTAACGTGGGACTTTGCTCTTGCCCAGGGTAGAAGAAACAACCAGGCAATGATTGGAGAACGCCGGAAACATCAGACACTCCGCACCTTCCGGAAACCCCCACTACATGCACCCCTGTCCAAGGGGGCGAGGGGTGGCCATGTTTGAAAAAACTATAACTGTGAGTTGAGGAAAACTAGAGAAATATGGACTTTCAAATTTGAAATTGAGACATAATCTACCAGATGTGAAGGGAAAGCGTCCCCGAGGGGGAACAGGGCTGGAGGGGGGCACAGTGTGAGGGCAGCTGCGCCAGCCACGCAGAAAACAGGGGGCGCAGCCAGCGACCCGGGGGCTGGGGCAGCGAGTGCTGCTCAGAACTATCCTCCTGTCCCCAGAACCAGCCTCCTGTCCCCAGAACCAGCCTCCTGTCCCCAGGACCAGCCTCCTGTCCCCAGGACCAGCCTCCTCTGCTCAGAACCAGCCACCTCTGCTCAGAACCAGCCTCCTCTCCCCAGAACCAGCCTCCTGTCCCCAGAACCAGCCTCCTCTGCTCAGAACCAGCCTCCTGTCCCCAGAACCAGCCTCCTCTCCCCAGAACCAGCCTCCTGTCCCCAGAACCAGCCTCCTGTCCCCAGAACCAGCCTCCTGTCCCCAGAACCGGCCTCCTCTCCTCAGAACCGGCCTCCTCTCCTCAGAACCGGCCTCCTCTGCTCAGAACTGGCCTCCTCTCCTCTGAACCAGCCTCCTCTCCCTGTAATAAACTGTTCTACGTTGCTTCTCCATTGCTGTGACAAAACATTCTGACCTACATCAGCTTGCATAGAAAAGGGTTTATTTCTCCTGGGTCACAGTTCATCACTTAGGGAGCCCAAGGTAGGAACTCAGGGCAAGAACCTGGAGGCAGGAGCTGAAGTACGGGCCATGGACGAACGCTGTCCCATGCTCAGCCTTCTTTCCTTTTATTTATTTATTTTTTTGGTCTTTTTTACTCCCTGTAGTCCCAGCTGTCCTGGAACTCACTCTGTACACCAGGCTGGCCTTGAACTCACAAAGATCCACTTGCCTCTGCCTCCAGAGTGCTGGGATTAAAGGGGTTTCACCACCACACCCAGCCAGGCCAGCCGGCTTTTTTTATCCAATACACAACCACCTGCCCAGGGGTGGCACTGCCCACAGTGGGCTGGGCCCTCCCACATCACTCAGCAATCAAGAAAATACTCCACAGACATGACCACAGGCCAGTCCAACAGAGACAGTTCCCCAATGAAGGCTCCCTCAACCCAGGTGTCAAGTTGACATTGAAGCTATCCAGCACATAAACAGTTCTTCAGCTTTAAAGGGTACACCTCTCTGGGTATCACGAAGAGGTTTTTCGCATCCCACTGTATGTTTCTTTTTTTTTTTTTTTGTATTTTTGAGACAAGGTCTCCCTTTTAGTCCCAGCTGGCCTGGAGCTTTCTCTGTAGATCAGGCTGGCCTTGAACTCACAGAGATCCGCCTGCCTTTGCTTCCCAAGTGCTGGGATTAAAGGTGTGTGCCACCATGCCCAGCCCCACTGCATCTTAACCTAGATGTGAATCATCTAGTTGAATCACCCTCTGTCTAGCGTGGAGATGCTGTAACATGTTCCCCTCCAGTTGGTGATCACATTGTCATACTGCAATTCCTGCATTGAAGTCACTCTTGTTTTACTTAGTAATGGCTCCCAAGCCCAAAAGCAATGAAGCAGAGGAAGCACAGGGGTAGAGAGCCCACAGATTCAGCCTGGCACTGTATGACAGTGCCCCGGGCATATGGGAATGCAGTTCCTGTCAGGTCTGGGACTGCTCACAAGCTCGGGCTACTCCTGGGACCAGAATGGGTCCCTGTGGATAAGAGGGAAAGTGTGTTATAAAGCCATAATTAGCTGAGATACAGCAGTGTGGCTTTACCACCATTAGTATCAGGCACAGGGTTTAGCCTCTGACCCTTTCACAAAGGCCTTCAGATTGCGTGTGTGTGCCTTACAGAGAACCCTGAGAGGTTCTTGAGGCATCTCTCCAGCCACTTAGTCCCAGAGCTGCAGCATGATGGAAGCCCCCCATGTGCATGCCTGTGTACACACACACACACACACACACACACACACACACACACACGGCCCCCATATCAGTGTCTCCAGCTTCTCTCATGTGGGAGTATGTCGAACACTGACAAGAGGCAGCAGCTGTCCTGGCTCCTCGCTGGATGGTCCTGGGAGAGGAAGCCTGCCCTCTGGGCCTGGGGCCATGTTCCAAAATGCACTCGGGAAACCCACTTCTTTGCCATGTTTGGTGCCTGGATGTAGTTTCATCAATGCCGCCCTTCTGAATGGATCCTGAGTATTCAAATCTACAAATCTACAAATCTCAGCAGCTACCCAGAGGAGGAGAATGGAGGAGCGCAGGAAAAGCACCAATGTTTGGAGATCCCGTAATGGTGGTCTGCCTCATGGCCTCAAGGCAGCCACAAGGTGGGGCTCTTGAAGCAGCTGGGCGTGGTGGCACGCCTTTAATCCTAGCACTTGGGAGGCTGGGCAGGTGGATTTTTGTGAGTTCAAGGCCAGCCTGGTCTACATAGTGAGTCCAGGACAGCTGGGGCTATAGGGAGATCCTGTCTCAGACCAAAAAAGAAAGAAAGAAAGAAAAGAAAGAAAGAAAGAAAGAAAGAAAGAAAGAAAGAAAGAAAGAAAGAAAGAAAGAAGAAAGAAGGAAGGAAAGAAGGAGAGAGAGAGAGAGAGAGAGAGAGAGAGAGAGAGAGAGAAAGAAAGAAAGAAAGA
>VZQC01001762.1:301064-340138 GCA_009823505.1 Rhizomys pruinosus | reverse complement strand
GGGGGGGGGGGGGAACGACGGACACTACACGACAGCCTGCGGTAGGGAAGGCACCTTCAGCTCCCAGGGAATTTGCCCAAGGTCAGTCCTGCTCCCAGCAAGAAGGATGATAATTCATCAGCATTACGACTCATTAGTACTTTTAATTACACCATGCCTTCTTTCCGAGGAGCTCATTATGTCGATCGAAGTTCATCACGGGAAAGATTGGGAAGTGGAATTTATGTTGGACAGTTTTCTAAATATGGCGAGAAGGACTTTTATTATGTGGGAACATGATGTGAATCTCTCTCAATAGACTAATTAGGAATGGATGTGAAACTGTGTCAAGCTAACTCACAGATCCTCCTTCTAGATGCTAACTAAGTTCACGGAGCTCCTGAAACCATACAGTATCTTGGGTGAGCTCAATTGTAATAGCATTAAAGATAACTTTTTGATGAGAAATATGCATTGAAATTTTAAAATTTAGTTCAGGGAAGCTAATGTTTCTTAAGAAACACACAGGGGCTTGGGATATAGCCCAGTGGTCAGCTCCCAGTAGAGCAAAACAAAGACGTGCATTTAAAAGGTCTGGCAAGGGGGCCTGGCATGGTGGCGCACGCCTTTAATCCTAGCACTTGGGAGGCAGAGGCAGGCGGATCTTTGGATCTTTGTGAGCTCAAGGCCAGCCTGGTCTACAGAGTGAGTTCCAGGACACCTGGGGCTACAGGGAGACCCTGTCTCAAAAAGACTAAAAAAAAAAAAAAAAGCTGGCAAGGAAGCTCGGGGGGGGGAAACACATGCCTAAGGACCTGTGACGTCCAGAACCCAGAGTGGACGGAGAGACCAGCTCTTAGGAGTTGCCCTCTGACTTCCAAGTGTGCAGTGTAGGCATACATGAGCCTACACACACACACACACACACACACACGCACACACACACGCACGCACACGCGCACATGCACACATATACACGCACACACACAAATGAAGTGTAAAAATTAAACTTTAATTTTTTAAAAATCCACTTTAGTTATTGGCCAGTGGGAACAAATCCGTGCTCCAGCCACTGTATCGTGGGAAAAGTCAGTCTTCTGTGTCTGGACGTTACTGCTATTGCTGATCTGAAGGGCAGATGGCTACAGCAGCCACCGGCACCTGAGGCACTCCTGTACTAACCTTACAAATAGGATGCATGTGATTTCAAAGCTTGTCTTACCCAGGAAAGCCAGTGAGATGGTCTCACCAGGAAGTCCCTGCAGAGGTATTGCTGACATCAATGAACATGGGGGATTCTGGGTGTAGTGTAAGGAAAGAGTGGGGTCCTTACCCCCATTCCCACCCTACCACATCCAGTTCTGTAACTCCACAAATATTTATTGAGAGCTATCACGAGGGCTTGGCCAACACCAAGCACCAGGTAGCCAACCTCCACATCTAATGGAGGTGATAGCCAACCTGGAATAGTGCAGGCAGTTGTGCGCACGGGCATGGAGCAGGGTCAGTGTTAGCGAGGAAGGGACATTTCACCCAAGACATGGGGGAGGGGCAAGAATAAGCAAGTGGTCTCCAGGCATGGTGGTGGACACGTTTAATCCCAGCACTTGGGAGGCAGAGGCAGGCATGGAGAGTTCAACCACGGTGGCCACTGAGTGGGAAGGCAGAAGGCGGAGCACTAACTTCCTGCAAGGCAGCGACTTCCAAGCTCAATGCCAACAAATGCTTTCAACCTGTATGAAGCCAGGAGACAAACTGAAGCAAAGAAGAAGAGCGAGACAGATGTCTGAGTTTAAAGGCCGTCTGTCAGTTCTGTGCAAGAAGCCTCTGGTGGGAGCAGGCATAAGTAGGTAGAAATTGGATGTTAACCACAACATGGGGACCAGAGCACAGTGAGCACACTAGAGTTGAAGGACGCCACTCTGTAAGCCCCGGGCGAGAAGCTGTCTCCAAGGGCAGGGCTTCTTTTTTTTTTTTCTTTCACATTAAACAATGTTTTATTTATTTAGAAGCTTAGAGACAAGGCCTCATTTTCTTCACAACATTGAAGGGATTGAAGGAGTGTCTGTATGTCGAGATACAGCTGCGGGTGGGCATTTTAGCTCACATTTCCGTGAAGGGGGACACCCTCAGTGCTGGGGTTGTCACTTGGCAGAGGGGTCCTAAGTTCACCCTTTCAGATCTGAGCAGGCACAGTGGTTTCTCTGACTAAGCGGTCTTCCACTCTGTGTCTCTCGTCGATCGACCTTGTTCCCTAACACAGGAAACTGCTGAATCTCAGCTTGTCATTGGGCAGTCCTCTCTACTTCCACACCGAACTGGGGGAGAGCAGGGGCCTCTCAAGTGGCTACAGGGTCCTGTGTGCCCTTCCTTTATAACAGAATAGGAAGGTCATGCCCTAGACATGTGTGCGGGCACAAAGTTTCCTCTCCATCTCTTTTTTTTTTTTTTCTTTTTAAAATTATAATATATTTTATTGACTTTTTGTGCATTTCATACATCTTTTTTTTCAAAGCCAATTATTTTTTTGGTCTTTTCGAGACAGGGTCTCCCTGTAGCCCCAGCTGTCCTGGAACTCACTGTGTAGATCAGGCTGGCCTGTACTCACAAAAATCCACTTGCCTCTACCTCCCAAGTGCTAGGATTAAAGGCATGTGCCTCCAAGCCTGGCCAAAGCCAATTTTTTATTGAAGCTTTGTGCATTTCACACAACATTGCCCAATCAAATCTAGACCCATTACCCCTTCCTTGCCCCCCACCCCACCAGAGCTCATGCATTCTGCCATAAATGTTTTTCTCAGTCTCTTTTAAAATTTTCAATGCAGGGGCTGGAGAGATGGCTAGCGGTTAAGAGTGCTGACCACTCTTACAGAGGACCTGGGTTCGATCCCCAGCACCCACATGGCGGCCGAGAACCGTCTGAAACTCCAATTCCAGGAGAACTCCAGTTCCAGGGGAATCCGACACCCTCTTCTGACCTCCATGGCACTGCACGACATGGGTGCACACACTTGCATGCAGACAGTACATTCATACAGATACAGAAATAAATAAAAAATTAAAAAAATATTTAAAATTTTCAATGCAAAAGTTTACTGTTTTGGGCACAAGTTCACCATTTCAGTCAGTTCTTTGACCCAGTCTTTTTGTTGTTTTTGTTGTTGTTCCTTCCAATTTGCTTCACTCCAAAATATGCATATATACACGCACATATATCAAGATCATGACATCATAGGTTTTAGCATCTTCATCTTATGATTTTTTTTCTTTATTAGGCTGAAAGATGTCATATTTTCCTTAAGAAAGTGTTTGAAGGCTCCTCCTTGGCAAGCCCAAACAACCATCAGTCCTGCCCTTGTGCTCCACAGTGGGATCTTCCCTTCCCATGGTCACCAAATGAGGTCCAGTAAGCCCCATGTCCTGTCATGGTCTTCCTGTACTGGCCTCTGTGATATAGCTTGGGTAGTCCAACAATGGCAGTCTATACTCTGAAGAGGCTAAAACTGTAGGAAGCTTTCTTTTGTACCAAACAGGGACCACTCGGCCCTGCTAAGGGGAGGGGGACACAGCACCTGCCAGCAGCTGTAGTAGGGGGGGCAGGCCTATCAGCGCAGAGACCAGCCAGCTGCTTGCCCTAGCCTGGCCTGGGTGGTACTTCCAACTCAGGCCCTCAGCCTGGAACAACCAGACTCGTGTTCCACTCTTGGCCGTGACTTCCCACCTGGACAGGAATTTCAGGCTGATGGCTGTTGGCCTATCTTTAGCCTATGTCCACTCACAACACCAGCTATCCAGATTGGTAGTCCACACTGGAACTTCTTTCCAACCCACTGGCCACCCAAACAAAATGCAGGCCTGCCTTGGCCTGTATGCATGCAATAAAAAAAAAAGAAAAAAAAGATGACCGGGAATTCTGTAATGATGTTAATGGGAATTCAATTTATTCCTTGCTACAGCCTGCTTCTATAAACTAAATGACATCAGTTCCCAGAGTCAATCATAGCCCTCCCCCACCAATTCCACGCCACTGCACACTGTTGCCCCACCCAGCATCATGCACCCAAGCCACATTGTTTGCTCCTCCTTGGGGTGGGGTCAGAGAAATCCCTGACTCTCATCCATGAGGTGCCCTGAGGGGTGCTAGCTGAGAACTAGCTCTCAATTCGAACTGGATCTTCCCAGTAGTTGCTCAGGCCACAAGCTGGGTATCTCAGCAGTCCCCATCTGGCACTGAAGGTTTGGAGGATTCTTGGAGAGACATGAGTCTTCTGTCCATATTGGAGGGTTGAAAGGCTGCGTCTCATGTCTTTGAAGGATGGCAAAAGCAGTGGTAGCCACAGGGTAAATGCACTTGCCAGTAAGAATTGAAGACAGCCCAAAATACAGTGCTTTTTTTTTTTTTTTTAAACTTTTTGTCTTTTTGCTAGGATCTCAAGTTTTATACTTGAAGTACAATTTCTCAGGCCTTACTGATTATTTCTGTTTATACTTTCCTTATGGATGTTCAAGGCCACACAGTTAGCCCAGATTAACCAAGGTTTTTGTTTTCTCAAGGTCAGTTGAGGATCTGGTCCTCAGGGGTCACTTGGGCTTTGGGGGGTGGGGGAAGCCCTTGGCTCCTTTTGGCTTTTCATTTACCAGTTCCATCCACTTGAGGACAAAGTCAGGTCTTGCTAGAGAGGGCTTCCCTTTTTTTTTTTTTTTTCTTTTTTTGGTCTTTTGAGACAGGGGGTCTCCTATTAGGTCCCAGCTGTCCTGGACCTCACTCTCTGTAGACCAGGCTAGACCTTGAACTCACAAAGATCCACCTTCGCCTATGCCTCCCAAGTGCTAGGATTAAAGGCATGCACCACCGCACCCGACTAGGCTTCCCTTTTTGAAGCATGAACAGACTTTTCTCTTTATAGACTGGACACTGGCTGAAGTCCCATTAGTGGATCTCCAAGACCTCCCTGCACAGGAAGACTGGTGACTCACATTTGCAGGGCATTTCAAGAGATGCCCCCATGCATAGTCCCCTGGGACTTAGTTGACCTCTGAGGGCAAGGAACAAAGTTATCCCTTAAGTCCCTCGGCAAAATTGGTATGGACGTTACGTATGGTTGTTAAGCATCCAGAAAGGCTAAGTTACACCAGCCTGATACTTTTAATTACTGTATAATATTTTAGAAAAGTCTTGGACAAAAGCTCAAGCAGCCTTGTATATAAGAAATAATATGAAGCATGCCCATAAAATAAATACTGTGGTTAGACACAATGTTTTGACAAACTTTTTTCTCATTCTTTTGATTTTATATTACTCTAAAATATGCATACATACCCTCCACCCATGTACCAAAAATTCCAAAGTCTGAAAATAAATGGTAGGTTAATTCTAGAACCTGTTAAGGGATTCACAATATAAGAGCACAGTTGTTTTCAGTTCACAAGGAATCTAATATTGACATTGCTCAGTTTGCCTTACAACTAGGTACTTGGTACTAGCATCCACAGGTGAGGGATACCATTCATCGCTTGTTTTTTAGGACTGTGTTACTTCATTTAACATAATATCGTCCAGTTCCATCCATTTACCTGCAAAGTTCATGATATCATCTTTCTTTACCACTACATAGAACTCCATTGTGTAGATGTACCCCATTTTCTCTATCCACTCGTGAGTTGAGGGGTACTTGAGTTGGTTCCAGCTCTTTGCTATTGTGTAGATGTACCCCATTTTCTCTATCTACTCATCAGTTGAGGGGTACTTGAGTTTGTTCCAGCTCTTTGCTATTGTGTAGATGTACTCCATTTTCTCTATCCACTCATCAGTTGAGGGGCACTTGAGTTGGTTCCAGCTCTTCGCTATTGTGAAGAGAGCTGCAATAAACATGTCTGTGCATGTATCTGTGGTAGGATGAGTCTTGTGGGCATATACCCAGGAGTGGTATAACTGGGTCAGGTGGTAGGCTCCTTTTGAGTCTTTTAAGGGTTTTCCACACTGCTTTGCATTGTGGTTGTATGAGTTTACAATTAATAATAATTTTTAAAAGAAATTTAAAAATATTCTTTGATTTACCTAGTTTGCCAATTATTAACAACAAAAGCAATTTTACACACTAATGAGGTGGGTGTATGTTTTTACATGAAGAATTACATCTTGGCTGGATATTTGCTACTATGGGACACAGAGCATCTTATTTGATTTTATCATTGTCAGTGCTGGGAACATCACAAAAACTCATGCTACAAAATGGTGGTTGTGGCCTGGGCAGGTGGCTCTGTGATGAAAGCACTCTGTGCGCACATGACACTGGAGTTCACATGCCCAGAACTGACATAAACAGTGGGTGAGGTGACCTGCTCAGAACTCCAGTGCTTGGAAGGTGGGAACGGTATCCCCAGGCCAGGCTGGCTAGCAGACTAGCAGCATCAGCAAGCTCTGGGTCCGTTCAAGAGACCCTGTCTCAATGAATACAGTAGAGACCAATCAAGAAAGACTCCTGATCAGAAACGCTGTGCAAGCAAAGCAAAAATTGTTGGAATTTCTATCATAATCCCAAGAGGATACTCGTTGAATGATTTTTTTATGAAACTTAAGTTAGCACCTCAAACTTAAATTTTATTTATTTTGTATGTCTGTATGTATGTGCATGCATGCACCAGAGTGGAAATGTGCATACGTCATGGCACACGTGTAAGGTCAGAGGACAACTTGTGAGAATTGTTTTCTTCCCTCCACCATGTGGGCTCTAGGGATCTAACTCAAGTCAATGGTTTGGTGGCAGGTGTCTTTACCTATGAACCATCTCAACAATCTCTCTCAGACAGCCATTTTAAAAATCAAACATCCTAACACAATACAGTTAAAAAAAAAAAAGATGCTTATTTGATACTTACATGCTGAGAAATGATAGTAGGAAAATATTAAAAAATTTAATTTTCTAGGGCTTGGAAATACAGCTCAGTGGTTAAGAGCAAGTACTGCTCTTCAGACAACCCAAGTTTGATTCTGGGTGGCTCAAAACTGGCTGTAACTAGTTCCTGGGGGGTCCTAAAGCCTCTGGTTTCTAAAGGCACTTGCATGCACGTGTACATAATTGAATTTTTTTTTCATTTTTTGTAACTCCAGCTTGTCTGACATTCCTTGTACAACATGCTGGCCTTGACCTCACAGAGATCCACTTGTCTTTGTCTCCCAAGATACCCAGCTAAAAATAAAATACTTTTAAAAATCTTAATTTTCTGAGGCTGAGAGATGGCTCAGTGGTTAAGAGCACTGACTGCTCTTGCAGAGGACCCAGGTTGGATTCCCAGCACCCACATGACAGCTAACAACTGCCTATAACTCAATCCCATGGGATCCAACACCCTCTTCCAACCTCCACAGACACTGCACAACATGGGTGCACTTACATACATGCAGGCAATATACGCATACACATAAAATAAAACTTTTTTTAAATCTTAATTTTCTATATTTAAACCATTATGTTTCTATAAAAGCAGAAAACTTTGTGTATAGTAAAAACACTGCAATTCGGGGCTGGAGAGATGGCCTAGCGGTTAAGAGCGCCGACTGCTCTTACAGAGGACCCGGGTTCGATCCCCAGCACCCACATGGCGGCTGAGAACCGTCTGAAGCTCCAATTCCAGGAGAACTCCAGTTCCAGGGGAATCCGAGACCCTCTTCTGAACTCCGCGGCGTTGCACGACACGGGTGCACAGACTTGCATGCAGACAGTACATTCATACACATACAGAAGTAAATAAAATTAATAAAAAACACTGCAATTCATAGCATGTGATAGTCAGAAATCTGAGCCAGTGTTGCCGGCAGAATTTCCTGGGGCGGCATGGCAGGATGGCCGCACACTGCACAGTATGCATGTTGTGTGTTTGGAACCAAAGCTGCAGTGTCATCACAGGTTGCAAGAACATTGGGATCTGTTCACCAAGCGTGGCCAAGTCTTGGGGGAAGAAACCAGGCTGGGCTGGTGGCAAGGTGCTTGAGAATCAGGAAGCAGAGCAAGGCCCCTGCTCCCTGGCCACCACCCTGGCCTGTGATTAGATTTCATGCTGGCCATCACACCAGCGAGGGGCTTCGATGAGCCGCACTTGGACATAGGAAAGAGTAGGAGGACCCTGGGCAGGAAGGACCCAAGAACTTAGTTGGGACTCCCCCCAGATGGTATCTCGGATCCGGACTCCTTTGAGAACACCCCCAAACAACACACAATTATTCCTTCTAGAAGCTCAGGGATTACTAAAGATTGGAGTCACAAAACAGTCATGATAAATAAGCTGCTTCTTACTAAGGAATGGGCTTGCTGTGGGCCAGGCCACAGCACTGCCGTTCTGTACTCTTGCTTCTTTTTTTGTTGTTAAATTTTATTTATTCTTTATGTGTATGAATGTACTGTCTTGCATGCAGGTCTGTGCACACGTGTTGTGCAATGCCGCGGAGGTCAGAAGAGGGCATCAGATTCCCCTGGAACTGGAGTTAAAGACGGCTCTCAGCCACCACGTGGGTGCTGGGGATCGAACTCGGGTCCTCTGTAAGAGCAGTCAGCGCTCTTAACCACTAGGCCATCTCTCCAGCCCCAATGTGCTCTTGCTTCTATAGGCATTGTTTGCACACCCCAATTCCGTGTGCCTGTGATTACCACTGTTGTGTCTTGAGAGATGCACAAAGTAGGGTGCAGTGCATTGGGTGTGGTGTGACTTACCCAGCCCTTCTCCAGCAGTCACGTGCCCTCTGTCCACCCTCACTCCAGGCTGCCAAGGCTCTGCTTTCAGTCTCTGCTGTGTGCCTTTCCCAGAATGCCACACACACAGTAGAATCCCACTCTCTCCACCCTTCTGAGTCTGGCTTGACTTTCGCTCTAATTCCTTTTGGTAGGGTTCATCCACTTTGTTTTATATATCAAAGTTTTGTTCCTTTGTATTGATGAATAGTGTTCAGTCATATAGCAGTTTACTTACCAGACGAAGGACCCTGGAAGGGGATTGTTTTAGTTGCAGGCAATTATGAAAACAGCTGTGATACAGGTATGCGTGCTTTGTGAAAAGACAAGTTACTTCTCTGCAACTTTTTCTTTTATCCTCTCCTCTGACCTACGAAAGTATCATTATCTCTCATTGGTGGAATAAGCAAGGAAGACTTAGAGAAGTTCAAGCCATCACCCAGGGGTCTGGAAGGGCTGACCAGAGACCCCAGGCTCATGAGTTCAACCCAGCCAGCACCCACTGGGCTCCTCCCAAGAGCCAAGCAGGCTGCTCCCCTCCCCCAAACCTCTGCTTTCTGCAAGAAACCCTCCCCTCAGCACACATCGCAGGTGCTCGATAGACCGAGGAGGCAGTGGCAGCCCAGGGGAAGAGCTCTGACCAGGCTGTGCAGGGGCAGCACCTCATCCAGTCACGCAGAGACAGCAAGGGCTCATTTGGTGGAGGGTTCACAGCACACGCAGCAGGAACAGACACGCGCAGCAGGAACAGACACGCGCAGCAGGAACAGCTGTGCACAGGTGGCGGGAACATCATTTTGTTATTCTTTGTTTTAGAAGTCAAGTCATAGATCCTGGTCTCCCCATCTGGAAGAACGGTGAGGGTGTTACCAAATCGAACTTAAGGACCTAGAAAAAGCATTTATTGTTACTCATGGTTTATGAAAGTGCTCAGTAAGTATCAGTGCTGTGGTGTTTTCCAGCCTGTAATCCCTGTGTTGAACAGCAGCCAGGGGGATGTGCTGGATAGCTTTGGTGTCAACTTGACACACCTGGGTTGAGGGAGCCTCAACTGGGGAATTGGCTCCATTGGATTGGCCTGTGGCCATGTCTGTGGAGTATTGTCTTGATTGTCAGGCAATGTGGGAGGGTCCAGCCCACAATGAGTGGTGCCACCCTGGGCAGGTTGTTGTGTACTGTATAAGGCAGGCTGGGCATGAGCTAGGGGAGCAAGCCAGTGAACAGCATTCCTCCATGGCCTGTGCTTCAGCTCCTGCCTCCAGGTTCCTGCCCTGAGTTCCTGCCTTGGGCTCCCTAAGTGATGAACTGTGGCCCAGGAGATGTAAGCTGAATAAACCCTTTCCTCCCCAAGTTGGTGTTGGTCAAAGTGTTTTGTCACAGCAATGGAAGACAAACTAGGACAGGGGATATACATATAGAAAGTTTTCACATGACAGAATGCCAGGTGATGACATTCACTGTATACCAAAGTCCTCCCTTATCTGGGGATATGTTCCAAGGCCCCCAGTGGGTGCCTCAAAATGTGGCCATTGACAGCCCTTATATAGACCATGTTTCTCTCCTATGTAGAGCTATAATGGAATTGAATTTATTAATTAGGCAGGTAAGAAATTAACAACAGTAGTAAAACACAGTACTGGTTCTATGAATGTGGTCTTTCTCACAGAGAATGAAGACAAATGTCAGTACTGGGAGAGCACAGTTGATGTGGGGAGCTGGAGCTATAGAAAGCTGGACTGTGGGTAACAGGGAGCCAGTTCCTGATTGATGCCCTCCCGGAGTGACCTCGGGTGAACTTCCCCACCTTCTCCCAAAGACCTGAGGCACTGCCGAGTTACAGCCCATCAACTGGTCGCCACTGTCCTGGTGGGAGTGTAGTTGGTGCCGTCCTCCCGCGCTCTGTGATATGGCCGAGGCTAAGATGAGGGTGGGAGCTTCAGTCTGCTAACTCCACGCTGTGGCTCAGGGCCAGAAGGGCACTTAGCGCTGCTCGTCGCTCTTCCTCCCCATCTGTCTTCACTCCTGGCACACCCGGAAGGCCACCGGATGCCAGGGCCGACATGCATGAATGGAGAGGACGCAAAGCACGGGGTGAGACAAGCAACCAAACGGAACCTCCCCTCTCCTCACCACCCAGGCTGAGCGCTCCCTCTCATCTCCTCAGAATAAATATGAAAATCTCTCCACCCCATAAAAAGTTAGGGCGAATTTTATCTAACCCATATACTCGGTCCAGACAGTGCAGGTGTGGGCTCTGAAGGTATCTTATAATATCTAATGTGCCAGCCTCCACCCCGCAGGCTCTAGGGACAAATTCTGCAAACACTGCTCTTTGCATTTTCCGTAGGAGTAGCAGGAACTACCGCTGTCTGGGTGGGGACTGCAAATGCTTCTGGAAGCCCAGTGGGATCTTGGAAAACAGAAAGCAGCCTACGCAGCATCCGTAATCAGGCCAGGGAAGCGTGTTTCATAATAAAGAGGCAGCCAGCACTTCCCCGGACTCAGAAGTTCTGGCTTTTGCACTGGGCCTGCTTGAGAATGACAGTATTTTAACCTTTCCGCCCCGCTTCTCTTAAAGACACCCAGAGCTGTGCCTTCTGCGGCTTGCACGCCTGTACAGTGTACTTCTATCTTGTGCATATCAGAGCATGTGAATTGTTATGCTTCTTGGCAAAGATGAAAAGATCAATAAAATGTTTGTGACACAAGCAGGAAATGAAACTGAAGAGATATCAAGGTTCCTGAGGAACTTGCAGAACCCACGCGCTGCTGTCCCTGACAGCCCATGCATCGGTTACAAGCTGGCTGGGTGGACAGGAAATTTGTGACCTGTGCTGTGATTCATTCAGGAACAGCCGAGGGTGAAGGCAAGGACTGTAATCCCAGCACTTGGAGGCTGAGGCAGGAGGATCTCGCTACACTCTAACACCTATGACCTCCTTCCCCCGCCCCAATCAACAAACACTGTTATTATTTGGGTGTCAGATGTCCCCAACTGGCTTTAAGGGGGTGGAGACCAGTGGGAGGAAGCTGCCCGGCTGCTGATTGGGTGTAACCAGCTGCCTCACAGTCCCACCTCCACCCACTCCCACTGCCCCAAGGCCCCACCTCCCCGTGTGACAGACCTTCTCGAACCTGAAGCCAGCACACACCCTTCCTCCCTCGAGCTGCTTGTTCCAGATATTCTTTTGCACGGATGAGGAAAGTAACTAATACACTCCCCAAAAGGGGCAGTGTAACCGCCATAGAGCAGCAAAGGTCAAATGAAGCAGTGTGTGTACAAGACTGGCCGTGCAGGGAACACACGGTGGGTGGTGTGGACGGTGGGTGGTGTGGGTGGCAGACGCGGCCCTGGACTTTCTTCACTGCCCTGCTGCCCCGTAATGAAAACCTTTACGACCCTTGAACACGGAGCCCCAGGTTTCCATTTCGTTCTGGCTTTGCAAGCCATGCAACCAGTGTGGCACCCTAGGAATCTTTGCCAACCACGGTGATAAGCCAAGCCCCTGGCACGGCCCCGGGTGCACAGAGCCCTGGCAGTCTTGGCGATTTGGGCAAGGATTGCGCATTTGGAGCAAAGCCAACAACAATTTGCCACTTTACAGCAAGCTTCCAGGTGCTTATTCTAAACAGTCCAGCCTTGCGACAGAGGAGAGGGTGTCCTCTCTCACCTTTAATTCTTTTTTTTTTTTTTTTGGTGTTTTTGAGACAGAGTCTCCCTATAGTCCCAGCTGTCCTGGAACTCACTATGTAGACCAGGTAGGCCTTGAACTCACAGAGATCCACCTGCCTCTGCCTCCCAAGTGTTGGGATTAAAGGAATACGCCACCACGCCCGGCTTGGTGTGCACCTTTAATCCCAGCACTTGGGAGGCAGAGGCAGGTGGATCTCTGTGAGTTCAAGACCAGCCTGATCTACAAAGCCGGCAGTTCCAGGCCAGCTACGGCTGGCTACAGGGAGACCCTGTCTCAAAAAAGATCAAAAGGAAAAAAAAAAAGAAAGAAACAGAAAAAGAAAAGAAAATGAAAGAAAAAAAGCAGGCTGAACACAGGCCAGAAGAGCAAAGAAGTAAACAGTGTTCATCCATGGTCTCCGTTTCAGGCCCTGCCTCCACGTTCCTGCCCTGGCTTCCCGCAAGGATGAACTGTCATCAGGATGTGAAAACCAAATGGTCCCTTTCCTTCTGAAAATGGTTTTGGTGCAGTGTCTTGTCACAGCAATAGAAAATCACTAGGGCAGTTGGGGGCACAGCAGGAGGCAGTGGCGCAGAAGGCCGAGCACACACATCTTCGTCCAGGCCCAGGAAGCCAAGAGCAAGCCGGAAGTGAGCAAGGTTGTGAACTCTCACAGCCCATCCGCAGTGACATGCTTCCTCCAACGTGGCCACCCCTCCTGAAGGTTCCATAACTTCCCCAAACTGTGCCACCCACTGGGGACAAGTGTTCAAATAATTGGAGCCTATGGGGGACATTCTCATTCAAACCAGCACAGGAGGTGAGTCCCAGGTGACAAGAAAGTACATCTTTCTTTTTTTGTTATTTTTTTAAATTTTTATTTATTTTTTAATGTGTATGAATGTACTGTCTGCATGTAGGTTTGTGCACCCGTGTCGTGCAATGCTGCGGAGGTCAGAAGAGGGCATCAGATTCCCCTGGAACTGGAGTTAAAGACGGTTCTCAGCTGCCATGTGGGTGCTGGGGATCGAACCCGGGTCCTCTGCAAGAGCAGTCGGCACTCTTAACCGCTAGGCCATCTCTCCAGCCCCAATATGAACAACAGGGGTCCATTGGTCTTCATCTGTATTCCATTATCCTGCTCCTCCATTTGTTAAGGGAGGAAAGAAGGGAGCGATGTCATGGCCATTCTTGGTGACCCAAACAATGATATGTACCCACGCCATCTTGTGATGTGACAGAACAGTTAATTAAATGCCCCACTGAAAGTTTCAAGGCAGCAGTGTGAATACGGGAGAAGATTTTGCAGTCAGTACATCCTTAACAGAAAGACACCAGCTATCTAGACCCTTTAGGTTAAGAGGAAGCAAATTCAAAGTTACTTTGGTTCCCAGCCTTTGGTATGCATCAAAATGATATCGAAGGATCCTGGACCCCAGCAGACTTCTCTTCTCGGGCCCTTGTCCTACCTGTGGTCACACCTTCCTCAGTCCTGCTGGGAGGGACCTTTGACATCAGATCTCCCCAGGTAAGCTGAACTCACTCTTCTTTTCAAAACAATGACGGGACTGAGTCATCAGAGTCCACAGAAAACAACTTGAACGATGTTAAGTGTTTCTGGCACACATATAAGAAACATGAAAAGAATTACTTTATGAAGAAAAATAAATGTCATTAAGGATGAATTTAAGCCACGTATGGTGCATATGACTATGATTCCCATCCTTGAGAGATAAAGGCAGAAGGATCAAGAGTTCAAGGCCAGCCTGGGCTATTTGAGACCCTGTCTCAAGTAACAAACAAAACTAACACACAAACGATAGGCTGAAAGCCGATGTGATTTTGCAGAGGCCTATGAATCCCAAAAGTTGATCAATGTGTTCTTGGTTCTTCAATGGTCGATCCCTGTCTATTAGTCTAGTTTCTCTTCTATTGCTGTGACAAAACACTCTGACCAATACCAACTTAGGGAGGAAGGGGTCTATTTGGCTTACATCTCCCAGGTCACAATTTATCACTCAGGGAGCCCAAGGTAGGAACTCAGGGGAGGAACCTGGAGGCAGGAGCTGAAGCACAGGCCATGGAGGAATGCTGCTTACTGGCTTGTTCCCCTGGCCCATTCCCAGCCTGCTTTCTTTTTTTTTTTTTTTTTATTATTTCTGTATTGTATGAGTGTACTGTTGCATGCAAGTTTGTGACCGTGTGAAGCAATGCTGCGGAGGTCAGAAGAGGGTATCGGATTCCCCTGGAACTGGAGTTCTCCTGGAATTGGAGTTTCAGACGGTTCTCGGCCGCCATGTGGGTGCTGGGGATCGAACCCGGGTCCTCTGTAAGAGCGGTCAGCGCTCTTAACTGCTAGGCCATCTCTCCAGCCCCTCAGCCTGCTTTCTTAAACATACACAACAACCTGCCCAGGGGTAGCACTGCCTGCAATGGCCTGGGCCCTCCCACATCACTCAACAATGAAGAAGATGCTCCATAGATGTGGCCACAGGCCAGTCCAGTAGAGGAAATTCCCCAACTGAGGCTCCTTCAACCCAGGTCTGGGAAGTTAACACTAAAGCTATCTAGCACATCTATATTTACTTTGCTAAAAGAAACAAGAAAGCAGCTTCTAGGGTATTAATAGCAAAGTCATTCTTTTGCCAGGTCCATCTCTGTGAGCTCTTTTATTGACCATGTAACCTGCATTATTTATTGATCTAAGAGAGGGCTAAAGGACCTGTTACCATGCTGCCCGCATCCACCAACCCCCACGGCTTTTCCACAAGCAAGCAATGAGGCCAGTTCTGCTCAACTGTCCCTTCACTCTATATCCCTTCTAGAAAAATGTCATCTAGACATCACGAGCTTTGCAGGTAAATGGCTGGAGCTAGAAGATATCATGCTGAGTGAAGTAACAGTCCCAGAAAAACAAACGACGAACGGTATCCCTCATCTGTGGATGCTAGTGCCAATTACCTAATTGTATGGCAAACTGAGCAATGTCAATGTGATCTGAAAACAACTGTGAATCCCTTAAAATATAATACAAAAAAAGAAAAATGTCATCCGTGCACAGGGCTCAGCCAAAGAAGTGTGCAAAGATCTCCAATTAATAGGAGATTAACCAGGCACGTAATTCACAAGGATGTGTTCCAGGAATTACTCTAGGCCAGTGCTTTTCTAAAAATTTTATTTATTATTTTTATGTGTATTGCATGAATGTATGTAAGTGCATCCTGGTTGTGCAATGCCTGTGAAGTCAGAAGAGCGTGTTGGAGTCCCCTGGAACTGGAGTTATGGACAGTTGTTAGCCATTATGTGGGTGCTGGGAATCCAACCTAGCAGCTTTTAAATGCTGAGCCATCTCTCCAGTCCTAGGCAAGTGCTTTTTAAACACCCAATAGTAAGCTTCTAGCTTCTGTGTTCAAAGAATAAAGAGAAGTGCTTGCTTGCATGTGTGAAGCCCTGGACTCAATCCCAAGCACCTCAGACCACACAAGGAAAGGGAAGATAGGTAAAATTAATTTCACTAATGTCTAGTCAGACATGGTGACACACCTATAATCCCAGCTACTTGAAAGGTGGAGGCAACAGGAACACAATGTTATGGCTATCCTGGGCAACTTATTGGAACCCTGTCTCAAGAAGAAGGAGGAGGGAGGAGGAGGAGGAGGATATCAATGAGATCACTTATTGTTTCTTCCCTATTTTACATTTATCTCACATCTCCACTTGTACTGGCCACGCTCTGGACACTTTCCCAGCTGAATCCTCGTGACTTTCCTGTAGCCATTCTGAAAAGATGTGGTGTTGCAGGGGAAACCTTCTGGACTAAGCTTTCTGTTTTCTCCAGAGCTGCGGGTTTTGAACACCAACATCCACATCTGTAAGAACTTGGGACTGCACATACACAAACGACACTGCATGAAAAATAGCACATTTCAGCTTCCCATGACAGCTTTTCCCCATCGGTATAAGTCAAGGTGTGGCTTCCTCTTGCATCCACTGGGTAAACCTGATCCCTGGCACAGGAGTCGCTCTCAAAGACTCAGATTCTGGGCTGGAGAGATGGCTCAGAAGATAAGCGCACTGACTGCTCGTGCAGAGGACCAGAGATTGATTCCCAGCCCACATGACTGCTAACCACTGTCTGTAGCCCCAGTTCCAGGGGATCTGCTGCCCTCTCTGAGCTCCGCAGGCATTGCGTGACACAGGTACACTTACATACCTGCAGGAAAAAACACTCATACACTTAAAAATAACAAGCAAGACTCTCTCCCCGCATTGGCTCCCACTGTAGCTGGGCCTGTCCTGCTCCTGCTCTTCCTGCCCTTACTGCAGAGCTCCCCGCTGCGTGCGGACCCTCTGCACTGCCCTTACTGCAGAGCTCCCCGCTGCGTGCCGACCCTCTGCACTGCCCTTACTGCAGAGCTCCCCGCTTTGTGCCGACCCTCTGCACTGCCCTTACTGCAGAGCTCCCCGCTGCGTCCTGACCCTCTGCACTGCCCTTACTGCAGAGCTCCCCGCTGCGTGCCGACCCTCTGCACTGCCCTTACTGCAGAGCTCCCCGCTGCGTGCCGACCCTCTGCACTGCCCTTACTGCAGAGCTCCCCGCTGCGTCCTGACCCTCTGCATTCCAGCCAGCTCAACTCTCCAGCGTAGTTTGTTAGACCTCCACAGGCTGTCCTTACCCCCATCTTGCCCAAGGCCTCCTGATCCGGCAGCCTCAGAACAGGAAAATGGAGGTCTGGCCCCAACCCTTGCCCAGAGCTAGTGGCGGCTGATCACTGCCGGCAGGGAGGGTGAGTCTTCTTTAAGGGAGTGACTCTGGACGGGCGACTGGACTCCAGTGGATGCACTTGCACTGAAGGACATCTGGGTACAAATGCTTGGCCAGATAGGACTTAACATATAGGGGAGAATGCATGAGGTCTAGTGGGAGGGGTGTGGGGGTACAGGGGGGTGAGGGAGGTTGAATAAAATCTATTATACGAAAGGCACAAAAACAATAAAATATTTAAAAAAATTTGTTTTGGTGTTTTTCAGACAGACAGGGTCTCCCTGTAGCCCTAGCTGGCCTGGAACTCACTATGTAGACCAGGCTGGCCTGGAACTCACAGAGATCTACCTGCCTCCACCAGGCACTAAAGATGGTTCTTAGCCGCCATGTGGGTGCTGAGAACTGAACCTGGGTTCTCTGCATGAGCAGTCAGTGCTCTTAACTGCTGAGCCATTTCACCAGTCCCCCCCCCCTTTTTTTTGAGACTCTGAAATAACACAAACTTATCACGTGCCCATAGAGGAAAAATGTACGAATGTGAGATTGCCTCTCTGTGTGTGCACAAAGCTCACCAGAGCAGTAGTGTATGTTCCTGCTTGAAAAACTCAACACATTACTAGGCCTTTTCAGTCTCTGGTCAAACATCCACCATCTGGGCTGGATGGTGGCAGACATCCTGCATGGAGTGGAAGATCTGAAGGCCCAGAGCTGCTTCTGCGACAACCACTGGGCCAGCACGGGATTATGGCAGTGGAGCCTGTGGCCCACCTCAGAGCAGCCCATAGTGCCCATCATGAGGCAGAGGTCTGGTAAGTGAAAGCCAGCAACAAAAGGCCTGTAATCCGGCTGGAGGGATAGCGGACGGGAGTTAAAGGCTAAGGCTAACAACCAAAACATAAAAGGCCTGCAATCCAGTAGAAGGAGAATTGGCCTGATCTGTCCATGAGCATCCTGCCAACCAAAGGCCTGTGGTGAAGGCGAAGGCAGCTGAGCCCACACCTCCAGAAACACTAGAGTCCATCAGCATTCTCAGCACTGTGCCTCCCTTTCTGTGTGGATCCCTGAGCTGTGGTGCAGTGTGTTGTCACTTGGCTGTACCATCAAAACTCTCAAAGTGTAACCTGTTCATATGAAAAGAATTGCAGGTTCAGCCGGGCGTGGTGATGCACGCCTTTAATCCTAGCACTTAGGAGGTAGAGGCAAGCGGATCTTTGTGAGTTCAAAGCCAGCCTGGTCTACAGAGTGAGTTCCAGGACAGCTGGGGCTACAGGGAGATCCTGTCTCGAAAGAGTCTGCTGGCCTCTGCCTAAACCCTCTGTTCCTTTGTGAGGACCTAAAACCTTCCAACTGGAACCTTCGGGGGGGGGGGTGTCTAGCCTAGAAGGATGTCAGCTAAGAGCAGCTCCAGGCCACCTCCAAGCTCCTGGTGTCACAGCATTGCTCGTGACCTTGGGAACTGCGACTCACAGGAGTCAGGCAAGGAGAGCCTGCATTTCCTCAGACTGCGCAGACGTTGTGGGGTCATCACCTCATGCCCCATCAGATTAGGGATGAGCCGATTAGGATTGATCACTGCGGACCATTCTGACCAGCCACAAGGAATGTAGAAACTCCAGGCTTCTGGCCACCAGACACCGTCAAATATACTGAGCCCTAATGCCCCTTATCCTTTAAGCTTAGTGTTTTCTCAGTCTTTTCTGGCCGTCCTAAACAGATTCTCCCAGATTCCCCTCCCCTTCCTGCATTTACTTCCTGGTGGGGTTTGTTTTGTTTTGTTTTGTTTTTTTCTTTTTTGAGACAGGGTCTCCCTGTAGCCCCAGCTGTCCTTGAACTATGTAGACCAAGCTGGCCTCGAACGCACAGAAATCTGCCTGCCTCTGCCTCCCAAGTGCTGGGATTAAAGAGGTGAGCCTCCTACTGTTACAGGTATAGGCTCAGCTTTCTGAGTCCTTCCACACGCTGGGCAGCTTTGGGTGCATTAGTCAACTTCTGCTACTTTGCCAGAACCAAGTGAGTTAGTGAATGCCAAGGGCTGAAGACAGGTCCTGCACATAGTAGGTGCTCAGTAGTCACTAATACTGTTTGCTAGAACAGGCACTATGAGAATTAGGTCCTCCTCTTGCCCAGTGATGGGTTATATCCAAATAAACCCACTGTTAAGTTGAAATTATCCCGAGCAGGAAGTATGTTTATCACATCTAAACCTGCAAGACAAGGTAACATGATATGATGTGACAGTGACTGGAACTCCCCAGCACATTACTAGATTTTCTTGGGATTAAATAAGTTCCCAATGCACAAAAAGATGTTCTAGAGAGTGGAAAGATTAAAAGGTGACACTTTCTCCAAATGCCATAAACATTTTTTTTTCATAGAAACAGACCCTATGTTTTAAAAAGTAAAACAAGGGGCTGGAGAGATGGCTCAGCAGTTAAGAGCACCAACTGCTCTTATACAGGGCCCAAGTTTGATTCCCAGCACCCACATGGCAGCTAACAACCATCTATAACTTCAGTTCCAGGAATCTGTCACCTTCTTCTGACTCCACAGGCATTGCATGACACGGGTGCACTTACCCACATGCAGGCAACACACTCTGACTCATAAAATAAAAAGTAAAACACACTGTGCCAACTCCCCTATTACCTTAAAAACAGAAAGCTGATTTCCTTATTAGTGGACTTAAAATCCTTGGGGCAATTTTATGAAATACAAAATAACATAATCATTAAACTATAATTACAGATTTCCTAATTTTTATTAGCAGAGTAATATATCTTCGTTACTATCAGTATTTTTTTTTATTTTATTTATTTCTGTATGTGTATGAATGTACTGTCTGCATGCAAGTTTGTGCACCCGTGTCATGCAGTGACGCAGAGGTCAGAAGAGGGTATCAGATTCCCCTGGAACTGGAGTTCTCCTGGAATTGGAGTTTCAGATGGTTCTCGGCCGCCATGTGGGTGCTGGGGATCGAACCCGGGTCCTCTGTAAGAGCGGTTGGCGCTCTTAACCGCTAGGCCATCTCTCCAGCCCTACTATCAGTATTTTAAAGTATTGAAGCAAAAACATAGCACTAGAGTGATGTGAGTTTATTTGTAAATGTTACTTCAAGCTCATTCTCAACAAATCAACACCTCTGAGGAGATGGTTAGCATTTACACACTCATTTTTCTAGGATTGGTTACTTGAAAATTTTTCTATTACAGAATTATGTATCTTTTGGAAATAACTATTCAATTTATAGCTTCTTAAATATTGAAATAATAGTATTTGTGGGCTAGAGAAATAGCTTAGTCGATAAAGTACTTGCCTTGCAAGCCTGAGGACCTAGGTTTGATCCCCGGGACTCAAACAAAAAAGTTAAGCACGATGGTGGATGCTTGTAAACTCAGTGCTGGGGAGGCAGAGGCAGGCAGCCCTGGGGGATCCCTGGCCACCCAACCTAGCCTACTTGGCAAGTTACAGGCCAGTGAGAGACTCTATCTCAAAAAGATTAAAAGGTGGAGCATGTCTAAAGACTAACAGTCAGGATTTCCCATGGCTTCTCCGTTCATGTGCACACACACCCTCCACACAGGGCCACTCACACATTCACAAAAACACCATATATTTTTAATGAACATTTAATGTACTTATGCATGTCACAGACACATGAGAGAGAAAGTTTTCATACCATGTATCAAAAATAAAACCCAAGCAAACCTCTTTACTTACAAGTGTTATCGTGACTAGTCTCTAGATTCTCCCTTCTAGAATATCGACGCAGTGGTGGGAGCAGGTAGCAGGAGACCCAGAGCGCAGTCAGAAATTAGGATTTTAGTGGGGGAATGGGTAGTATTTATATTATTATTATTATTATTATTATTATTATTATTTTGGTCTTTTTGAGACAGCATCTCCCTGCAGCCTCAGCTGTCCTGGAACTCACTCTGTAGACCAGGCTGGCCTTAAAATCACAAAGATCTGTCTGCCTCTGCCTCCAGAGTGCTAGGATTAAAGGCGTGCGCCACCACGCCCAGCTGTGGGTAGTATTTTTTTAATAAAAAGATATGCAAACATGTTTTCTCTTTAATATCAAATACTTTGAGATAAAAATGGGAAACAATAGTCCTACCCTTCAGAAGTAAGCTACTATCCACAGTTCCTTGAAATCCATTTAGAAGATTTTATACATACACTATACATACACAGACTATGTATCTTTTAAGATATACTTATTTCCTATATCAATGAAGGATATGTATGTATAGTTTAGACTAATATAAGATCAAAGGAATGTGGGCTGGAGAGATGGCCTAGCGGCTAAGAGCACTGACTGTCTTGCAGAGGACTGGAGTTTGATCCCTAGCACCCACATGGGGGCTGAGAACCATCTTTAACTCCAGTTCCAGGGGAATCTGAAACCCTCTTCTGACCTCTGTGGCATTGCACGACATGGGTGCACAAACCTACATGCAGCCAGTACATTCATACACATAAAAAAAAGATCAAAGGAATGCAGAAAAAAAGAGAAATGATGTATGATGTATGGATAAAGTTTAATAACAAAAAATAAAAAAAAGATATACTTATTTCCTATACAAATAGGGTCATGCTACACATTGAACATCTTTTTTACTTAAAAATATGTCTTTTTTTTTTTTTTTTGGTTTTTTCGAGACAGGGTCTCCCTGTAGCCCCAGCTGTCCTGGAACTCACTCTGTAGACCAGGCTGGCCTTGAACTCACAAAGATCTGCCTGCCTCTGCCTCCCAAGTGCGAGGATTAAAGGTGTGTGCCACCACGGCTCAGGCATTTTTAAAAAGCAAGTTGTTGGGGCTGGAGAGATGGCTCAGCGGTTAAGAGCACTGACTGCTCTTGCAGAGGACCTGGGTTGATTCCCAGCACCCACATGGCGGCTAAGAACTGTCTTTAACTCCAGTTCCACCCTCTTCTGACCTCTGAGGCATTGCACCACAAACCTACATGCAGACAGTACATTCATACACATTAAAAAAAATATTCAAAAAAAAAAAGCCAGTTGTGTGCAGATGATGTGTTTCTTCTCTTTTGAAGGTAGAGACATTTTCAGTTGTGTCAGAGTCCAGCTGAATGTGTCGTTCAAGCTGGCTACCTTCTGAGTCATGAAGATGCAGGGTTGCTTCCGCTTCTTTGTTCTCTGGTTTCAGGGTAAGAAAACATGGTGTCTTAAGATCAGTAGAACAAGTTCTGGCCACAACCTTTGGTTCTGTGGCTCATTTAATAGGGAAACTGAGGCAAGGTACCACCTTCTGCTTAACTAGAGAGATGGTGGCTTTACCCAGGTCCCTGTCTGGGTTCCTTCCTGTCTCTTGCTGCAGCAGAAATCCTTGTGCATTGGATGGGTGACAGTCGTATATGTCGGGGGACACTCAGGGTCTAGCCTTGATCTCTTTGGAGTTTGGGTTTGTGCACTGGGCACAGAGGAAACTCTTTAAATAACTAGGGTACATTAATCATTCGCTATGCATGGGGCTGTGTACACCACAGGGGACAAGAGGGCACTGGACAATGCTTCTCTACCAGGGACTTCCACAGCTCTTGGGGAAGTGATATCCAGCATAACAGCAGAGCAGTGACAAAAGGAACCTATGGCAAATGACTGGCTACAGGAAACCGTGTCCTATTTATGCAGAGATGTGCTGTGTGGCTCTCGAAAAAAACAAGATGGATTTGTATGCAGCAAAAACATTTGTACCAACAATTGTTAATTATACAATCCTATAGGCAAACGCAAAAGGAACAACACAGCTACAGCAAAGAATCCAACTTTTAAAAAGTGGTCTAAGAGGGGGCTGGAGAGATGGCCTAGAGGTTAAGAGTGCCAACTGCTCTTGCAGAGGACCTGGGTTCGATCCCCAGCACCCACATGGCGGCTGAGAACCGTCTTTAACTCCAGTTGCAGGGGAATCTGACACCCTCTTCTGACCTCTGTGGCATTGCACAACACGGGTGCACAAACCTACATGCAGACACTACATTCATACACATACAAAATAAATAAAATTAAAAAAATTTTTAAAAAGTGGTCTAATAATTCAAATGGACATTTCTCCAAAGACAAATGGCCAACAGGTTTATGGAAAAAAAAAAAAAAGCTCACTGTCATTAGCCTTCAAAGAAATGCTTACCCAAATCACAACAGGATGTCACCTCACACCTCTCAGGATGACATTATGAAGAAGCGACAGTGTGACAAGGCTTGAGATGTTAGGATGGAGCACAGGGCGGGAGTGGAAAACGGTATGGAGGTTCTCGGAAAATTTAAAAATAGCCGAACTGCCATATGTCCCAGCAATTGCATTTCTGGTATTTATCCAAAAGAACTGAAATCAGGGTCCCCCAGAATGACTGTCAGCACACGCTTACCACAGAGCTGTTCATTATGGCCAAGCTACGGAACCAAGCAAAGCCTCTATCAATACACGAGTGCATAAAGATGTATTACACACACAGTGGAATATTTTTCAGCATTATAAAAAGAAGGAAATTCTTCAGTGTGTGACAACTTGAACGGACCTTGAAGATACTATATCAAGTGAAATAAGTGAGCTCCAGGACACATACCATATGATTCTATTTACATGAAGTGTCCAGCATAGTTAAAACACTCAGATCAGAATGGACAGGTGGTGACCAGTTCTGGAGGAAATAAGCAGTAGAGAGTACCTACTAAGCAGTGGGCATGAAGTTTCCATTTGGCAAAATGAATAATCTCTAAAACTCTGTACAGCATTGTACCCACAGCCAACATGATGTGTCATACATTTACAGACATGTTCAGGGAGAGCTCATGTTAAGTGGTATTACCACTGTGAAATAAAAGACATATTGTTAAGCCAGGCGTGGTGGCACATGCCTTTAATCCTAGCACTTGGGAGGCAGAGGCAGGCAGATCTTTGTGAGTTCAAGGCCAGCCTGGTCTACAGAGTGAGTTCCAGGACGGCTCAGGCTACAGGGAGACCCTTGTCCTAGACAAGTAACACGGAAGCCGGGAATGCGGGTGCTGCAGCAGTGAGGAGCACATCCTGTCCTAGACAAGTAACATGGAACCTGGAAATGCAGGCGCTCGAGAGGATGAGTGACAGAGGAAGCCCGACAACTCCTGTCCACTGTTGAGGAGCTGAGGGCAGGCCACCCATAGCATGGAAATTCCCAATCTGGGGTTCCATATAATAAATAAACCCTGGGGTCTAAATGGAGTTGTTGAGATGTAACAAAACTCAACTGGGAACCTTTTTGGGGATGAGTAACCACTTAGCTACTGTGAGACCTAGACGTCATGAGATGACATCACAGAGTCTGATTTATGTCACTGCAGTTCCTATGATCTCTGGATCTTAAATCCCTTGGCTAGGTGTGGCTGCACATGCCTTTAATCACAGCACTGGGGAGGCAGAGTCAGGTAGATCTCTGGGAGTTCAAGGCCAGCCTGGTCTACATAGTGAGTTCCAGGTTACCTATGGCTAGAGGGAGATCCTGCCTCAAAAAGACAAAAAAAAAAAAAATCCTCAAAGGGCCCTGTGTTGAAGCTTAGACCCCAGAGTGGCACTGATGTGAAGTGGTGGAGCCTTTGAGAAAAGAGGCCAGGTATGTGTGCGGGTGTCTGAATCATCTGGGTGTGCCCTCGAGGGAGGTTTTGGAACCTCATATAAACAACACCAATAATACAGATTGAATACCCCAATCCAGAATCTGAAAACATTACAAAATCTTAAACTCTTTTTTGGGGGGAGTGGTTAGACCGAGTCTCACTATGTAGTGGTAGTTTGCCTGGAATTTGCTATGTAGACCATTCCAGGCTGGCTTTGACATTACAGCAATCCACCCGCCTCTATCTCCTGAGTGCTGGGATTAAAGGCACGTGCCACCACGCCCAGCCAAAATCTGAAACTCTTGAACCATCAACATGGTTAAGAAGTTCTACACTTGACCTATTATGATGGTAGTGGTTAAAATACAGGTACAGTATTTAAAGGGGTCTGGAGAGGAGACTCAGCAGTTAAGAGCACTGACTGCTTTTGTAAAGGACCCCAGTTCAGTTCCCAGCACCCACATGACAACTAACAACTGTCCGTAACTCCAGTTCCTGGGGATCTGATGCCCTCTTTTGGCCTCCACAGGCATTGCAGGCATAAGTGTACTTATATGCAGGCAAAACACTCTTACATACAAAATAAAAATTTGAGGGCTGGAGCGATGGCCTAGCGGTTAAGAGCGCCGACCGCTCTTGCAGAGGACCCGGGTTCGATCCCCAGCACCCACATGGCGGCCGAGAGCCGTCTGAAACTCCAATTCCAGGAGAACTCCAGGTCCAGGGGAGTCCGACGCCCTCTTCTGACCTCCGCGGCATTGCACGTCACGGGTGCACAGACTTGCATGCAAACAATACATTCATACACATACGGAAATAAAAAAAAAAAAAAAAAATAAAAATATTGAAAATATTATGAAATGCTACTTTCATTTTCTAAAGAAAACAAATGTGTTTAGATTTGTGTTCCAGTCCCAAGATATCTCAGGACATAGACACCTATATTTAAAAACTCTGAACTCAAAACCTTCCCTGTCTCAAGCACATTGGTTAAGGGACACTTGACTTGTGATAATAATAGCCACTCTTACTTTTGAGAGACACACATTCCTAGGATACCCTGAAGTTCCTTCTGCAGCCTTTATGACACCATTTCAGTCAGGTTCTAACAGAAACCACTTGCCACGGAGGGGGCTGAATACTGGGTCTGGTTTCCCAGGTGATGAAGGAAGATGAGAACTCAATGGAGACTGATGAAGTAACCTAGTGATTAGTCACAACAGGAAGCTGCTACCAACCCCAGGCTCAAGGAACAAAGGACGAGTTCGGTGTGACTGATCCCAGGAAGGAGCATGGAAAGCCAGAGATCAGCCATTACCTAGGAAACCAATCTCCTGTTTCCGCCTTCCTCCCACCTCCCAGTCTTCCTTTAATACCTGCCACTGGCCAAACTCTGGAGAAGTATATACATTGGGGTCCTGGAACCCCAGACGCTGTGAAGCAGAGGATGCTGCCAGGCGCTGCAGCGCAGGGAGAGCCCTGCTCCACCCCGGGACCACGGTGTTCTGTGTGCCGGTGTTGCCTACCGTGGGGGCAGATGAAGCAGAGGAGCAGCGTCCTGGGGGACGCTGACTCAGGACACCTTATGCGTGGATATAAGCAGACAGCCACCCTTAGCCCAAGAATCTTGGGCTTTGGACCCTGGAGAGCACTTAAAGACAAAGAAGGACTGAGTTAATGCTCTGATTTCTCTATTTTGAAATCACATTTTGTATTTTTTCTTTTTTTCTTTTGCCTGTATGGGTATATCGGCTGCTTGCATGTAAATGCCTGTAGAGGTCAGAAGAGGATGTTGGATCCTCTGGAACTGGAGTTACAAGCAGCCATCAAGCCACCATGTGGGTGTTGGGAATCGAACCCAGGTCCTATACAAGAGCATCCAGTGCTTTTAACTGCTGAGCCATTTCTCCAGCCCCTCCCCCAACTATGAAAATGTACCCAGGTTCTCGCATCTTCCTTCTGCATTGAACCCTGAAAATAGTACAACCAGCCCTGGTTCCGATCCTCTCCAAAGAGAACGAACACAAGATGGAGGTCAGGGCTCATAGCTCTTGTTACAGTGTGGCTGTCATCAAGACCAAAATGCTGCTAGTGGTTCCTCTGTAAGAAGGCTGCTCCGTCAGCCAATGGACAGCTTAGACCAGGGCCACCTTTGTCACCCTCACCATGTCTCATTGGTTAGGTTCCCTGTGGGGTGGGAAACCTGGAAGAGCGGCTACCCAGCGTGCTGTGTTCCGCAAGTACCTGCCCTCCTTTCTGGCTTCTGCTTGAGACGCAGCATCCTGGGGCCAGGGTCAGGCTTCAGGGGTCCACTTGTCCGGTATCAGCACCAGGATTAAGAGTGAGGTTCAGTTCTAAGTGGGCTCAAGGTGCCTCCAGAACAGACACAATCAAGGTCAATATCAACCCAGAGAGCTGGGGCAGGAATTTGGCCTCCCCAGAATTGACCATGGTAGCAAGAACCCCAGTGGCCTAGGCAGGAGCCAAGCAGCTGTTGATGCTTTTCCTAGAGGCTCTCACCTTCTGCACCTTCTGCGTGTTCTTGATCCCAAACCAAGTGAACTGTGCCACCTGGTGGCTTAACGAAACGATTTATGAATTACACCACAGCTGCGAAACCAGCTTTTCCTGATTAAAGATGGCTCACTGACCCTGGCTGCCTGTTAGATTCATCCTGGGACCCTTTAACAGTCTAGAGGATGGGCCCGCACCCCCTGTGAGCCAACATTCGGCCAAAGCAGAGAAGCCCCTGCTTAGCATAGACAAGGAGCTCAAGAATTATTGCCGAACATTGAATGCAGAAGTGTCCCTCCGGTTCTTCCAGCTCACTACTCCATACTCCCATCTCTCAAGTTCATTTAAAGAGGCCTGCTGTGGCCCAGGCAGTTTAAAAAGTAATTATCATGAAGCCAGCTTTTTTTTTCCACCAAAAAATGCCTAAGTTGTGTGTGTGTGTGTGCACATGTGTAAGCCAGAGGTAAATGCTGGAGTTCTTTCTCAATTGCTCTTTTTTATATATGTATGAATGGTAGCCTGCATGTGTGGTGCCCATGGAGGGCAGAAGAGGGTGCCGGACGCCCGGAGCTGTAGTTATAGATGGTTGTTAGCCACCAGGTGGGTCAAACCTGGGTCTTCATCGAGAACAGCTAGTGCTCTTAACCACTGAGCCATCTCCAGCTCTGCTCGCTTAACTTTTTGAGAATGGCTCTCACTGAACCTGGAGCTCAGCTATTCAGCTAGAAGTAGGTGGAGCTAGACACACCTAGACCAAGTCCCTGGAGGCTTTTCCCTGACCATTAACTCACAGGAGAACCTGGGTCATGTCGGAAGTGGCTCCAGCTGACCCAGGTCGTTCAAGTCACCCATAGAACTTTAAAAATTGCTACCAGAACCGGGCTAATCCTAGCACTTGGGAGGCAGAGGCAGGCAGATCTTCAAGGCTAGCCTGGTCTATAAAGCGAATTCCAGGACAGCTGGGGCTACAGGGAAACCCTGTCTCGAAAAGACCCAAAAAAAAAAAAAATTTTTTTTTTCTTCTCATTGAGATCTTGATGGGCACAGTGGGGCTGAAGCTAAAAACTGCTGCGGTTCAGATGTGAATGCTGGAACAGTGCCCTCAAGTGGCGGGAGAGAGCTGTGCCTCCTTCTTGTTAAAGTCTACTGGTCGGCATTAGAAGGGACATGCATGTCCCTAAGCAGACTCCAAAAGCCCTGTGATTATTTAGTCAGCAGAGTGTTTCCTCTGGGTAAACTCCAGAGTTTTCTGCAGGAACTCACTGTTCCGGGTCAGCAAGTGGCACTGTGCTAGCTGGAAACGTTTTGCTATTTGGATTCTCTTCTCAGGAAAAACTGATGTTCCTGCAAAACCAGAGGGTATGCTGGGAATTTACCATTATTCGAGATTCTGAAGATGTTGCCTTTTCTTTCCGCTCTCTGCAACCAAGGTAGACATTTTCCAGAGGAGTGTTCTGTCATTTAATTATGTATCAAATCTGGGAGAGGGTTAGCTGCATCTTAGCAACTGGCAATCCTGCTGAAGGGTTGAAAAGGAAGGGAGAAGGGCTGGACCAATTTGGAACCTCCATGAAATGTCAGTTAACAAAGTGGGTCTCCAACTTGGGGGGGCTGAGGCAGGAGGATCCCAAGTTCAAGGCCAGCCTCAGTTACATAAGCCAGACTTGAGAGAGTTGGTCCCATTCCCCATTCCAACATCTGAGTGCCCAGGGCAGCTTGGTGTTCTGAGTGACCCATTGGTGGGATGAGGAAGACTCCTTATTCCAACACCTTCTTGTAAGTTTGATTTGAAACTAAGTGTTATCAATAATAAAAGCTTGGACTGAGAAACTTGGGCTTTAGCAGCTCTGCCTCTTAGTAGGGACAGGATCACATGAGCATTGACATAACCTTTCTGAGCTCTTGAGTCTTCATCTGTATGAAGAACTTCTGGGGGCTGGGGAGATGGTTCAGCATTAAACAGCACTGGCTGTTCTTGCAGAAGACCCAGGTTCGAATCGCAGCACCCACATGGCAGCTAACAATGTCCTGTAACTCCGGTTCCAGGGGATCCAACATCCTCTTATGTCCTCCACAGGCATTGCACAACATGATACATTTATAAGCATGTGGGCATAACACTCATACACATAAAATAAAAAAAAATTCAAAAAAATTTTAAAAGAGCTTCCTCTTCGGGAGCAAGAGCATATGTGTTAGGCACTTGACACTCAGAGCATGTTGAGAGTTCAATGCATGTACTTTGCTATTATTACTACTAATAATGTCAATAACATCCATAGTCAAAAGTGAGCTCTTTTGGCCCCCAGCATTTCAAGTCAAGAGAGAATTTAGGAGCATATAAAATTACAAACGAAGAAGAAATAGAAAGATGACTTTTCCCCTGTGAGTGGAGGAAGGTCGTGGAATCTGTAAAGGACTTTCCTGGAAGAGGAAACGGCCCCAATGCACAGGGATCTGAGCAGAAGAAGGCTTGGTGCAGGATGAGTAAGAGATTCCCAAACTACAGCAGAGCAAAGACAAAAGCAGGCCAAGGGAACATTCTGGAAATGGGCCCAGAAGATTCGCCACTCCAGGGGCAAGAAGCTAAGAGGCTCTTTTTTTCCCCAACACCCAGCTAGGTAGGTGTTAGCCTCTGGGTTACCACAGTTACCTGTATTAGAGACAAATGTTAAGGGCGGCTCCTATTCCTCAAACTCCTGGATGGGAGTGCTGCCAACAGGCAGTGCCAGGCTGGCCTGCAGGATGTGTCCTGTTCGGCTTCCCACAGACTCTACTTCGAATGCTTGCCTTCCCATGCTGGCTCAATCTGCTGTGGACGATGAGACTTGGCTCTCATGCATCCTCTGCCTGCTTCAAGGGAAGCATTTGTATTGTCATAAACTCACAATAACTTAAGTCTCCAGTCTGGAATGCAGAGCTGTGGATAACTTGTCAATGGCCACAATGTAGATGTTTTCAAAGCTGAAGTTTCCCACCCATCTAACAGCCAGGGAAGATGTTCAAGAGCCTGGGACCAGCAGCAACAGCAGTCCTACCTGGAAGTGTCAGAAAAGCCTTTTCTGCCAGCTGAGTGGCACACCTGTTTCCTGAACCCCAGGTGCCAAGGGGCAAGACTGCAGACATTGTGTCCAACAACTGTGTCTCCTTCACCCCCACACATAGAATTTGCATATATCACACCCACTCTTGGCAAGAATTTAAGAATCTTTTAATTTCTTTTTTTTGTCTTTTTGAGACAGGGTCTCCCTGTAGCCTCAGCTGTCCTGGAACTCGCTCTGTAGACCAGGCTGGCCTTGAACTCACAGAGATCCGCCTGCCTCTGCCTCCCCAGTGCTAGGATTAAAGGCGTGCGCCACCACGCCTGGTAGAATCTTTTAATTTTTAAAATTACACTTATTTATACGGGGTGTGGTGGTGCATGCCTTTAACCCCAGCACTCAGGAGGCAGAGGCAGGCGGATCTCTGTGAGTTCAAGGTCAGCCTGGTCTACAGAGCGAGTTCCAGGACAGCTGGGGCTACAGGGAGACCCTGTTCAAAAAGACAAAAAAAAAATTACCTTTATTTATGTGTGTGTGTGTGTGTGTTTGTGTGTGGAGGCCTGCAGGAGTTGCTTCTCTCCCTAAATAGATTGAATTGAGGCCATCATACGGTTTAGTAGCAAGCTCCTTTGCCATACAGGAATCCATCTAAAACTGCCCTGGAGAATTAGGAAACACTGACAGCTCCTTCTGCCTGGGGCCCAGTGCAGGGTAACATCACAAAATCCTGTGCGGAAGAAAAACAGAAAGGCTCAATCAGCCCAATTACTAGCTCTAGCTTTGAGATCAAAATCAGGTTGTTGCTTTCAGGTGAAGGCACTGAATGAGCACAGTGAACCCTCCACTGCAGCCTCCACTTCCTCCTCCAACGTGCTGTGTGGCCAGGCCCTCTTGGCCTACTTTTGGCCAACTTTTACCCTCTCTCAAGGACGGAAAATCAGGAGAGTCCAGAGTCCAAGGGAGAGATGTTTTACAAGCCTGTTTTCCCTGGAGTGAGGGCCAGGGCTGCAAGCTGACTAGGATACTCATAACTGCCTTTGCTGTGACGTGGTCCTGCACTTTACCCAAAAGGAAGTGGACAGGGCCTGCCTCCTACACGGTCCACCGGGCATACACATCCTGGCATGGTGGGAATTTGCCCAGGCTGCCTTAGGTACGATAAAACTGAGAAAGACAAGGGAGAGTCTCCTGGCGATGAAAATCAATCACTGGGGAGGCTTTTACAAAGCAGAGCCACTGTGCTCGAGGAATCACGATCTGGGGGTGAACCCCAAGAATGACCCGGAGACAGGGCTGGGAATCACTGGTTAAGATAAAACCCATCTCGCTTCCGTCGGTATCTGTCACCCCTACACCCACAACTTGGGGAAAGGTGTACCGGGGCACATCGTGCGAGGTCAAAGGCTGGAAGGTACTGCTGGCGCACGGGCCACACAGACCGAGCAGTCGCCCCATCTGTTGGAGAGAGCTCTGGGTGGGAACCCCAACGTCGGAAGGCTCAAGGCACTCGGCGGTGAACCCAGCGCACTCCAGGGGCGCGCCGGGAACGCCCCGCGGCGCGCGCAGGCGCAGAGGCCGCCGTGTGTCTCGGGTGGGCCCCGGAAGCCGCGGAGCCCCGCCCCTCCGCCCTCAGCCGGGATCACCCCGCCCCGCTCGGCCCCGCCCTCTCTGTTGCGCCCATCCTTCCCGCGCACCCAGGGAATGTGCAAGGCTCTCGGGGCTGCGGCGCCCTCGCCCCTCTGACTGCTACGTCGCGGACCCACTGTCTCTCAAGACTCGGGGTCTCGGTCCAGCGAGTGGGGAGGTGCGCGTGGCCCGGCCGGTGGACTCGACACGCTCTCCAACAGCCCGCGGAGCTGCGGTGGGGACGCGCAGGGCGCGCGCAGCCCCGACCTTTTCCCGCGCAGGGGCGGCCCGTGGTTACGTCATCCGATGACGTCAGCGCCTCCCTCTGGGAAGGCGGCCCGGGAAGCGAGCTGTCGGGTCTGTGCCGCCCCTGGCTGGGGTGGCCTGGCCTCCAGGTCCGCTGAGCTCTCGGGCGCCCCGGCTTGTCTGGGTAGTGCCCGGCGCAGCGCTGAGCTTGAGCACGCCTCCCGGAGCCTGGTGTCCAGAAAGTCACGTGCAGTAAAATGAGCTTCTATCGAATGGGCTTTCCCACAGCTTATTTTCTGTGCTGGTACTTGTTACTGTCTAATTTCGTGCCTCACCCCTTGAGTGCCTGTCAGGTGTAAATCCAGGTTAGTAATCACACTGAAGTACCGGTCTGGTCTTCAACTGCCTACAGGATCCAGGCTTGTCATTAATTCTGCCACTTCGCACAGTGCCACCGAGGCCCCCAATCTCCAGTCTTCACAGCTCTCTCCAAGCTGTGTGAGCAAGAAGGACATGCTTGCTGCCCAAACCCAGATAAGCGCTCCGGCGCCTGGCCAGACCCGTTGTGGACCCTGTGCACATCTGACCTGCATACCTAACGCTGCCTAGTCACGCTCGTTACCTACAGTTTGGATCTGAGGTTCACCCTTGCCCTCTGCAGGGAATGTTTTTACTCAGAATAACTATTGAAATGATGTTCTAAACAGGAGTTTTGGTCCTCTAAAGGGACGGAGGTTCCTCTTCCTGACTCCTAAGCCTGATAGGTGAAAGGAAGTTTAAACAAGTGGCCATTGCCAAACCCACCCAGCCTGGTGTGACTTTCAATGCCTGTCCAGTTTGGCTACAAGAATATTTTAGGTCCCCAGAGTTACACACTGTCCTTAGTACAGTCTGCTGTGATTCCCACTCACCACCTCCAGAAATAGGTATTTGCCTCACAGAGGGGGTGAGAAATTGTGTTGAACCACAAGGCCATTGAATGGACAGAGGGTGTGGGAATGTGCCTGTGTGTTACCCATGTGAACTTGGCCCTACAGCCATGGAGTTCATATCCAAGAAGTATTCATGAAATGTTAAATGTATAGCCTGACACCGTGTCCTGTGTGTGTGTGTGTGTGTGTGTGTGTGTGTGTGTTAGTGTGTGTTAATATATGAGCTATATAACTTGCAACAGGAGGTTTCAGGAAAAGCAGTTCAGGTTTCAGTTGGTCTTCAATATGTGTCGAGGTGTTGAAGCAGAGGAGGTACGCCCTGGAAAGGACCGAGGCCTCCTGTGGGACTGGTTAAATCTCACAAGACAGCTATAAAAACTCAGCAAAAGCAGTCTGTCTCAGGCTTCCTGGTTTTTTGTTTGTGTTTATTTGTTCGTTTTTTTTGTTTTTTTTTCGAGACAGGGTCTCCCTGTAGTCCCAGCTGTCCTGGAACTCACTCTGTAGACCAGGCTGGCCTTGAACTTACAAAGATCCGCCTGCCTCTGCCTTCCAAGTGTTAGGATTAAAGGCATGTGCCACCCGGTCTGGCTCTGGCTTCCTGTTTAAGAGATGAGATTCTTTTGTCCTCAAGGTGACAAGGGGGCACCAGAGTGTGCGCTGGGCTGTTTGGACTTCTCACCTCCAAAATTGCCAACCCCCCCAAACCAAATAAGAACACAAGAAAGTGTACAAAAGTTAGCCTGCTTTATTCAGGTTGTTTATTATAGTAACAAAACCAGATTAATGCACAATTTAAAATAAATCCAAGGTGCTTTTTTAAAAAAATATTTTTACTTTATATGATTATATAGCCTGTGTGTGTGTGCACCCATGTCATACCCCATGCCTCCAGAGGTCAGAAGAAGGTCTCAGATCTCCTGGAACTGGAGTTACAGATGGTCGTTAGTTGCCATGTGGATGCTAGGAATTGAACCCAGGTCTTCTGCAAGAGCAATCAGTGCTCTTAACCACTGAGCCATTTCTCCAGCCCCTCAAGGTGTTTTTTTTTTAAAGAGTAACATCAGGTCATTGTGGTTTCTCTATTTGATACAGGTGTAGGCTCCTAAAATGATTTCTTATGACTCTCCAATTCCAATTTGCCCCTCAGAAAGGCCAAACAAAGGAATCCTCATCCCAAACTTCCTTCCTACTGAGATCTCGAGTCTAATTTTGACCAAAAGGGAAGGAGAAGCAAAAATATAGACTAAGAAAACATGTCTTCCTGCACAACAGGAACACACACACCCCACAGTGCTCATATTGTTTTCCACCGATGCTCAGTACCAGTTTCTCTAGCCAAGTTGCCATGGCAACACCATCTGCCAATGAGATCATGGAAGGTGAGGTCATAATAGCAATGATGCCTTAATATTTTACCCGGAAAAGCCACTTGGTTGAGAAGACGAATAATCATATATCACAGTCTACAGGAAACCAGGCACACCTTTAGTCTCAGCACTCAGGAGGCAGAGGCAGCCTGTGGGACTGAGGCCAGCCTGCTCTACATAGTGGGATCCAGGCTAGTTGGGGATACAGGGAGGCCCTGCCTCAAAAAATGAAACAACAACAACAACAACAAAAACAGAGTTTGTGGCCTCGCCTTCACCTCAGTGCCAGTGCAGCCAGCGGCCGCACACTGGGCTAGCCGGCTCTCCCCTCAGCTCCACCACCGAAGGGCTGGGAGAGGCCTGCACTATATATACCAGGCACATTCTCGCCCACGTCTTCTGGGCGACTAGAGGTAGGAAATAGAAATGAAAGAGAAGGAACAGGGAAAAGGACGGAAAAGCAGGTCCCTGGCGCTCCCAGTGCGGACCATGCGCAGGTCCGGGCCCTGATTGTGAATTGATTGTGAATGCATTAAGGACCTGGAACCCAATAGCTGCTAAGGACAAGAAGCAAGCACATATGCGTGTGCGTGGGTGTTCAAGCAGCACAGGGAAAATGTGCAGGCAGATAGCAGGCCGCCCTCCTCTGGCCACCCAGCATGGGCTCACTGTTTAGACACGACATTCTCCTTTGTTCCTTGATGCCCATTGGCTTTTAGATCAGCTTGCCCCAGAGCTTTTGATTGCTAATCCAAACCATCTCCCAAGGACAACACCAATTGATTTAAGGGTCTCTAGCCTTTCACAAGAGGGGAATTATATATTGACTGTGAAAAACACCACAAAGAAATGAAGCACATCGTCAGTCAGACAAAAAAGGAAAGTTGGCCACTTTGCCTGCTCATTCTAGAACAGACGCACATGCTCAAAGCAGTGCAGTTATTTATCATCACAGTGTTCTCCTGTTTGTAGACAGAGATGGGCAACCTCAGGTTGTCCATCACCTGGGTGTTGTGAGCACACAGTTGCTTCTCAGGCCCACTAAAATCATAACCTCTGGGATTCTGCATTTGAAAGAAACTTACATAGCTCCAATTGTTTCTAAGGTTTGAGAACCATTAGTGTTACTGACTCCAGTGAAATGGTTCTCCTCCTGTGGTCTCAGCTGTCCTTCCTGCTGATCCACGCAACATTTAGTCTTTGAAATGATGTCCAGGGCTGGAGAGATGGCCTAGTGGTTAAGAGCGCTGACTGCTCTTGCAGAGGACCCGGGTTCGATCCCCAGCACCCACACGAGAACTGTCTTTAACTCCAGTCCCAGGGGAATCTGACACCCTCTTCTGACCTCCGTGACATTGCACTACACGGGTGCACAGATCTACGTGCAGACAGTACATTCATACACATAATAAAGTAAATAAAAATTTTAAAAAATTATAAAAAAAAGAAATGATGTCCAATGTAGCAAATAAGATGGAAGGACTTCTGGATGCAGCTTCTCTGTGCTGCTGTCTCGTATCAGAACCAACTCCTTATACTCTGATACATTTGTTCTTTCAAGTCTCAGCATTTGAATGCTCAGTAACCTCTGTGTTTGTTTTTCCTAGAATACCTTTATCCTGTCACATTCCCACTGCAGAGGGATGGAGGGTTCTTTGGGTCTGTCTTGAGTTTTATTATTTTATGTATATGAGTGTATGGCCTGCATGCGTGTAAGTGAAACTGTGTCGTTCAATGCCTGTGGCGGTGAGAAGAAGGTGTTGGAACTGGAATTGCAGATGGCTGTTAGCTACCATGTGGATACTGGGATTTGAACCCGGGTCCTCTGCAAAAGCTGCCAGTGCTTTTAATCACTAAGCCAACCTCTCCAGCCCTGAACACTCTCCATACTGCAGGCATAGGCTGCCCATTTAACACCAGTGCTGAATTTCTCCATCATGCCTCACCAGCAGTCACAACCATGGGCCTGTTAGGGTCTCCTGTCAATCCCCCCTTCCTGCAGCCTGCCAACCACACCAAGACAGGCAGTCTGCACGTCAGCTCTGGATTAAGCAAGACCTTCAAGGAGACATAATTGTAGACCATTTGCCTAGACCCAGAACTTCTTTCTTGAAATATGCCTCGTCATCCCCACCTCACTGTCCTCTGATCAGTGACCACGGTCTGCTAGTGACTTTGTGCACTTGCCGAGGATGTTACCTGAGTCACTCGGGGTCCCTCGAAGTGCTGACAAGTGAATGTTCTCTTTCCCACCTAGCCTGTGTTTCTCTAGAAGGGAAGTATATTTAACTCCATCATCCTATTCAGCTTCAGTGGCAAGGAAACTCAAAGCCAAAGATTTAAGCAGATTTTAACAGTTTAACCTGTGACAGCTCATCTTCACGATGGGGGAGTGCACAGCCAAGAATGAGCTCACTCTTCCAGCACTCCCTCAGGGGTGAGAGGCAAGCCATGGCGTACACAACCAACAAAAGGATTTCTAACCACTGTAGCACTTTCTGTGGTTGTTTTTAGTGATATATTTTCCTCATACTTTTCCCTTTAATCACAGGTAATGACGTATTTAAATTCCAAGTTTGTTATAAAAACAAGATTTAGAGAAAGGAAGGAAAAACAGGAAGTCCTGAAAGCCATTTCTGGGAAAGGGAATGTTTCCTCATGGGCATGCTTGATAACCCCTGCTGTATCACGATAGAGATCACTGCGTATCCCAGGGGTGCCCAGCCTTTCTGTGCTTGCCAGCATTTGAGAGCAGCTACTGGTGAGCTCCAAGCCCTGGCCATATCTGGCATCTGTGAATAAGCATCCTGCCGCCTGGGCTTTTCCCATAGGCTCCTCTTTGGCAACTGTATGGGCCACAGCAACCTCACAAGTCTTCAAGTGGGGGAGTGTGGGGTGTGGGGAGTGCGGGGGTGTGGGGGGTGTGCTGGGCTGGCTCAGGTCTTGGATGCCCACACATTTGGAAGAATCAGCTATGAGCCCTCCTCAGGGTGGAGGAGTCAAGTGTACACTGTTGTTATGGTTTGAGTCTAAAAATCTTCCCAGAGGCCCAAGTATTAAAGACTAGATTACCAGACGATGAAGACTCTGACTTCATCAACAGATTAACACATTGATAGATTCGTAGGTGAATAGACTGCAAGGAGCCTGCCTGGAGGGCTGGGTCACTAGGGTGCTCTTTGAAGGGTGGATTTTGTCCCCATCACCCCCCTCTGTCTTTTTGCTTCCTTGTGGCCATGAGGTAACCACCCCTGCTCATTTCTCTCTGCACCAGTGTGGTCTGCCTTACCCAAGCCCATGGGCACAGAGCCAGGTAACCAACCGAAGCCTCTGAGACTGTGAGGAAGTCTCTCCTCAGGTTTTGTTGTTGTTGTTGTGGTTTTTTTTTTTTTTTTTTTTTTGTCTTTTTGAGACAGGGTCTCCCTGTAGCCTCAGCTGTCCTGAAACTCCCTCTGTAGACCAGGCTGGCCTTGAACTCCCAAAGATCACCTGCCTCTGCCTCCCAAGTGCTAGGATTAAAGGTGTGCGCCATTATACCCAGCTCTCCTCCAGTTTTACTCAGGTATATTTTCACAGGGACAGAGACATCACCCAATCCTCCCCTTGCACAGATTCTGTCTAGGCAGACACCTGTGGAAGTCAGTGAGCAGTTACCCTACTGAGCAGTGTCTTAGCCTTGCTGTGAGGTAAGGCTAGCTAGCCCTTGGGAGCATTTTACCCATCGTAGTACTGCACAATGCTGCCAGTCACGCCCCACTGGGTGTGGTTCTTGCATCTCAGCTGCGTCCTCAAAGACAGTGTACACCTGTGGCCAGAGAGAGCAAGAAAGCAAGATCGTAAGGAGCCAGCTTCGTCCCCCTGTTAGGGGCCTGGCTTGATTTATTGAGTGGAGCTGAACACTGAAGTCCCAACTTACTGCCGGGGATGTGAAGCAAAGTTCTGATTAAATATAAAGCCTGCACTGGGCATAGAAATGGGTTCCACTGGTTTCCAGCTTCGTTCATTGCATCCAAACATTGGTTAGGCATCAAGCATAGCTAGGTGTCATTGTGGAGGCTGGAGGTGGGGCAGGAGAAGGGACCCAGGGAACACCTGCCGCCTGCCCTAGCATCTGAACCCACAGTCTGTCCCCAGCTCCAATGTAGAGAGGGTGACATGGGCATAATGAGAATGGAATCAGGTGTCACAGAGGAGGCAGGCTTGTCAAGGCTTGCCACACTTGCATGGTTGTCTTCAATGACTCAGGAGAAAAAGAACTTCCCAGAGGGTGAGACAGAATGAGGAGGGAAGGAGGGAGGGAGAGAGGAGGAAGGAAGGAAAGGAGGGAGGGAGGAGGGAAGGAGGGAAGGAGGAGGGAAGGAAGGAAGGAAGGAAGGAAGGAAGGAAGGAAGGAAGGAAGGAAGAAAGAAGAGGAGAGAGAGAGGATTTGAAACAAAACAGTTTGATTTCTGAATCATCCTGGTGGAGTGGTGTAACAGGAGAGTCACCTGGAGTGTGACGGGGGAGGGGGGGCAGGGGGAGTCCCAGGGCACAGCAGCAAAGTAGACAGCTAGAGAGAGAGAGAGACAGACAGACAGACAGACAGACAGA
>VZQC01001762.1:269705-299644 GCA_009823505.1 Rhizomys pruinosus | reverse complement strand
CGTAGTACTGCACAATGCTGCCAGTCACGCCCCACTGGGTGTGGTTCTTGCATCTCAGCTGCGTCCTCAAAGACAGTGTACACCTGTGGCCAGAGAGCGCAAGAAAGCAAGATCGTAAGGAGCCAGCTTCGTCCCCCTGTTAGGGGCCTGGCTTGATTTATTGAGTGGAGCTGAACACTGAAGTCCCAACTTACTGCCGGGGATGTGAAGCAAAGTTCTGATTAAATATAAAGCCTGCACTGGGCATAGAAATGGGTTCCACTGGTTTCCAGCTTCGTTCATTGCATCCAAACATTGGTTAGGCATCAAGCATAGCTAGGTGTCATTGTGGAGGCTGGAGGTGGGGCAGGAGAAGGGACCCAGGGAACACCTGCCGCCTGCCCTAGCATCTGAACCCACAGTCTGTCCCCAGCTCCAATGTAGAGAGGGTGACATGGGCATAATGAGAATGGAATCAGGTGTCACAGAGGAGGCAGGCTTGTCAAGGCTTGCCACACTTGCATGGTTGTCTTCAATGACTCAGGAGAAAAAGAACTTCCCAGAGGGTGAGACAGAATGAGGAGGGAAGGAGGGAGGGAGAGAGGAGGAAGGAAGGAAAGGAGGGAGGGAGGAGGGAAGGAGGGAAGGAGGAGGGAAGGAAGGAAGGAAGGAAGGAAGGAAGAAAGAAAGAAGAGGAGAGAGAGAGGATTTGAAACAAAACAGTTTGATTTCTGAATCATCCTGGTGGAGTGGTGTAACAGGAGAGTCACCTGGAGTGTGACGGGGGAGGGGGGGCAGGGGGAGTCCCAGGGCACAGCAGCAAAGTAGACAGCTAGAGAGAGAGAGAGACAGACAGACAGACAGACAGACAGACAGAGAATATGAATTTCATCTTTTAAAGAAGCAGAAATGAGGGTCTGGAGAGACGGCTCACTGGTTAGGAGCATTGACTGCTCTTGCAGAAGACCCAGGTTCAATTCCCAGCACCCACATGGAGGCTAAGAACCATCCTTAACTCCAGTTCCAGGGGAATGAGTCACCCTCTTCTGACCTCCGTGGCATTGCACGACATGGGTACACTCACATACATGCACACAGTACACTCATACACATACAAATAATATATTTTAAGAAGCAGAAATGGTGAGACTAAACGAGTAAGTCCATGATCATCTTTGCCCGGGAGATGACGTCCTGTCGATGTGGGCGTTGGTTGGGATAAGGGGTTACCTGATCTAAACTTACCCTGTAGTGAGACTTGGACCAACTTTCTCTTCTATTGTCCAAGCACATTTTCACTCCAGTGCTAGATAAAGTACTTGATATACATTATCTTAAGTCTCCCTTAGCATGAAGTGAGAGGTATTAAGTTTGTACACAGGAGGCCCTAAACTGAAATCTCATCAGGCCCCAATGTCAACGGGGTTTTTTTTTTTTTTTCTCTGAGTGGGATAATTTGCAGGTGCCTTATTTTCTTCTTGGTGTTTATCTATTATTCCCTATGATGGAACGCTAGTACCTATGAAAAACAACAGAACTTGAGTAAAGTGGTTAGTCCAATGGTGGCGCGTGTGGCTGACGGCACTGATAGGTCACACTAATAGGTAACTGCTCACTGACTTCCACAGCTCACAGTGTGAGCTCTGTGCGAGGACCCTGCTTTCCTGCTCAGCGAAGTCGAGGCTCCACTGAGGCCACGGTGAGGATAGGCGAGCAGTAGTGCACAGCCCCCTGACTACTGTCCATACCATCCTACCTGGTGCTCAAATCAGAGTTGCTTGCCCAGAGGGCATGCCGTGGTCTACCTGCCTAGGTTGTCCAGGAAGAGGACCCACGGCCTGGCTAGGAGGCAGCGTATTCTCATAAAAAAGTAGTGTGAGGCTCAGAGGAGTCAGAGCTTGGAGTTGACTTATACAGGGAGGGCAGCCTGGTTCCTTTTCTCCTCTACCAATCTTCAAGTGTAAGTTCTTCCAATAAATAATCTCTTAAATTAGGCAGAGTTGATTTTTTGTTCTTTTTAGTCAAAGAATCCTTCCTAATCTAAGCACCCACATTGAAGGGATGTTGTAAGGACTGACGAGTTCCAAACAGGCAGGGTGGGAGCAACTGACACCAAGAAGCCGGGGAAGGGGCGAGGCAGGGCGTTGGTTAGAAAATGGTCAGCACTTCCTTTGAAACTTATTTCAACTCAGCCCTCAGATGCATTTTACAACACAATCCAGCAACTGGATGAATTTATTTATTTATTTATTTGATTTTTTGAGAGACAGGGTCCCTCTGTAGCCCCAGCTGGCCTGGAACTTACTATGTAGACCAACCAGGGTGGCCTCTATCTCATAGGACCTGCCTACCACTGCCTCTGCCTCTGCCTTCTACGTGTTGGGAGTTTGATTTTTTTTTTTTTTTTTTTTTGTTTTTTTTTGGTCTTTTCGAGACAAGGTCTCACCTGCTGTAGGCCCACCTGTCCTGGACTCGCTCTGTAGAAACCAGGCTAGCCTTGACTCACAAAGATCACCTGCCTCTGCCCTCCCAAGTGCTAGGATTCAAGACGTGTGCCACCAACGCCCGGCTTAAGTCTGGGAGTTTTATTTATTTATCTTTTAAAATTTTTCAGTCTCTCTCTCTCTCTCCTCTCTCTCCTCTCTCTCTCTCCTCTCTACCCTCTCTTCTCTCTCTCTCGTGTGTGCTGTGTGTGTGTGTGTGTGTGTGTGTGTGTGTGGGGAGAAGCAAAGAATGTGTTGGAATCCCTGAAGGTGCAGTTATGAGTGGTGGTGAGCACCTTGTGGGTGCTGGGAACTGAACTCCGATTCTCTGCAAGAGCAGAAAGTGCTCTCAGCTGCTGAGCCGTTGCTCTGGCCCTGCGTGTCCTAGTTATGATATTTTCCTGGCAGGATGACTATTAGAGTCCTCCAGTACTCTCAAGTTTGTCCCAGTTTGTATTATAAATTGTATGCTGTACCTGTGTATTCTATGATGCATAATTTATTAAGTGCTGTAATAATTTCTGTTTTATTTCTTTTTTATTATTTATTTTTGTCTTTTTGAGACAGGGTCTCCCTATAGCCCCAGCTGTCCTGGAACTCACTCTGTAGGCCAGGCTGGCCTTGAACCCACAGAGATCCACCTGCCTCTGCCTCCCAAGTGCTATCATTTTATTATTTATTTATTATCAATGTTTTATTTATTTTTTTTATTTGTCTTTTTGAGAGGGTCTCCTTGTAACTCTATCTTAGACACTGTAAGAAACCAGGCTAGCCTTGAACACACAGAGACGCCTGCCTTTGCCTCCCAAGTGCTAGGATTAAAGGTGTGCGCACCACCACACTCGGCTCATTAATTTTTATTTTTTAATTTTATTTATTTTATGTGTATGAATGTACTGTCTGCATGTAGTTTGTGCACCCTGTACGTGCAATGCCCGCGAGGTCAGAAGAGGGGTGTGGATTCCCTGGACTGGAGTTCTCCTGGAATTGGAGTACAGACGATTCTCACGGCCGCCATAGGGTGCTGGGGATCGAACCCGGGTCCTCTGCAAGAGCAGCCGTTTCTTAACCGCTAGGCATGTCTCCAGCCCCTCGTTTTTTTTTTTTTATTTTTATTTATTTTGTATGTGTTGAGTGTACTGTCTGCATGTGGGTTTGTGCACCCATGTCGTGCAATGCCGCGAGGTCAGAAGAGGGTCTCGGATTCCCTGGAACTGGAATTCTCCTGGATGGAGTTACAGACGGTTCTAGCCGCCAAGTGGTGGGTGCTGGGGATCGAACCCGGGTCCTCTGCAAGAGCAGTGGTGCCTTAACCACTAGGCTATCTCCCAGCCCCCCTCATTTTGTTTTTAAAATCAGATCACAGCCTGCTAAATTCTGTTCACGATCTTCTAATGGGTCATGGTCTTCATTTCCTTCTGGTAACTGGAAAATGTTCCCTCAGATTTCTCTTCAGCACAATGCACTACTGTGACCTGATACAATGCATTTCACAAAGGATACTGGGCCTGAAGATGCAAAGCCTTGTCATCCCAAGTGAACCTCCACCTCGGGGGACTGGGTAAACTTGCTTGCTGCTGCATTAACAGCTATGGACTAGCTGTGATGAGCATAAAAATTTCATTAGGCTTCAAACAGTTTTAGATTTCTAGGGGAAAAACAATGCTGTTTATTAGGGCCCTGGCTTATTCATTAAAATAAATTACCTTTGGGTTCTGGGCTGGCTTTCATAAAGGAAAAGTTGGCTGTTATTAACAGGAACAGACCCCATGGACAGTAACATCTCTAAAGGAAAGTCCCACTTAGCAAACTCATGATGAGGCAGAGGTAATTACTGCTGAAAACTTCACCCCTGTTTTGAACATCTCCATGGTACACAAACCACTAGAGCCCTCATAGCACTGTGGGGCCAGGGGGATACATAGCCCAGCTGAGCTCAGAGTCTTGGGGTTTCCTTGCAGCTAGATAGTCCTGGGCAGCTCCCAGCAGACTGTTGTCATAGGGATGGTCAAGTGCATCTGCACATTCCGGAGCACTGCCCACACATTGCTGTCAAGAGATGAGGACTTTGAATGCAGAAGTGACACTGGAAATAACAGTCCAGTGGTTCCCAGGTTGGACATTTCCCACAGGACATCGAGCATAGTCTATAATGTTGGGGGGTGCCTATGAGAACCCCATTAACCAACAACTTGAAAGAGGTATCCCATAGCTGGCATTGTTTATTTTTATTTGATAGTTCATGCGGCTCGTCTGAAAAGCATTGTTCCCCATTAGAGGGACCCCATTTAAACTCCATATACAACATTATGGAATTTTTCTCACAGTAGCGGTTTCCACATGGGCATTTTCAAAGACCTTGAAGCAAGTATCTGTGTACTGGATATAGTCTTTTGGGAATACCTATAGGAGTGCTATAGCTGATTATTGGTAAATTTATTTCTTTAAAAATTTTCTGTAAATTATTTTTTTGTTGGGTATGAATGTACGTCTGCATTAGTTTGTTACCTGTGTCGTGCAATGCCGCAGAGGGCAGAAGAGGGCGTTGGATTCCCTGGAACTGGAGTTAAAGATGGTTCTTAGCCACATGTGGGTGCTGGGAATGAACCCAGGTCCTCTGCAAGATACAGTCATGCTCTCTTAACTGCTGACGCCATTTCTCAGCCCCGGTAAAATTAATTTTTAGCTGCCCGGACATCTTTTTTTAAAACAAAAAGCTATATTAGCACTTGGGAGCGCAGAGGCGGCGGATCTTTGTGAGTTTCAGGCAGCTGGTCTACAACGAGAGTTTCAGGACAGCGGGGCTCAGGGAACCCTGTCTCAGAAAGACCAAAAAAAAAATTATTCTTAGCTTCTGCGGACCCTCCATGCTCCTCTCCATAGAGGCTGCACTATTTTGAATTCCCACTAACAGTGCCCCCTTTTCAACATCCACAGCAGCATTTTTTTTCTCTTGATCTTTGCTATCTGACTGGGATAAGATGTAATCCACCAAGAATTTTAATTTCCCTGATAGCTAAGGATTTGATTATTTTAAAAAGGATGTTGTCATTCAGCCATTTACATGTTCTTCTCTTCTGAGAATCTTGTTTAGTTCCATCCCCAATTTTTTAATGGGTTTTGTTTTTTTTTTTTCTTGTTATTTTTTTTTTAGTTTTTTTTCTTTAGTAATCAATATAATATAGACAAAACCAAGAGAAGAGGGAGGGGGAAAAGGGGGGGGGGGGGGGAAGGGGAGAGGTTACAGGGTCCCTGTTCAAAAGCTTTTCCCGGTTGCCTATAATTCCAATGCATTTCTTACTTTCGTCCTCTAACAGAAGATATGTTTGGGGGTGTCAGGTTCTTACGTTGATATCCCTTGAGTCATTGGGGGTTGTTTAGGTTTTGATGAGAGATGAGGACTTATTTCCAGTCTTCTAGTTGTAGCTGTCCAGTTTGATCCCCACCACTTTTTGAAGATGCGGTCTTTTTTCTACCATTTTGGCCTCCTTTGTCAAAACGCAGGTGGCTTGGGGTTTGACAGATGGCTCAGCAGTTAAGAGATGATCGAACAACTGGGCTGGAATTCGTGTCCAGGCTGTAACAGGCTTTTGGCAACTCAAAGTCACCAGCGCAGGAGGTACTCACACAGTGCGGATGAAAAAAAATCCCACATACGATGACAGGTCGCGCACCAACGATACGAAGGAAAAAGGAAGGCGAGAACTTCTGGGCTGGGGTCACGAAAACTGCTTACGACGCAAGGAAACCTACCTGAAGTATTGGGTCGAGCTGCTTCAAGAGCTGAGAGAGGGCTCAGGAGTAATGACACTGGCCGTTCTTGCAGAAAGAATGGGTTCAGTTCTCACGCCCCACAATGGTGGCTGATAACCATCTTTCAGACTCCATTCCAGAGGAAGCTCAACATCCTCTTCTGGCTCCTGGGGCATGAATGAAGTGGTATGCAAGATAGATGCAAGGAAAACATTTATACGTATAAAAAATAAAAATAATAAGAAAGTTAAAATGTTTATAAGTCCAAATATCTTTCACTTACTAACTTTAGGAGAATGGGCTTGTACGCAGCTCCTCAGTTCTGTTTTACTGCTACTGTCTCTTTTGATGCTTATGGTGTTGTCACTGCTATGACTCTGGAGTGCAGCTTGAGGTCAGGGCTGGCGAAAATTCCATCAGTGTTTTTATTGTCCAGGTTTTGTTTTTGGCAATCTGGGTTTTTGTGTTTATGAAATTAAAAAATATCTTTTCAGTTTCCCATGAAGGCAGTTTGTTGATAATTTGATGGGCTTGCACTGACAAACTGTAGAGATATCTTTTGGTAGGATAGCCACCTTTCACACAGAACAAACCCTACTTATCCATGACTCATGGGGGGTCATTCCCTCTTCCTGGTGTCTTCTTCAGTTCTTCTTTCTAGAGCTTTAAATGTTTTCATTTTACCCAGTCTTCACTTCCTGATTGGAATTGTTAGCAAGATAGTTTTGGACTTTTTGGGTTTGTTTGTTTTGTTCTGAGGTAATTGTGAATAGGATTAGTATTTTTGATTTACTTCTTGGTATGTTTGTCATTGTTATGTAGGAAGGCTGCTGATTTTTGTTGTGTTTCCGTTTTAGTATCCGCCTTGGGTGAATGTGTTTATACAGCTTGTAAGAGTTTCTTGGGAGTCTTTAGTATCTTTTATATAGAATCATACCATTTGTAAATACTTTGATTTGAATCCACCCATTATCATCTCTTGTCTTATTTGCTCGTATTTAAGACTTCAAGTACTATGGTTGAACAGGATGGAGGGTGGGACATCTTTGGGGCCGTTGTTCCTGGAGTTTTAGTGGAAATTCTCCATGTTGTTCTGTATCATGATATTGGCTGTGAGCTTGTATATTGTTTTTATTTGTTGAGCTTTTACCCTAGTATCACTAGATTCCCCATGATTTTTATCAGGGAAGGAGGTTGGTTTTGTTAAAGGCTTTTCTTCATCTAATGAGACCATCATGTAGTGTCTTGTCCCTGAGCTATTAGTGTGGTGGACTAAGTTTTTTGACTTATTTATGTTGAACCATGTTTCCTTGTTCAATTGTCTTTGAGTCACGCTGTGACTGATTCCACACTGCTGTCCTTCCCTCTTGGCTCAGCTCCAGGACTTTCTTCTGCTCTGCAGGCTGACAGTCTCTAGGATTTGCTTCCTCACAAGAAGGAAGGGAGGGAAACCCGCAGGAGATCACCCATGGAAAAATGAGCATACTCACATGCAGAAGTGGGAAGGATGATAAGAACTCCGTTTATTTTCTGCAGTGAGGTCTATATATTAAGGCGACTGTGCTCTGGGAAGGAAGTGGGGGGCAGGTTGAAGGGAGGGATGAGCCCTTGGTTCTAATGGGGGGCCTGCAGAGCTCGGTTTGTGCAACAGGTAACTAGAGGTGTGACATTCTGCTCAGTGCCCCAAGGGAAGGGGACACCTGGAACTTTGCAAAGACAGGGCAAAGCAAGAATCATTGTAATATCCTGAATCTTCCTGCTACGGATAATTCTGGAAGCCCACAGAGATACAGATAACTGGAGATGTATCTGACAAGTCCCTTACAAGAAGTTCTCACTTCAAGCCACACACAAAAAGTTTCATTTCCACCACAGAAACCATCCTTGCATCTCTTGAATGAAACCAGCTTGATCCTGTGGGTGATCTTTGTGATGTGTGCCTTTATGTGGCTTGCAAGTATTTCGTTGAGAATATTACTATGGTCATCAAGGAAATTGCCTATAATTCTTTTTTGTTGTATCTTTTATGGTTTTGGGTTTCATAAAAAGAATTCATAAGTGTTCCTTCCTTTTCCGTTTTATAAATGGGATAATATTGACGAGCATTGCTGATTTGTTCTTCTTGAAGGTAAATTTTTGTTTTAATGAAATCCAGCATGCCCTGGGCTTTTATTGTTGTGAGATTTTAAATTTGGTGGCTTAAATGCCGGGGTGTGGTGGCACATGCCTTTAATCCTAGCACGTGGCAGAGGCAGGCGAATCTTTGTGAGTTTTCAAGGCTATCTGGTCTACAGAGTGGAGTTCCAGGACGCTGGGGCTACAGTGGTCTCTCTGTCTCGAAAGACCCCCCCCCAAAAATGGTGGATTAATATCTCATGGTGTTATGGGTCTCTGCAAAATTTATTTACTTCATCGTTATTAACTTTGGCAGGATATCTACATCTAGAAATCCATCCATTTCTTTTAGATTTTTCCATTTAATGGGGATATAAAGCTTTTAAGCGTATTCCCTATATATTAAATCGAAATTTCCCGCATGTATCCTTGTAATTTCTTCTTTTTGTCATCTCTAATTTATTATTTTGATTCTTCTCTCACTTTCGCTTGATTTGGCCGGAAGGTTGCCAGTCGTGTTAGTATCTCTTTTTTTGTTTTTGTTGTTGTTTTTTTGGTCTTTTTTGGGATAGAGTCTCCCTGTTTCCCCAGCTGCCCCTTGGACTCACTATGTAGACGGGCTGGCCTCCTACGCACAGAGATCCACCTGCTTCTGGTTCCTGAGTGCTAGGATTAAAGGTAATGAACCACTCCACCTAGTTATAGAGTTTTTTTTAAGAAATGAATCCAGGTGTGGTAGCATACACCTTTATTCCCAGCCACATTTGGGGCAGAGGCAGGTAGATCTCTGTGAGTTCAAGGCCAGCCTGGCTACATATACATATTGACTCCAAGCCAGCTGGAAACTACAGGGAGACCTGGTCTCTAAAAGACAAAAAAAAACAATGAACTCTTTAATTGATTCTTTGTATTGACTTTATTGTTATGGGTTTCCATTTCATTATTTTCACCTCTGATTTTGATGATCTCTTTCTTGGCTACTGGTTTTTGGCGTGCTGTTTGTTCTTGTTTATTTCCAATGCCTTCAGGTGATTTAGTTTTTATTTATAATTACATATTTCCATTTTAATTATTTAATTTTATTCTATTTCTGTATGTGTATAAAAAGTTACTGTCCCTCATGCAAGCACTGTGCAATCCGTGACGTCAACGCCTCGGAGGTCAGAAGAGGGTGCGGACTCCCCTGGAACTGGCGAGTTCTCCTGGAATTGGAGTCCCTCAGACGGCTCTCGGCCGCATGTGGGTGCTGGGGCATCGACCCAGGTCCTCTGCAAAGAGCGGTCGGCGCTCTATAAAGCTAGCCATCTCCCAAAGCCAATTCACTTAATTGTGCGCGCGTTGTCATTTCGATACAAAATCCAATCAAGTCCTAGACACATTCCACCCCCCCACCCCACCAGAGCTCATGCCAAGTCGGCCAGAGCATGTTTTTCAATCTTTTCCTCAGTACGCCGTTTTCAAATTTTGGATCAGAAGTTTACTGTTTTGAGTAGTTCACCATTTCAGTCAGTTCTTTGACCTAGTTGTCCTTGTTGTTTGTTTGTTTGTTTGTTATTGGTGTAATCCTTCCATAGTGTATCACTCCAAATGTGCAGATAGTGTCATGGCCACACATAGTGATTTTAGCATCTATCAGGCTTAATGATTTCTTTTTTCTTTTTCTCTTTATTAGGCTGAAAAATATCATGTTTTGAAGGCTATTCTTTGGCAAGCCCAAACCAACATCAGTTTTCTTTCGGCTGCCGTGGTGCCTCTAACGGGGGTGTTGTCGCCTTACAACCTTCCCATGGTCATACAATGAGGTCCAGTAAGCAACAAGTGCTGTCTTGAACCTCCTGTACTGGTCTCCATGGATCAGCCTGAGTAGTCCAACAAGGGCAGGCTTACTCTGAAGAGGCCTGAAATCCCAGTAGTAGCTCAGTCCACCAGTTGGATGTCTCAGCAGTCCCCACCTGGTACTGAAGGTTTTGGAGGATTCTTGAGAGACATGAGTCATTCAGTCCATATTGGAAGGTTAAAAAGGTGTGTCTCATATCCTTGAGGAGTGCCAAAAGCAAGGGCAGCCGTAGGGTAGCTGCATTTACCAGTAAGACAGGCAAAACACTGTGCTTTTTTTTTTTTTTTTTTTTCTTAACTATTGTTTTTTACTGTTACTGTTACTGCGTTACTTAAGTTTTTATACCTGAAGTAAAATTTCTTTCTCAGGCCTTACTCTTTATTTATATCTGGTTGTACTTTCCTTTTGGATGTTTTAAGGCCACACAGCCCAGACCAACCAAGGGTGGTTTTTTTTTCTCAAGGTCGGTTGAGTATCTGGTCCTCAAGGTCACTCAGGTTTTTTTTTTTTTTTTTTTTTTTGCTGGGGTGGGGGGATCATGGCTCCTTTGGCTTTTCATTTAACCAGTTCCATCCACTTGAGGCCAAAGTCATGTCTTGCTTAGACCAGGCTCCTTTTTGAAGCATGAGGCAACATTCCTCTGTGTTGACCTCCCTCTTTTTAGACTGGACACTGGCTAAAATCCCATTAGTAGATCTCAAAGACCTCCCTACAAAGGAAAATGTGTGGAACCCACATTTATGCAGGACTATTAGAGAGTTGCCCCCATGCATAGTTCCCCTGGGACTTAGTTGACCTCGTCTCTGAGGAGCATTAATTAGTCTACTAATTTGAGCAGTCTCGTCAAATGACATTTTTTAGATTTAAAAAATTGTGTAGGGTGTGGTGTGGTGTGGTGGGTGTGTATGTGTGTGTGGTTTTGGCTTGATGATGTGGTCTGTGCGAATCTGTGTTGTGTCTGTGTGTGGGTATGATTGCTTGTGGAGCCCAGAAGCATCAGATATCTCCAGGCACTGGGGTTGTAGACAGTCGTATGCTACCCAGTATGGGTGCTTGGAGTAAAGCATGTGTCCTCTGCAAGAACACTATGCATTCTTAACTGCTAAGCCATCTTTCCAAGATTGCTCAATTTCCTTTACAGGGTCTTTCCTAAGTCCCAGCCTGCCCTGGAAGTCACAAAGTGGACCAGGGTGGCCTCAGTCTTGCAGAGATCCACCTGTCTCTGCCCACTGAGGCTGGGATCCAAGGCAGGCAGCAATTTTGCTATAGAATTTCTCTCTTAGGACTGCCCTCACATGTGTCCTGGTAAGTTTTTGGTATCCCCGTAGTTTCATTTTCATTCATTCAATTCTAGGTAACTTCCTTAAATGTTTTTTTTTAATTCTATTTATTTCTGTAGGGCTAAATGAATGTACTGTCGGCATGCAGGTTCGTGCAGCGCCTGTGTCTGCAATGCCGCGGAGGGCAGAAGAGAGTCATCGGATTCCCCAGGAGCTGGAGTTCCTCCTGGAATTGGAGTTTTCAGACGGCTCTTTCTCGGCCGACGCATGTGGGGTCTGGGAAGCGAACCCGGGTCCTCTGTAAGGGGGGAGGGTCGGGGGTATGGGGCTCTCAAACCGCTAGGCCAGCCTCTCCAGCCCACCTCTAGGTACTTTTAAAGTCCTTCTTGATTTCTTCTTCACTAAATAATATATATTCTTTAGTGTTTGGGTCAAATGTTCTATAGACATCTTATTAGGTCCACTTGATTTATGATGCCTTTTAACCTCAGAGACCTTCTCTTAGTTTTCTTCCAGATAATGCAAATGGGTATTGGTAGGAGTAGTGTTGGAAGTCACCCACTAATCATCACCCTGTGAGGTCAGTCCCTGTCATTTTTAAAATGTGTTTATTTTTATGAAACTGTGTGCTTGTGTTTGGTCTGTACATATGCTTAGAATTTAATATCCTTTTGGTATACTGTTAATTTACTGGGTATGAAGTGACCCTCCTTATTTCTTCTTGTGAGCTATTAAATAGTTTTGCCTACTTGTTTGATAGTTTCATTTGCTCAGAACACCTTTTCCATCCTTTAACCAGGAGGTGGGGTCTATTGTTGATAGTCAGGTGTGCCTGCCCGGAGGGCAGAATAAGGATAAGATCCTTGTTTATTGAATCTGATTTGGCTCTTTATTACTGAGTTGAGACCATTAATATTAAGAATTACTATTGAATGATGTGCAATTATTCCTTTCATTTTTGGTGTTGTTTTGGTGGTATTTTCTTTAGGCCTCTTTGAGAACTTGTCCAGATTCTTTTATTATTCCTGTGACCTCTTGGGTATGTTTATCTTCTTCAGATTGAAGTGTTCTTCTGGTATCCTCTGTAGAGCGTGGCTAACAATGGACAATAGAACACCCTTAATATGTTCTTTGTCATGGATGTTTTCATTTCCTACAATTTCAATTAGAGTAAATTTGGCTGGTAGAATGTCTTGGTGATGCAATTGTGGTTTTTTTTTCAGAAACCGAAATACATCCTTCATGATCACCTTGGCCTTTAACAGTTGCGTTAGGATAGTCCAGTGAGAAGCCTATGGGCCTGCCTTGATAATGACTTGTCTTCTTTTCTCTTTCCATTTTTACGACGCAGTTTTCTTTATTCTGCATTTTAATGTTTTAATTATAAAGATGATTGTGGGGAGCTTCTTTTTGGGTGCTGTCTATTTGGTGCTCTGTATGCCTCTTGTTTCCTAGGGTAAGAACATCCATCTTTCCTTAGTTTTGGGAGATTTTCTTCTATGACTTTATTGAGGGTATTTTCTGTACCTTTGCTTTGTCATTCCTCTCCATGTCCGTAGGCCAAGGGTAGGTCTTTTCGTGGCATCTCAGCTCTCCCATGTTCTCTCTGGCAATATTTTAAAACATTTCTCATTGGACCTTTCCCAGGAGATTCAGGTCCGCTGCTGTGTCTTCCAGCCCTCGTTCTCTGTCTTCTGCGTGACCCATTTTGTCCTTGAGGTTTTCTGCTGAGGTTTCATCTGACATACTGGGATTTCTTCAGCAATTCTTCTTTGGATTCTATTTTCATGTCCTAGAATGCTTCTGTATTTTCATTCAAATCCGCTTTTTTTTTTCTCTGTGGCCCGTGTTTCAATGTCTTCTTGTGAGTTGTCTGAACGATACTACTAACCAGTCGTGGAATTCTTGGTAAGGTACCCAAAACTCTTTGAGGTAGTTTCGCAACCTGGAAGTCCGTTAGTTTATGAGGATTTAATTATTGTTGCAAGGTACGAGAAAGACATCCTGGATTTTCCAAGTTGGTTTGGTTGGGTTTGTGCACTGGCGGGCTTATGCTCTGGAGTTTGTTTCGAGTGAGAGTCCTACGGCGTGGGGATAAGGTTAGGTGGGCTTGCATGGGGCTTGGCAGAAAGTGTGGTGAGGTGGGGGTTGGGGTCCTCATCGGACGCCCTGTTGGCACCAGGAGCTGAGAAGACAGAGGAACTTTGGGCCAAGTGGTCAGGGCCTGGGGACCTGTCCTTCTGTGCTGGGGCCTGGAGCTGGGTGGAAGGGGGAAGTTTGGGCACAGGGGCTATATTTTGGGGATCCCTGACCTATTGATACTGGGAGCTGGGCATAGGGCAGAAGTTTTGGCGGTCTTCCACTTTAGGGTTTTTTAGTTATTGTGTTTAATAAATGTTTTTTTAAATTTTTATAATTAATAGTTTATTTAATTTATTTATTTTATTTATTGATTTATTATTTATATGGGTGTTATAGTCTGTGTGCAGGTGCCTGTGGAAGCTAGAAGAGGGTGTTGGATACTCTGGAATTGGAGTTGTGGATTTTGTTAGGTGCCATGTGGGTTTGTGGGTGCTGAGAATCAGACTCTGGTTCCCTGGAAGAGCAGCAGCACTCTTATCTGTGGAGCCCAGGTCCTCTCCAGCCCAAGCTTCACACCCTCTTTTTCCAGACATATCCCAACTGAACTAGATACGTGCTGAATTTGCCATCTGGCGGGCCAGATGCCCTGGGGTTTTGTCTCTTCTGCTTTTCCTCTCAGCAGGTAACGGCCACATTGCCCACCGAGGACCGTGCTCTTATGTGGAATTGTGGGGAGGGATTGAACCAGTCCGCTCAGCATTTCCACTCAGACAGACTCCATTTAAAACGTGGCCCGAAAAATGGACGATGCTGAGAACACAGATTTATAAAGACTTCCTCGATGTTCATATCAACAGCAATGACCTAAATAACCTACTGGCAATATTTCTCAAAGAGCCAAGACTCAAGAGGAAAGTTGTTGGCAAAGAAGCTCACAGCTTTGGGCCAAAAAGTTTTGATATATCGGTTAGGCTCTCTTGACTCTCTTTTCTGACATTATCACTTTACTTTTTTGAATATAATGTTAAAATCATGGAGTGGTGTTTTGTTCGACGCTTTGTTTAAGGGGAAAGCTATTTTTNGATTCCCCTGGAACTGGAATTCTCCTGGAATTGGAGTTACAGACGGTTCTTAGCCGCCATGTGGGTGCTGGGGATCGAACCCGGGTCCTCTGCAAGAGCAGTCGGTGCTCTTAACCACTAGGCTATCTCTCCAGCCCCCCTCATTTTGTTTTTTAAATCAGATCACAGCCTGCTAAATTCTGTTCACGATCTTCTAATGGGTCATGGTCTTCATTTCCTTCTGGTAACTGGAAAATGTTCCCTCAGATTTCTCTTCAGCACAATGCACTACTGTGACCTGATACAATGCATTTCACAAAGGATACTGGGCCTGAAGATGCAAAGCCTTGTCATCCCAAGTGAACCTCCACCTCGGGGGACTGGGTAAACTTGCTTGCTGCTGCATTAACAGCTATGGACTAGCTGTGATGAGCATAAAAATTTCATTAGGCTTCAAACAGTTTTAGATTTCTAGGGGAAAAACAATGCTGTTTATTAGGGCCCTGGCTTATTCATTAAAATAAATTACCTTTGGGTTCTGGGCTGGCTTTCATAAAGGAAAAGTTGGCTGTTATTAACAGGAACAGACCCCATGGACAGTAACATCTCTAAAGGAAAGTCCCACTTAGCAAACTCATGATGAGGCAGAGGTAATTACTGCTGAAAACTTCACCCCTGTTTTGAACATCTCCATGGTACACAAACCACTAGAGCCCTCATAGCACTGTGGGGCCAGGGGGATACATAGCCCAGCTGAGCTCAGAGTCTTGGGGTTTCCTTGCAGCTAGATAGTCCTGGGCAGCTCCCAGCAGACTGTTGTCATAGGGATGGTCAAGTGCATCTGCACATTCCGGAGCACTGCCCACACATTGCTGTCAAGAGATGAGGACTTTGAATACAGAAGTGACACTGGAAATAACAGTCCAGTGGTTCCCAGGTTGGACATTTCCCACAGGAGCATCAAGCTATAGTCTATAATGTTTGGGGGTGTCTATGAGACCCCATTGACCAACAACTTGAAAAGAGGTATCCCATAGCTGGCATTGTTTATTTTTATTTGATAGTTCATGGCGTCTGGAAGAAGCATTGTTCCCCATTATAGGGACCCCCATTTAAACTCCATATACACATATATGGAATTTTCTACAGTAGCAGGTTTCCACATGGCATTTTCAAAGACCTTGAAGCAAGTATCTGTGTACTAGGATATAGTCTTTTGGGAATACCTATAGGAGTGCTATAGCTGGATTATATGGTAAATTTATTTCTTTAAAAATTTTTTAAATTATTTTTTGTATGTGTATGAATGTACTGTCTGCATATAGGTTGGTGTACCTGTGTCGTGCAATGCTGCAGAGGTCAGAAGAGGGCGTTGGATTCCCCTGGAACTGGAGTTAAAGATGGTTCTTAGCCACCATGTGGGTGCTGGGAATTGAACCCAGGTCCTCTGCAAGAGCAGTCAGTGCTCTCTTAACTGCTGAGCCATTTCTCCAGCCCCGGTAAATTAATTTTAGCTGCCATGGCACATGCTTTTAATCCTAGCACTTGGGAGCCAGAGGCAGGCGGATCTTTGTGAGTTCAAGGCCAGCCTGGTCTACAGCGAGAGTTCAGGACAGCTGGGGCTACAGGGAGACCCTGTCTCAGAAAGACCAAAAAAAAAATTATTTCTAGCTTCTGCGGACCCTCCATGCTCCTCTCCATAGAGGCTGCACTATTTTGAATTCCCACTAACAGTGCCCCCTTTTCAACATCCACAGCAGCATTTGTTATTTTGATCTTAGCCATTCTGACTGGGATAAGATGTAATCCCAAAGTAATTTTAATTTCCCTGATAGCTAAGGATGTTGATTATTTTAAAAATGATGTTTCAGCCATTTACATTTCTTCTTCTGAGAACTCTCTGTTTAGTTCCATGCCCCAATTTTTAATTGGGTTGTTTTTTTTTCCTTTGGCATTGGGTTATTTTTTTTTTTTTTAGTTCTTTGTATATTATAGACAAATATCTTCAGTACTAGGGTCCTGTTCAGAAAGTCTTTCCCTGTGCCTATAAATTCAAATGCATTTCTTACTTTCTCCTCTAACAGAAGAGTATGTTTGGGGTGTCAGGTCTTACGTTGATATCCTTGATTCATTTGGGGTTGAGTTTTGTGAGAGATGAGGACTTATTTCCAGTCTTCTAGTTGTAGCTGTCCAGTTTGATCCCCACCACTTTTTGAAGATGCTGTCTTCTCACCAAGTGTATTTGGGGCCCCTTTGTCAAAACTCAGGTGGCTTGGGGTTGGACAGATGGCTCAGCAGTTAAGAGAATTATCTGATAACAACTAGCTGAAAATTCAGTTCCAGAGCATCTGGCGCCCACTTCTGGTCTCCACAGACGTTGCACACACATGATACTCTTACATACATGCAGGAACACCTACACACAAAATAAAATTTTGTGACTGCTTTAAGGGCCTTGAGAGATGGCTCAGGAGTAAATAGCACTGGCCGTTCTTGCAGAACAGAATGGGTTCAGTTCTCAGCACCCACATGGTGGCTGATAACCATCCTTCACTCCAGTTCCAGGGGAATCCAACATCCTCTTCTGGCTTCTGTGGGCACTGCATGACATTGGTACACTTACATATATGCAAGGAAAACATTTATACTTATAAAATAAAAATAATAAGAAATTTAAAATGTTTATAAGTCACAAATATCTTCATTACTAACTTTAGGAGAATGGGCTTGTACGCAGCTCCTCAGTTCTGTTTTACTGCTACTGTCTCTTTTGATGCTTATGGTGTTGTCACTGCTATGACTCTGGAGTGCAGCTTGAGGTCAGGGCTGGCGAAACTTCCATCAGTGTTTTTATTGTCCAGGTTTGTTTTGGCAATTCTGGGTTTTTTGTGTTTCTATATGAAATTTAAAAATATCTTTTCAGTTTCCATGAACAGTTGTGTTGTAATTTTGATGGGGCTTGCACTGAAACTGTAGATTGCTTTTGGTAGGATGGCCATTTTCACAATATCAACCCTACTAATCCATGATCATGGGAGGTCTTCCCATCTTCTGGTGTCTTCTTCAGTTTCTTTCTTTAGAGCTTTAATGTTTTCATTTTACCAGTCTTTCACTTCCTTGATTGGATTTTTTACAAGATATTTTAGGACTTTTGTTTGTTTGTTTGTTCTGAGGGTATTGTGAATAGGATTATTTCTTTGATTTACTTCTTGGTATGTTTGTCATTGTTATGTAGGAAGGCTGCTGATTTTTGTGTGTTCGTTTTATATCCTGCTTGGGTGAATGTGTTTATCAGCTGTAAGAGTTTTCTGGTGGAGTCTTTAGTATCTTTTATATAGAATCATACCATTTGTAAATACTTTGATTTGAATCCCCATTATCATCTCTTGTCTTATTGCTCTAGTTAAGACTTCAAGTACTATGTTGAACAGGAGTGGAGGGTGGACATCTTTGCCTTGTTCCTGATTTTAGTGGAAATTCTCCATGTTGTTCTGTATCATGATATTGGCTGTGAGCTTGTATATTGTTTTTATTTGTTGAGCTTTTACCCTATATCACTAGATTCCCCATGATTTTTATCATGGAAGGAGGTTGGATTTTGTTAAAGGCCTTTTCTTACATCTAATGAGACCATCATGTAGTTTCTGTCCCTGAGTCTATTTATGTGGTGGACTACATTTTTTGACTTATTTATGTTGAACCATGTCCTTGTTCAATGTCTTTGAGTCACGCGTGACTGCATTCCACATGCTGTCCTTCCCTTCTTGGCTCAGCTCCAGGACTTTTCTTCTGCCTGCAGGCCGACAGTCTCTAGGCTTTGCTCCCACAAGAAGGAGGGAGGGAAAACCACAGGAGATCACCCATGGAAATGAGCAGACTCACATGCAGAGAGTGGGGAAGGATAAGAACTCCGTTTATTTTCTGTCAGTGAGGTCTATATATTTAAGGCTACTGTGCTCTGGGCAAGGAAGTGGGGGGCAGGTGGAAGGGAGGGGTGAGCCACTTTGGTTCTAATGGGGGGGGCTGCAGAGCTCCGGTTTGTGCAACAGGTAACTAGAGGTGTGACATTCTGCTCAGTGCCTCAAGGGAAGGGGCCTGGAACTTTGCAAAGACAGGGCAAAGCAAGAATCATTGTAATATCCTGAATCTTCCTTCTACAGATAACTCTGAAAGCCCACAGAGATATCAGATAACTGGAGATATTCTGGGACAGGTCTTACAAGTTCTCACTTCAAGCCACACACAAGTTTCATTCCCACAGAACCATCCTTGCATCTCTTGAATGAAACCAGCTTGATCCTGTGGGTGATCTTTGTGATGTAGTCATGGATTCTGCTTGCAGGTATTTTATTGAGAATTTTTATTACTATGTTCATCAAGGAAATTGCCTATAATTCTTTTTTGTTGTATCTTTTATGGTTTTGGGTTTCATAAAAAGAATTCATAAGTGTTCCTTCCTTTTCCGTTTTATGGGCTAATTTGAAGAGCATTGCTGATTGTTCTTCTTTGAAGGTAGAATTTTTTAATGAATCCATCTGGCCCTGGGCTTTTATTGTTGTGAGATTTTAAAAATTGTGGCTTATGCCGGGTGTGGTGGCACATGCCTTTAATCCTAGCACTTGGCAGATGCAGGCGGATCTTTGTGAGTTTAAGGCTAGTCTGGTCTACAGAGTGAGTTCCAGGACAGCTGGGGCTACAGGGGGACCCTGTCTCGAAAAGACCCCCCCCCAAAAATTGTGGATTATATCTCATTGGTCGTTATGGGTCTCTAAATTATTTACTTCATCTTTATTTAACTTTGGCAGGATATCTACATCTAGAAATCCATCCATTTCTTTTAGATTTTCCAGTTTAATGGGATATAAAGTTTTAAAGTATGTCCTATATGATTATCTAAATTTCCTCAGTATCTCTTGTAATTTCTTCTTTTTCATCTCTAATTTTATTAATTTGAGTCTTCTCTCATTTCGTTGATTTGGCTGAAGGTTGGCCAGTCTTGTTAGTCTTTTTTTGTTTTGTTTTGTTTTGTTTTTGGTCTTTTTGGGATAGAGTCTCCCTGTTTCCCCAGCTGCCCTGGAACTCACTATGTAGACCAGGCTGGCCTCCTACTCACAGAGATCCACCTGCTTCTGGTTCCTGAGTGCTAGGATTAAAGGTATGAACCACTACACCTAGTTTAGTTTTTTTAAAAGAATGAACCAGGTGTGGTAGCATACACCTTTAATCCCAGCACTTGAGGGACAGAGGCAGGTAGATCTCTGTGAGTTCAAGGCCAGCCTGGCTACATAGTACATAGTGAGCTCCAGGCCAGCTGGAACTAGAGGGAGAACCTGTCTCTAAAAGACAAAAAAAAAAAATGAACTCTTTGATTCTTTGTATTGACTTTATTGTTATTGTTTCCATTTCATTATTTTCACCTCTGATTTTGATGATCTCTTCTTGTCTACTGGTTTTGGATGCTGTTTGTTCTTGTTTATTTCCAAAGCCTTCAGGTGATTTATTTATTTATTTATTTACATATTTCCATTTTATTTATTTTAATTTTATTTATTTCCGTATGTGTATGAATGTACTGTCTGCATGCAAGTCTGTGCACCCGTGACGTGCAACGCCTCGGAGGTCAGAAGAGGGTGTCGGACTCCCCTGGAACTGGAGTTCTCCTGGAATTGGAGTCTCAGACGGCTCTCGGCCGCCATGTGGGTGCTGGGGATCGAACCCAGGTCCTCTGCAAGAGCGGTCGGCGCTCTTAACAGCTAGGCCATCTCTCCAAAGCCAATTTTTATTGAGGCTTTGTGCATTTCATACAAAAATTCCAATCAAGTCTAGACCCATTCCCCCCCCCACCCCACCAGAGCTCATGCATTCTGCCAGACATGTTTTTCATCTTTTTCCCAGTCGCTTTTCAAATTTTGGATGCAGAAGTTTACTGTTTTGAGTAGTTCACCATTTCAGTCAGTTCTTTGACCTAGTTTCCTTGTTGTTGTTGTTGTTGTTGTTATTGTTGTTCCTTCCAATTTGTATCACTCCAAAATGTGCATATATGCATGTCACACATATGTTTTAGCATCTTCAGCTTATGATTTCTTTTTTCTTTTTCTTTTTATTAGGCTGAAAGATGTCATTTTTGAAGGCTCCTCCTTGGCAAGCCCAAACCAACATCAGTTCTGCCCTTGTGCTCTAAACTGGGGTTTTCCCTTCCCATGGTCATCCAATGAGGTCCAGTAAGCACCATGTCCTGTCTTGATCCTCCTGTACTGGTCTCCATGATACAGCCTGGGTAGTCCAACAATGGCAGTCTTTACTCTGAAGAGGCTGAAATCCCAGTAGTAGCTCAGTCCACAAGTTGGATGTCTCAGCAGTCCCCATCTGGCACTGAAGGTTTGGAGGATTCTTGGAGAGACATGAGTCTTCAGTCCATATTGGAAGGTTAAAAAGCTGTGTCTCATGTGTTTGAAGGATGCCAAAAGCAGTGGCAGCCGTAGGGTAGCTGGATGTGCCAGTAAGACAGGCAAAACAACTGTGCTTTTTTTTTTTTTTTTTTACTATTTTTTTTACTGCGTTCTTAAGTTTTATACCTGAAGTACAATTTCTCAGGCCTTACTCTTTATTTATATCTGGTTGTACTTTCCTTTTGGATGTTTAAGGGCACACAGCCCAGACTAACCAAGGTTTTTGTTTTTTCAAGGTCAGTTGAGGATCTGGTCCTCAAGGGTCACTCAGGTTTGTTTTTTTTTTTTTGCTGGGGGGGGGCCCTGACTCCTTTTGGCTTTTCATTTACCAGTTACATCCACTTGAGGACAAAGTCATGTCTTGCTAGACCAGGCTTCCCTTTTTGAAGCATGAGCAGACTTTTCTCTTTATAGACTGGACACTGGCTAAAGTCCCATTAGTGGTTCTTCAAGACCTCCCTACACAGGAAGACTGGTGACCCACATTTGCAGGGCATTTCAAGAGATGCCCCCATGCATAGTCCCCTGGGACTTAGTTGACCTCTGAGGAGCATTATTAAGTTACTAATTTGAGGTCTCTCAAATTATTTTTAGATTACAAAATTGTGTGTGTGTGTGTGTGTGTGTATGTTTTGTGTGTGTGTGTGTGTGTGTGTCTGTGCATCTGTGTGTCTGTGTGTGGGTATGATTGCTTGTGGAGCCCAGAAGCATCAGATATCTCCAGGCACTGGGGTTGTAGACAGTCGTATGCTACCCAGTATGGGTGCTTGGAGTAAAGCATGTGTCCTCTGCAAGAACACTATGCATTCTTAACTGTTAAGCCATCTTTCCAAGATTGCTCAATTTCTTTACAGGGTCTTCCTAGTCCCAGCCTGCCTGGAAGTCACAAAGTGGACCAGGGTGGCCTCAGTCTTGCAGAGATCCACCTGTCTCTGCCCACTGAGGCTGGGATCCAAGGCAGGCAGCATTTTGCTATATACTTTTCTCTTAGGACTGCCCTCACTGTGTCCTGTAGGTTTTGGTATACCGTATTTTCATTTTCATTCAATTCTAGGTACTTTTAAATGTTTTTTTTTAATTCTATTTATTTCTGTATGTGTATGAATGTACTGTCTGCATGCAGGTCTGTGCACCCGTGTCGTGCAATGCCGCGGAGGTCAGAAGAGAGTCTCGGATTCCCCAGGAGCTGGAGTTCTCCTGGAATTGGAGTTTCAGACGGTTCTCGGCCGCCATGTGGGTGCTGGGAATCGAACCCGGGTCCTCTGTAAGAGCAGTTGGTGCTCTCAACCGCTAGGCCATCTCTCCAGCCCACCTCTAGGTACTTTTAAAGTCCTTCTTGATTTCTTCTTCACTAAATAATATATATTCTTTAGTGTTTGGGTCAAATGTTCTATAGACATCTTTTAGTCCACTTGATTTATGATGCCATTTAACCTCAGAGCTTCTCTTAGTTTCTTCCAGATGCATGTGTATTGGTAGGAGTAAAGTGTTGAAGTCACCCACTATCACCCTGTGAGGGTCAGTCTGTCATTTTAGATCAATGGTGTTTATTTTATGAAACTGTGTGCTTGTGTTTGGTCTGTACATATGCTTAGAATTTAATATCCTTTTGGTATACTGTTAATTTACTGGGTATGAAGTGACCCTCCTTATTTCTTCTTGTGAGCTATTAAATAGTTTTGCCTACTTGTTTGATAGTTTCATTTGCTCAGAACACCTTTTCCATCCTTTAACCAGGAGGTGGGGTCTATTGTTGATAGTCAGGTGTGCTTCCCGGAGGCAGAATAAGGATAGATCCTGTTTTTGAATCTGATGTGTGTCTCTTTATTAAAGGATTGAGACCATTAATATTAAGAATTACTATTGAATGATGTGCATTAATTCCTATCATTTTGTTGTTTTGTGGTATTTTCTTAGGCCTCTTTTGATAAATTGTTCCAGAATTCTTTATTATTCCTGTGACCTCTTGGGTATGTTTATCTTCTTCAGATTGAAGTGTTCTTCTGGTATCCTCTGTAGAGCTGGCTTAATGGACATAGACACCCTTAATATGTTTTTGTCATGGAATGTTTCATTTCTACAATTTCAATAGATAATTTTGCTGGGTATAATAGTCTTGGGTGACAATTGTGGTTTTTCAGAACCCGAAATACATCCTTCCATGACACCTGGCTTTAAAAGTTTCTGTTGGATAGTCCAGTGATAATCTGATGGGCCTGCCTTGATAAATGACTTGGCTTTTTCTCTTTCTTTTACTACTCTTTCTTTATTCTGCATTTTAATGTTTTAATTATAATATGTTGTGGGGAGCTTCTTTTTGGGTGCTGTCTATTTGGTGCTCTGTAGTCCTCTTGTTCCTGGGTAGACATCTCTTTCTCCAGCTTTGGGAGATTTTCTTCTATGACTTTATTGAGGGTATTTTCTGTACCTTTGCTTTGTCATTCCTCTCCATGTCCGTAGGCCAAGGGTAGGTCTTTTCGTGGCATCTCAGCTCTCCCATGTTCTCTCTGCATATTTAAAACATTTCTCATTGACCTTTCCCAGGAGATTCAGGTCCGCTGCTGTGTCTTCCAGCCCTCGTTCTCTGTCTTCTGCGTGACCCATTTTGTCCTTGAGGTTTTCTGCTGAGGTTTCATCTGACATACTGGGATTTCTTCAGCAATTCTTCTTTGGATTCTATTTTCATGTCCTAGAATGGCTTCTGTATTTCATTCATCTCTTTTTTTTCTCTTGGCCTGTGTTCATGTCTTCTTTGAGTTGTCTGAACATACTACTAACCAGTCTTGAATTCTTGGTAAGCTCTTTGAGGTAGTTCTCACTGGAGTCCGTTATTATGAGGTTATTATTGTTGCAGGGTAGGAAGACATCCTGGATTTTCAAGTTGTTTTGGTTTGTGCACTGGGGCTTATGCATCTGGAGTTGGTTGCTTGAGTGTGAGTCTAGGCTTGGGGATGAAGGTTGGGGGCTGCTGGGCTGCAGAAGTGTGGTGATGGGGGTTGGGGTCCATGGACCCCTGTTGGCACCAGGAGCTGAGAAGACAGAGGAACTTTGGGCCAAGTGGTCAGGGCCTGGGGACCTGTCCTTCTGTGCTGGGGCCTGGAGCTGGGTGGAAGGGGGAAGTTTGGGCACAGGGGCTATATTTTGGGGATCCCTGACCTATTGATACTGGGAGCTGGGCATAGGGCAGAAGTTTGGGTCTTCACTTTATGTTTTTTTTTATTTTTAATAATGTTTTTTTAAATTTTTAATAATATTTTATTTATTTATTTATTTATTTATTTATTTATTTATTTATATGTGTGTATATCTGTGTGCAGGTGCCTGTGGAAGCCAGAAGTTGTTGGATCCACGGAGACTAGAGTACATGCAGTTGTGAGCTGTGTGCTGGAACCTGAACTCCTGTCCCCTGGAAGAGCAGCAAGCACTCTTAGCTGTGGAGCCGTCTCTCCAGCCCCAGCCTTCACCCTCTTTTTTCAGACAATATCCCGAACTGAAACTAGAGCTTGCTGATTTGCCATCTGGCTGGCCAGAGAGCCCTGGGGTTTTGTTTCTGCTTTTCCTCAGCACAGGGGTACAGGCACACATTGCCACCCCTGGCTCTTATGTGGATGTGAGGGATTGAACTCAGTCCTCAGCTTCCACAGCAAGCCCTTTACTGGCCGGGCTGAGAACACAGATTTTAAAGACATTCCTCGATTTTCTATATCAACAGCATGACCAATACCACTGGCCAATATTTCTCAAAGACCCCAAGACTCAGAGAAAGTTGGCAAAGAACGCACAGTTGGTCCAAATAGAGTTTTATATATGGTACTCTTGACTCTCTTTTCTGACATTATCACTTTACTTTTTTGAATATATGTTGAAATCATGGATGGTGTGTGTTCTAGCTTTGTTTTAGGGGGAAGCTATTTGGATGGTTGGGAAGTCAGCTTTGTTTTAGGGGGAAGCTATTTGGATGGTTGGGAAGGCAGCTCTTTGCTGGACCAAAGCCACAGTTTAGCACACTGAACTTGATGCTGCTGGGGAGATGAACAGGTCTGGACAAGTATTTTTCATCTGGAAAACTCTGCCTCTGTGAACCTAGCCTGTCACTTTGGTAACCACCCTTGGGTGGGAGTTATTCTTCAGCCCCTGTGCACAGTAAACAATGAGTATTCCACTGTGCCTGAAAGTCGAACTTCTACAAGAATGCCGAACAAACTGTACTTTCCCTTTAAGCTACTGATGATCCTACCCACTTCCTCAATGAAGGAAGTAAGGGCTATATGGGGCAGGTATGAAGGAATTAAGGGCTATATGGGACAGGTATGAAGGAATTAAGGGCTATATGGGGCAGATATGAAGGAATTAAGGGCTATATGGGGCAGATATGAAGGAATTAAGGGCTATATGGGGCAGATATGAAGGAATTAAGGGCTATATGGGGCAGATATGAAGGAATTAAGGGCTATATGGGGCAGATATGAAGGAATTAAGGGCTATATGGGGCAGATATGAAGGAATTAAGGGCTATATGGGGCAGATATGAAGGAATTAAGGGCTATATGGGGCAGATATGAAGGAATTAAGGGCTATATGGGGCAGATATGAAGGAATTAAGGGCTATATGGGGCAGATATGAAGGAATTAAGGGCTATATGGGGCAGATATGAAGGAATTAAGGGCTATATGGGGCAGATATGAAGGAATTAAGGGCTATATGGGGCAGATATGAAGGAATTAAGGGCTATATGGGGCAGATATGAAGGAATTAAGGGCTATAAGGGGCAGGTATGAAGGAATTAAGGGCCATAAGGGGCAGGTATGAAGGAATTAAGGGCTATAAGGGGCAGATATGAAGGAATTAAGGGCTATAAGGGGCAGGTATGAAGGAATTAAGGGCTATAAGGGGCAGATATGAAGGAATTAAGGGCTATAAGGGGCAGGTATGAAGGAATTAAGGGCTATAAGGGGCAGATATGAAGGAATTAAGGGCTATAAGGGGCAGATATGAAGGAATTAAGGGCTATATGGGGCAAATATGAAGGAATTAAGGGCTATATGGGGCAGATATGAAGGAATTAAGGGCTGTATGGGGCATATATGAAGGAATTAAGGGCTATAAGGGGCAGGTATGGAAGAATTAAGAGCTATATGGGGTAGGTCTCCAGAAACTTCACTTCTATGTAGGCAAGCAAAAGAGAACTCGGCGCAACATGTTCAAGAGCACAAGTCTGGTTATGAAAACAAGATAATTAACCACAAAAGCCAGCTTTAGTCATACAAACTGTTAACTTGATTCCATGCCCTGTTGCTGAGCTCTGCTCAGGCTCGCTCAGCCCTGGAGGGAGGCTGACCTGTCCTGGTGGGAAGATGCTGAGTCCACTGTCCACCAGGGCAGGAACAAGTGTCTCTGTACCTTGTGTTTGCTGCTAAAATCGCAGTGGGCATGTCCTCTGCTGTGTGAAAAGTCAAATACAAATACAAATGCAAAAGTATTCAGAAATCTTCCTGGATATGCTCAAGAAAAGATTCTATTTACTGGTAGTGTTCCCAGCATGCAGCCCTGTGTAAAATGAGGCTCTCCTTTCTTACACTGCTTTTAGGAGCCAGGGGGCCAGGCAGAGCCAATAGGCTCCTGCCACCTGCACTGCCCTCTGCTGTTGGTTATCATCACCATTTGTCACCGTTGACCATATCCTGACGTATCATGAGCAACCAGATATGGTCTCTGGCAAACCAACAGGCCTGAGACCCCACCCTTCTTAAGGGTATTTCTCCCCAGAGCAATGCTTTCTCTTCCTTTCTTGGGTCTTTGTTTTCTAGGAGTTAACTAAACCAGAGGTATGATGCACACCTATTTAAAACAGAAGAAAGATAAGCCAGGCGTGGTGGCACATGCTTTTAATCCTAGCACTCTGGAGACAGAGGCAGGCGGATCTCTGTTGTGAGTTCAAGGCCCGCCTGGTCTACAGAGTGAGTTCCAGGCCAGCTGGGGCTATAGGGAGACCCTGTCTATAAATAAATAAATAAATAAATAAATAAATAAATAAATAAGTAAAAATATAAATAAATGAAAAGAAATGGCTGTTTCCCTCAGTGACCAACATGACTCAAGTGACCAGGCTGCAGAAGACAAGTGACACAGCTATGCCATATGGAAAGACTGAGGGTGCAGATGTGGTCCCCATAGCCCCCACCTCTGGGCGCACAGAGCTGTGCAACTAGTTCTGAACAGTGGGCTGTGGGACACAGGGTTGCCATTTAGAAACTGATCCCTGGTCCATCATTTCCTTTCCCTGGAACTTGGGTTGAAACAGCCCCTCTCAGGATTGAGGCAGCTTGGAGTGCTAATTATCATATTGTCTGGAGGAACCCGCAGCGCTGGAGCACACCCGCAGCGCTGGAGCACATCCGCAGCGCTGGAGCACCCCTGAGTCACAATGCTGCCCCAAGCAAGAAGCAAACCTTTAGCAGGTTAAGCCACTGGGGCTAATTTGTTTCTGCAGCGTAGTCAAATTACCCTGACTGTACATTAGTAGGGTCAGAGAAGGGGAATTCTTATTGTAGAACTAGTCTTCTCTTTAAGAGACATTTGACCTTTTCATTTGGACATATTGCAGCAGACAACTACCAACCCAGGACTCCAAACTGAATGCAGCCAAGAACATGTGGGATCCAGTCCCCAGCTTCTGGAGAGCCCCGCCTTCCCTGACACTCAGCGGGACCCATTATTACGTGCCAGTGCTTTCCAAGTCTCAACACAAAGACCTTAAGTACCTGTTGCCAAATTTGTTGGGTGTGAACTGCCGTTCCATTTAAAGCCCAGCTGTGAATGAACACAGTAATGGCTGGAATATCTGCTCATTCATAATGAATCAAAACAGCTGCTGTTCACAGGGGGAGCCAATCCGTGCACAGATGGCTCAGAAAGATCCCAGAACCCTTCCTAAAGCTGCCTCCCTCCCCGTGCACGTCACACACGGCTCGCTCGAGCCGCTCTTCTAGGTCTGTTTTCTGTCTGATCTGTACCCTCACTGTTGTCCCTTGGCTTTCTGTTGCTCTCCCTAACAAAGCCGATGGCACCCCAACATTACGGAGCTCTAATGGGCTTTTTATGCTTAGTTTGTTTTCTTTTTAGCTTCTTTTTATCATGGTAGGAATTGAATTTTAAAATCCCACCTTAGCCGGTTCAAGTGTAGGGTTTGGTGGCATTAATGTCATTGTGTTGCACTGATTGCCACTATCAACTTCCAAAACCTTTTTGCTGCCCCAAACAAAACCTCCTGTTTCTGAAGTAGATGCAGTGGTCCTGTTTCTGAAGTAGATGCAGTGGTGTTAACGTAATGTGCACAAGAACTGGCCATGCGGGGTCTCACCTCATGAAGCAGCCTTGCTCCATGAATTGTTCCAGTTGAATGTGTACTCCAGGTGGATAGCCACAACCACAAAGCTGCTCTAACTGCATAGATTTTGCATAGAACACTCTCTTGAAGTTTCTCTGATATTCCCCAGTGGGATAACTAAGTTTTATTAAGACTCCTTGAAAAGACAGAGCCAGAAATAAGCGTTAACTTTTGGCCTGACGATAGCAACAACAACAGAGGTGGCACTTCAAAGTGGCCCAAATGTTTGCTGGTACATGGAATGGACACAGTTTATTCTGTTGTCTTTTTTAATTTTTGAACAATTAAAAATTTTTACTTTGTTTTCTTTATCCCTAGAAGCCTGTCCCCTTTCAGATCTAAGTATGCTGATTTTATTTATCTATCATCTATCATCTATCATCTATCTATCTATCTATCTATCTATCTATCTACCTACCTACCTACCTACTTACTTACTTATTCGGTGCTGGGAATTGACCTTAGGGCTAGGCAAGCTGTCTACCACACAGCTGTATTCCAAGACTAGAACTGTTGTTGCATTTTAATGGTGAAAAATCACAGACCATAAGAGCAGCCATTTTATAGAGGATGACTTTGTGGAATTTAGTATTTTCATGATGTACAACTACTATTTTATGCAATCCCCAAACTTCCTCACCCAAAAGGAAACTCTGTATCCACTGAGCAGTTAAGATGCTGGGATTATTTGGTTTGGGTTTTTCTATTCCCTTGTAACTTTCACACCAGTACAGTGGGAGTATAGAGCACAGAGTACTGGCAAGCTTGGGCCGTAAGCGCACGGCCAGCAGAGTCTGTGCTCAGATTCCAGAATCTGCTGAGAACCATGAGATCAATTCCACTGACACACAACGATCTCTGGCTACTCAAGCCTTACTCCCTCTTCATGTCTTCCCCTACCTCACACTTCTGGATTCTGAAGTCCTTTAATATATGTAATATATGGAATTCACTTTCATCAAGATAATAATGAAAGCATGGTGCACCCATATGTGAGCTTGTAAAGGCCAACTTTTGACACTGCTCAACATCACCTTCCATCCTGGAACTGAGGACCTGGGAAGGGCTCTGGGCAGCCTGTGGCCCAAGGACCCCCACGTCTGAGCTGCAAGTACTAGAGTCACCCTGGGTCAGCGTTCTAAGGAGCAGGTGCCTGTCCCCACCCTCGACATTCTGTTTTGACTTCTCCCAAGCTGCAGACCAGGAAGGTATATATTTTTAAGTTATTCTGTGATAGCAAACAAGTATTTGAGAATTGTTGGTCTGACTTCTCTGTCTCCTCTGATATAGTCTTCTCCCTCTTCATATTGTCTCTTTTTTTTTGGTCTTTTCATCTCATTTCTCTTTTCTCTTTCTCCCTTCCCCCTTCCTTTCTCTCCTTCCTCTTTCCTTTACCTTTGTAGTCCTCCTTCCTCCCCCTCCCCCCTGCCTCCTCCCCCCTGCAGGATGCAGGGGGGAGGAGGCGGAGGGGAGGAGACGGGGAGGAGGCAGAGGGGAGGAGACGGGGGGGGG
>VZQC01001762.1:196750-268572 GCA_009823505.1 Rhizomys pruinosus | reverse complement strand
AGATGGGAGGAGACAGGAGGGAGGAGGCAGAAGGGAGGAGGCAGGGGGCAGGAGGCAGAGGGGAGGTTGCAGATGGGAGGAGGCAGAAGGGAGGAGGCAGAGGGGAGGAGGCAGATGGGAGGAGACAGGAGGGAGGAGGCAGAAGGGAGGAGGCAGAGGGGAGGAGGCAGAGGGAAGGAGACAGGGGGGGGGAGAGGCAGAGGGGAGGAGGCAGGGGGAGGAGGCAGAAGGGAGGAGGCAGAGGGGAGGAGCTGGCTACAAGCAAGCAGCCACACATCCCCTTCTTTGCAGTTTACTTTGCTTCCTGTGAAACCTGACCTTTCTCAAGTCTGTAGTTAGCAGATGGAGAGCCAGTCACAGCTTGTCTGGGGCTGCGAGGTGGGTGCGAGCCAAGACGTGTACTGCTGAGAGCTGAACCCTGTGATCCTGCTGACAGGTTTAGGATCTGGATTTCCTGTACAACCTCTCCAAGTCTGGTGTGTAGAAAAGGGTGTATGGACTACAGCTCCGTTCACTCAGGACGCCAGCAGCCACCAGCTTGCACAGAGCCAGGCAGCGTCCACCCGTGCCTCCCATGCCCAGCCACTCAGCTTCTATTTCCTGGATAAAATGCACTGGCAAAGTGTTTTCTCACTTAAAACAAGCACTTCCTAAAGTCCTTCCACTTCCCCTTTGCTTAGTTATGTTTCGTGGTGTATGACGTTCGGATAACTATGGTTTGGATATGCTTCGAGTCAGTCTTCAGTGAGGTGATTCTGAGAGCTGCTGGAATCTCTAAGAGGTTGACCTAGTGGGGGTAGTTAGGTCATCGGGGTGCCCTCGGAGGGGACTGTTTCATGGCCAGAGAGTGCACAGATGGGGTGCCTGGTCTTGGGCTACAAAAAGAGCTAATATAAGGTTCTTCCCCAAGTTACTAGCACTTTTTCTTCCTGTCCTTGTTATCATTCACCCTTAGGCCTTGGGTAACAAGAGGCATAGAGGCTTTGGACAAATTCCTTGGTCTCCTAAAGGCTCACCTTCATCTTTTGTAAATGTGTTCCCAGGTACACACCAAGGCGCTCAGTTACAGCCACTATCGCAGTTGGGCAGTAAGTACTTCCCAGACATTTTGGTTCCTCCACTGTTAAATGGCCTACAGTCCCAGGTTTCAGTTGGCAAGCACTATGTCTTAATTATTCATTTGAATGTCTTTTGGGCAGGTCTGCATCCTCCCACTTTCAGTATCCAGACAACGTTACGCATGTCTGTGTCTGCTGCTCTGGTCCCCAGCCCTGGGGGGCTGAGGCAGCATGTGAGGGAGATGCCGTGTATCTTCATCATCTAATCTTTCTTCCCTAGATCATCACCCAGAGTTTTGCTTTATACTCCTACCTCCCTGTGCTCCCATGCAGTGTCATCCATCAAATCCCAGCACTGGGCTTTCTATTTCCGTGGATCCTTGGGAAGCTACTGTAGGTCAGGGTTTCCATGGTTATCCTGAACTTATTGTGACTGGCTTAATTTACCAGGCCCTTTCCAGTCTGGAACTGTAGGGCCAGATGGATCCATTACGGCTGAGTATAAGAGAGCTGGCTTCTTCCCCAATGACCTAAAAGTGGGTTTCACCCCGAATACCTAGAAGGCCGGCAGGAGATGAGAGTCACTCGCATTTGCCATACTGGACATTAGGCACCTGCAGCCTGACCCCCAGGGGAGTGTAGCTTGAAGAGTAATATTCCCAAGCTTATCCCTCCTGAGGTGTGTCCACCCTGTCCTCTGGAGGCGAATGGAGCAAGCCATAAGCTTATCTTGGGGCGGGATGGGGGTGGGGGGGGGGGGTGTGTGTGTGTGTGTGTGTGTGTGTGTGCTATGGTTTTCCTGCCATAAAACAAAGCTGTTGCAGAATGCACTGACACGCTCCTCTGTCCCACCCACCTCCTGGTCAAAGAATCCAACGGAAGCCAGGCGTGGTGGCGCACGCCTTTAATCCTAGCACTTGGGAGGCAGAGGCCGACGGATCTTTGTGAGTTCAAGGCCAGCCTGGTCTACAGAGTGAGTTCCAGGACAGCTGGGGCTACAGGAAGACCCTGTTTCGAAAAGAAAAAAAAAAAAAAAAAAAAAAGAATCCAACAGAAGTATATACGTGCTTAAACCACTACAATAAATGAGTTTTTCTCCCTGATGTGGCTCCCAGGTATTTCTCCGGACCTGTTTGGGTTTATCGCCTTCTAGGGGACTGCTCTGCTCCCTCCCATTTCCCTCCCTGTGGCCCTGGCAGTGGAGCCATGGCTGGGCACGACTGCCATACCAGGGCTGCAAGGCTGGTAACCTGGTAGGTGGGAACCTCACGACACGGAGGAAGCCGACATGGAACTGTCAAACATCTCAGATTTCTTTGCAGAGCTCAGTCATATCATGGAAAAATGATCTGAAGTTACATGGCCTCCTCTGGTCAGGGCAGGAACTCTTTCAGGCTCCACAGCTACCATAGCCCCAGCCCCACCCAGCTGCCCAGAGCACTAGGAAGAGAGCACCTTCAGAAGCCCCCTGAACCCCCACCCCTGTGAAGGCCCCAGCATTTGGTTCTTCTTAATGCTCTTCCACTGCATCTTGAAATTCTAAGTGACTTGGAACTTGTGTTGTACATTGAGTTCTGATGGGGCTGGGAAGTGAGTGTGTGAACAGTAGACACCTCCCCCGTTTGCGTGTAGTGAAGGGGTGAGTTTGGTGGGCTCTCAGAACATGGGAGTTCCTCAGGATGCAAATGAATACAAGGTAAGCACGGTGTCTGACTAGTGGGGATGCTGACAGCTCTGAGGCCATGTTCTCGTTTCAGATGCAGGCAGAAGGCAAAGGGTGACAGGCAGCGGCAGCAAAGAAGCTGTCACCTCTCCTCTCACACATGCATCAGCCCTGCATCAGCTGACCTCATCTTGGAAAGGATGGCCCTAGGAGGGAGCCACTCAGAGCCCCTTCCTCCAGCCACCTCCACACCACAAATGAGTTCAGATACACAGTGGGAAGCAGTGTACATAGTGAAGTATCAGGACATGAATGGAGACAGTTAAGTCAGCCTTGTTCACCGTTTCCTATTGTGTCATTTCTGTGATTCTGCATTATTCGAGTTAATGCTCATGTGGTTTCATTTAAAGCTGGCATTATGCTGGGTATGGTGACACACTCCTGTAATCCTAGTAGATGCAGAGGCAGGACAATTGGGAGCTTGAGGCTAACTTGCTGCACTGGGAGCTGTAATCATGGAGCAAGGAGGTCCTACCCAGCATAGGTGACACAGCGTTGGAGTCAGAGGTGGCCAACTGATTAATTATTTGATTAATTAATTTGATTAATCCAGCTGCGTCTGTCTTAATTCCCAGTTTAAAGTGCGGTCAAGGAGCTGGGCGTGATGGCGCATGCCTTTAATCCCAGCACTTGGGAGGCAGAGGCAGGCGGATCTTTGTGAGTTCAAGGCCAGCCTGGTTTACAGAGTGAGTTCCAGGACAGCTGGGGCTATAAGGGAGACCCTGTCTCGAAAAGACCAGAAAAAAAAAAGTGTGGTCAAGGCCTCCGTGGCATTGCACGACATGGGTGCACAAACCTACATGCAAACAGTACATTCATACACATAAAAATAAATAAATAAAATTTAAAGTGTGGTCATGGAAGATTTCGGCTGATAATGGATAGTACGCAAACACACTGGTGGATCCTGATCTTTTTTCTGAGTGTGGATTTTGTTGCCAGGGTGATAAAGTGACGAGTGTCCTGTCACTGTGAGCTGGGGGCAGATGGTGCTGCTGGGCCGCCCCCTCCCTCCAGTGTTCAACGTCTCAGTGAAATGAAGCAGCTTCCAGAGGAATCGCTGGGCTGCAACTTCCGACCACTTCGGGGCAGACCGTGCCACCCTGCACCCTACGACGCCACTTTGGAAAAAGGGTTATTCTGAGCTCAAGGCACAGAAATGATGACAATACAGGGACAGTGGCCCTCCATCTTCTTTCCGAGAACAGGAAATAAACTCCCTCCACATTCACATTAAAGGTGGGAATTTGAGATCAAGAAATTTCTGCATAGATTGTGTCAAAACCCCTTCTCGTCACTTGTCTGACCCACCTAGCCGAGCCACTCTGCCACCCCTGCCCTTGTTCAGCCTCGCAGGAAAGCGTTTAGGTTCCTTTGGGTCTTCATTCCTGTATTACAACTCATTTTAATAAATCTGTCACCTTTCGTGTTAGTCAGTCTTAGGTCCATTTATTTCTCAGGCCCAGTTGAACAACCCTAAGAGTAGAGGTAAAACGTTGCCTCCCTCGCTCTGGCTGGGCTGAGAGGGCCACAAGGGCAGTCCCAGTGCTCACCAGAGAAGCCAGGAAGTCCTCGCCTGGGCCACAGGGCTCACAGCCACTCCACTCCCTGCTCACCCGAGGATCAGGCTGCAGGCTCTACCTCTGATGCTTCATTTCGAACATGGGCACAATTCCCAGGACTTTTGTAACTTGTTACGATGAGCAACCACTATACCTGAGTCTGGTACGCAACATAGTCAACCACATAGTCATCATTCTTCCTTCGTGGTAGAAGGAGACAGTGGCTTCCCTTCTACGTCAGCCCCACTGTGGCATCAAATGCAGAAACAAGCACTGGAAAATGAAGGAAGGATGCACTGCGGTTCTCAGGGACTTTAACGGGGCCGGCCAGATTTCAGTCTGGGCTTGCTCCAAGCTTGATTTCCCTGTGTGCCAGCCAGGGACTTCCTGACTCTGTCCTCAGAGCAAGTCCCAGCTTCTTTCTTTTTCTCTTTTTTGGAGAAGTGTGTGTGTGTGTGTGTGTGTGTGTGTGTGTTGTGTGTGTTTTCCTGAGGAACCAGAGGACAACCTCAGCTGTCTCATGGCCTGGAGGCTGGGCCTGCTGGCCAGCGAGCCTCAGCGATCTTTCTTCTCCTCCCCAGTATGAGATTGCAGGCAAGCGCAGCCACACCCAGCATTTTCATGTGGTTCTGAGTGCTGAACTCAGGTTCAAATCCCGAGCCCTAGCTTCTTTAGAGTTGGTCTTTATGGTCCACCGTTATTAAGGTTGAACAAGTGAACTTCAGAGTAAGCTACAATTCTCAGACTCTCAGTGGTCACTCTGGACCTAATAGACCAGAGTGGCAAGAATCGGGGTCTGGGCACTATATTTTGCGCAACTCCCGGTGACAGTGAATAACCCCTCTTTTGTAAGCCAGACTAGAACCGCCTTCCTGACATCCTGTACTCTGCCGGCATGAGGTGCTGTGGCTTTTCACTGGATGGAGATAATTACTGCTAATAGTTCTAGAGTTCCTCACCACCTGCTCCCCATAAGGACCTCAAGTCCTGCCTGCTTGGAGATCTGGTACCTGGACCTAGGTCATCAGAGCTCCCTGAAACAGAGGGCTGGTTCCCCTGCCTGCAGTGTCCCGTGACACTGGCCGGCAGCAGGAAGCACTCACCAGTTCTAATCTGATGCTAAGTGCCATATTCTGGTTTCTGATAAAATGAAAGTTCCCATCCATAAACTATATATTCCATTTGAAAGAGCTGAGTGAAAGAGTTGAGTCCTCTGAAAAGACCATGGAGGACGATAACTCCAAAGAGGCCAACGATGGTCTTCAAACCACACTTGGCATCATATTATTCTTGATAACAAGATACCACCTGATTCCTGACTGCTTTCTCATTGCTGTGACCCCGTGCCCGACAGAAAGCAGCTTAAAGGAGAAAAAGTTCATTTGTATCATTTTGTTCCAGGATACGGTGCGACACATCAGGGTGAGCACCATGGCAGGCAGCCGGCTCACATCTCGGCAGATCAGGAAGCAGAAAAAGGGAAATCCTGGTGCTCCCACATTCGGAGCGGGTCTTCCCTCCACAGTTAAACTTCTCTGGAAACACCTGCGGAGATACCCCCCAAGGATGTATCTCCTTAATACTCTGGATATTTTTTAATCCAACCAACTCGATAACTGAAATTAACCATCACGCCACCTTACACTAAGGCTGCAGGCAGAAATCATGTTTGGGAGGGTGGCAATTCTTGCTTATATTCACAAGTTATTTATTTTTATTTTATGAGTATGAGTGTTTTGCCTGCATGCATGTAAGTGTATCATGTATGTGCAGTGCCTGTGAAGGTCAGAAGAAAGCATCAGATCCCCTGGAACTGGAGTTACAGGTGGTTGTTAGCTGCCATGTGAGTTCTGGGAACTGAACCCAGGTCCTTTGCAAGAGCAGCCAGTGCTCTTAACCACTGAGCCATTGAGATCCAGCCCCCGTTGCTTACATTTTGAAGTGGACTTCATAGACAGCTGCTCTTCATGATTGTCAGAGATCAAGGCATGTTAGCAGGTATTAAACACATGCTAGCACCCAACGTAGGTAGTCAAAATAATACCATGAGTGTTTATTAGCTGGATAATCTTGGAGAAGAAAGAGGGTAGCTGGCTCATCTGTTTGAAAGCTTTTTCAAGCTGTTTCCTTACAGTAGCAAGTGCACCCTGCTCTCTTGCTTACATAGTATTGTTAGAAACTAAGATGAGGGCCCCATCCTGAAGAGTCACCCTCTTCAGCTTCCTGTGTCTGTAATGGTGCCAAACTCTTGGACACCCAGACCACTTCTGCCCTTTCTTGGCATGCCCAGTAGTTCTGTCTCTGCCATGTCTCATCACCCATCCCTCTCCAACCTTCACCCAGCATCCTGCATGCCACTGTTACACAGGCACACACTGATCTCAGAGGGGTTTGGTCAGTGGCAATTTGCATGAGGTGGTTTTCTGCTTTCTTTTCTTTGTCTTTAAAGCAGTGAATCTGCTTTACACAGGGATGAACATCTATTCATAATATTCATCTATTCACTACTGAAATTGATAAAGCTCTTGAGGAGAGACCCGGGCATGGTCACAAGTTAGACCAGATTCGTACTCTTGGAGTAGAGCTAGGGACCCGCAGAATTGCATAGGGCAGGGAGAAGCAGATGTGGTAGACAGTCCCTAGGAAGCCATGGAAGCCTTCAAGAAGAAGATGTAGTTGGCACGAGTTGTTCTGGATAGGATGTTGGCAAGCTGAACTGTGAGAAGATGGGTTTCCAATCAGAGGGAAAGGCCAGAGGGAATACAGATTCGAGCAGGAGATGTTAGCAATGTTCCAGCAAATTTAGCTGAGTGGCGATACCCACCCTCAACAGAGAAATGGTGGATGAGACTGGAACTAGACGTTGAGAGTGGAAGGAGTTTCCATTAGGTATCAGGCCATTGGGTTTTTATTAAGAAGAAAAGGGAGCTGTACAATTTTGTTATAGTTTGGATAAGTGTCCGCAAAAGGCAATGTGTTAAGGTCTTGGTTGCCAGACTGTGGCACTTTTAGAAGACAGTAGATACTTGAAGACAGGGACTTCGTTGAAGAACGTTAGGTCCTTGGAGCGTGCGCACTGAGGAGACGCTGGGACCCTGACTTGTTCTTGTTCATCTCCTGTCTCCCATGATGTGAAGAGGCCTCCTGTCACGTGCTCCTGCCAATGATTTTCTGCTTCTGAAACTGAGACAAAAGGAAACTTTCCTATATTAAACTTCTCGTCAGAGGCATTTGATCACCATGATGGAAAGTTCACTAATGCAGACAGGGAAATGGAAAAGGATGGGGACAGAGCTGGTGTAGGGGAGGAGGACTATTGAGGAAGCCTCCCTGTCATTCATGAGCAATCACGAGACAAGTCCCGGGCACCAATGAGATGCAGGAATGAGGGAAAGAAATAAAGGTGACTGCGCCGGGCTCTGCCCGGGTGATGAGATGGTGGAGGTGTGGGGAAAATCTAAGAGCTGGGAAGGAGAGAGGGCATCCAGGATTCCCTGGATTTATGTGCCAGGCGAATCCCAAGAATCCAGAATTCCAGGGTCTTCTAAAACTACATCCTCTGTCCACATTCTCCACTTTCTAAAGGCTCAGGATTTTCAGGATGCACTAGTAAGAACTACTGGGCCTCTCGGTGATGTCATGTCCAGTCCCTGAAAAGAGACGACAGACAGTCTATACAGACAAGTCCATGGGACTGAGCAGGGGAGAGGTAGACGCGGTGCAGGGAAAGGGAACTGAGGAAGCGGTGGCGCTCTTGTCTGGCACCTGTGGTTGGTGGCCCCCTCCTGGTGTCCAAATGATATTACTACAAGGAGACCTTGGGAGGAAGCCCCAGACCCAGCCCAGCTCCTAAAGATCCTAATATCCCAGTCCAGCAGCCCACGGTGAAGGAGGGAATGAGCGCTGTGTCGTTTTGCTGGACTGGCTGGGTGAGAGGAGAGAAGGTTCACTCGGGAGAGAAGCCTTCCCTTCATCCAGAGCACATTCTGCCATCAAGCTCAGTCTCAAGGCTGTTGCCTCTGGGAAGCTTCCTTTTACAAGTGGATGGAGGGGTCTGTAAGGGCTCTTCTGGGCTTGTCCAGAGAGCAAGAGGTCTCTCCCTGTCCCAGACCCATAAAGAGTCTGGGGAATGATCACCACTACCCAGAATTCTTGCATTACCCAGAGTGCCCAAGCCTGGCTGTCTTGCTGTTCTAATGTGCAGTCAGGAGACATTTTAGAAATTTTGAAGATACATTAAAAATAAAATAGAGAGGGATGGGGAGATGACTCAGAGGTCAAGAGCGCTAATGTTCTTCCAGGGGACCTGGGTTCGATTCTCAGCACCCATGTGGTGGCCAACAATGGTCCATAACTCCAGCTCTACGGGATTCAACACCCTCTTCTAGTCTCCATGGACATTACACACATGTGATGCACTTACATACATGTAGGCAAAACACTCATATACAAAATAAAATGAATGGATGGATGAATAAATGAACTAGAGGTGGCCATAACTCAGCAGGGTAGGACGTGCACAGCAAGTACAAAGCCCTGGGTTCCGTCCCTAGCACTAAATAAATGAATAACAGTGTTTTCTCTTGTATCCCAACTTGCAGAGTAAAATCTCCTGCTTTCTATGACAGCTAATCTCGGCTGTCAACTTGACACACTTAGAAAGAGGGAACTTCAGTTGAGGAATCAACCCCATCCTATTGGCCTGTGGGACATTTTCCTGATTGCTGATTGACCTATCACTGTGCACAGTGCCATCCCTAAGCAGGCAGGTCTGGGATGGATAAGAAAGGTTGCTGAGCAAGCCAGGGGAAACGATCTGGTAATCAGCATTGCTCTGTGGTCTCTGCTTCAGTTCCTAGATGATGGCCTGTAACCTGTAAGCTTAAAAAACCCTCTCCTCCCCAAGTTGCTTTTCCACGGTGTTTATCACAGCAAGAGAGTCCAAACTATAGCACCCTCTATTCAGTGTGTGTGTGTGTGTGTGTGTGTGTGTGTATGTGTATGTGTATGTGTGTGTGCACACGCATGTGTGTATGTGTGTGTGTGTGTGTGTGTGTGTGTGTGAGGGTTTCATTATAGTGTAACCCAGTGTGGTGGTTTGAATGAGAATGTCCCCCACAGGCTCCAAGTATTTGGACATTTTCATCCCCAGTTCGGGGTGCCATTTCTGGAGGTCTTAGAAGGTGTGGCCATGCTGCAGGAAGCTCGTCACTGGGGGCGGGCTTTGAGAGCTCAAACCTTGCCAGGCTCCAGTCTTTCTCCGCCTCCTGCTCCCGCCACCAGGCCTCCCCACCAAGATGGAGTCTAATTCCCTGGAACTGTCAAGCGTTATCTCAAATAAACTGTTCCTTTCGTAATTTCCCTTGGTTGCGGTGGTTCTATTTCAGCAGCAGGAAAGTGACTAATCCACAGGCTAGCTTCTGACTCCCTATCCTTCTACCTGAGTCTCTTCAGCACTGAGATCACAGCTGTGTGCCACCATGCCTGTTTCCAGTATATCCATAAACCTGCATTCTCATCCTTAGGGGTGGGGTGCAAATATCCCCCAGCATCGCAGTTCCCTGTGTTGGGTGGAAGGCCTCTTTCTTGCTTTTTTTTTTAAGAAAGGATTCCCTATAGTCCCAGCTGGCCTGGAACTCACTCTGTAGACCAGGCTGGCCTTGAACTCACAGTGATCCACCTACCTCTGCCTCCCAAGTGCTGGGATTAAAGGCAGGCATCACCACGCCTAGCTTAAAGATGGCTCTTAGCTGCCATGTGGGTGCTGGGAATCGAAACTGGGTCCTATGTAAGAGCAGTCTGCGCTCTTAAGCGCTGAGCCATCTCTCCAGCTCCTTTTCTGTGTTGCTCCCAAGCCTACACTATGCTGGGCCCCTCCATGGGGAATTATAGGTGTCTTCCTAGGACCTCCTGACAGGTGCCATAGCTCGAGTTCACTGCGCCTGTCACATTAAATTGAGTTACCTGTGAGGCTGGGAGCCGCTGCACACGGCACAGGCATCCATCAAAATGTCATCGTTTCTCAGGCCCAAGAGTGACCCTCAGGACAGTGGCAGGGTGCAGACAAGCAATGTACCCAGCAGAGGCATTTGCCAGAGAGAAAGGGCTGCACAGCACCCCAGAAGAGCTTCAGGAGCTCCGCACGGCTCACTTGGAGCTGGGGACACAGCAGACCATTCCCTGCTCCCTCCAAAGGAGAGACAGATGCAAAACCACTTTCCTGCACCCCCCAGAACCACTTTGCAAACCTCTGTCAGTACAGACAGCCACAAAACAATCCAAGGGAATAGCTGATGAATGTTGTTAAACATGTTTCTTTCACTTACGTAAATATATAATGCTTTTTTTTGGTCTTTTTGAGACAGGGTCTCTGTAGCCCCAGCTGTCCTGGAACTCACTATGTAGACCAGGCTGGCCTTGATGTCACAGAGATCCACCTGCCTCTGTCTCCCAAGTGCTGGGATTAAAGGCACGCACCACCACACCCGGCATAAATATATAGTCTCATGCAATGGGGCTCATGAAACAAATGAATGACTTATGGGACCAAACTGAGCAGGCTCACTTGGAGTTATGCACTTTTGAAGAACTCAAGAAACATGAAGAGTCTGCTATTCCCCGGAGACTAGAGTGTTTAAAGGAAGATGTGCAGCAGCAGCAAGAACGAGAAAAGGAGCTTCAGCAGAGGTATGTGGACTCGATGCTGGAGAAAGAGAACTTACAGGCGAAATTCTGAAGCACAGTTTGTATTGTCACAAGACTCTGCAAGGTTGAAACTGATGTTTATCTTCATTGACAAATTGCCCCACCATCTATGTTTTTTCCCCCAGTTGTTTATTTTAAATGATATTGATCTTTCATCTTCTGTGTAAAGGACTTCAACTCCACAGGATGATAAGGGTTTAAGTTATTAAGATGATAATTCTCTTGTCAGTGCCATATTTGCAAAGGTTTTTAGTTTCAGCCTTTAATTTTAAAAGCCTGACTTTAAAGTGCTGCCTGTGAGTAAACCCTTGAATACAAAGAAAATTTACAAAATTTACAAAAAAAAGTGTAGGAAGCTTCCTTTGTAATGAGCAAGTACCACAGCCCTGCTAAGGGAAGGGGAACACAGTACCCACCAGGGGCCACTGCAGAGAACTGGCCTCTCGACGCAGAGACCAGCCAGCTATTTCCATAGCCTGGCCTGAGAGGTACCCAGGCCCTTAGCCTGGGACAACGAGACAGGTTTCCCACTCTTGGCTGTGACTTCCCACCTGCCCAGAGCCTGCTGGATCCTGGACAGGAATTTCAGGCTGATGGCTGATGGCCTATCTTCAGCCTATGTCCACTCACAATTCACTTCACCACACCAGCTATCCAGGTTGATGGTCCACACAGGGACCTCTTTCCAACCCACTGGCCACCCGAATGAAATGCAGGCCTGCTTTGGCCTGTATGCATGCAAAAAATAAAGATGATGGCCAGGAATTCTGTAATGATGGTAATGGAGAATTCTACTTATTACCCACTACACCCTGCTTTTTAAAATTTTTTAATTTATTTTTGTATATGTATGAATGTACTGTCTGCATGTAGGTTTGTGCACGCTTGTTGTGCAATGCTGCAGAGGTCAGAAGAGGATGTCAGATTCCCCTGGAACTGGAGTTAAAGATGGTTCTTAGCTACCATGTGGGTGCTGGGGATTGAACCCGGGTCCTCTGAAAGAGCAGCCAGTGCTCTTAACTGCTAGGCAATCTCTCCAGCCCCTACAGCCTGCTTTTATAAGCCAAATGATGCCAGTTCCCAGAGCCAATCACAGGCCCCCAATTCCATGCCACTACACACTTCTGCACCACCCAGCATCATGCACCTGGGCCACATTGTCTGCTCCTCCTTGGGGCGGGATCAGAGAGATCCCCTGACTCCCATCCACGTGGTGCCCTGTGGGGTGCTAGCTGAGAACTAGCCCCCAATCCAAACTGGATCTTCCTACAATAATGCTTTATAGGAAGTGTGGAAAACCCAGAGAATCATTCAGAAGAAAAATTAAAAGTCATTTGAAAGTAATACATATGGCATATATTTATGTACCACTGCATACTATTTTATCTAGCGTGGGGGGAGGCAGGGCACTGGGAACCTTCGTAGATGTTCATGAAAAGGTAGAGTCACAGCAAACACTCAGAAGTCCACACTCAACATTCTGCCTCCAGGCTTTCTAAGGGTTTGAAGTTTTTAGGAAGAAATAATCCTAGCATCCATTTCCTATGGATAAGAAGTGACTCTTTTTTTTTTTTCCTCTCATTTGTGGTTCCTGGTTCCTAGGGTTTATTTTTTTTATTGTTATTAAACTCTTTCCATACATCATACATCATTTCTCAATTGAATCTAGAATCACTTCCTTTTCCATGCCCCTCACCCCACCCGAGTTCCCGCACTCTGCCACACATGTCCTGCATCTCTTTCCGAGTCCTTCCAGAGTTTTTTTTCCAGTTCTTTTGTTGTTGTTGTTCTCCCCAATGTGTATTGCATATATATACAAATATATACGTATATATGCATACGTATATACATACATACACATATCACCTGAGTTGGAGGATTTTTTTTTTTTTGCTAAAAGATGTCATGTTTTCCTTAAGGAAGTGTTTGAAGGTTCCTCCTTGGAAAGCCTAAACAATGATCAATCTTGCCCTTGTGCTCCACACTGGAGTGTTTCCCTCCCATGGTCACACAAATGAGGTCCAGTAAGCATGCATCCTGTCTTGATCTTCCAGTACAGGCCTCCATGATACAGCCTGGATAGTTCAGCAATGGTAGTCTATACTCTGAAGAGGCTGAAATTCCAGTAGCTGCTCAGTCCACAAGCTGGATATTTCAGTAGCCCCCATCTGGCATTGAAGCTTTGGAGGATTCTTGGAGAGACATACGTCTTCAGTCCATATTGGAGGGTTAAAAAGCTGTGTCTCGGTGAGAAGTCAGTTGTAATTATATTAATACAGGAGCTCTGACATCAACAATGGATTATTCTACCAAGGAGATGTTGGCCAGGGGATCCAAGCCCCCACAAAAGGTAAAGGCTCCTAGCCTCCAAACTGGTATATCTGCAGGAAGAGAGGCGATAAGGCCCTGCTGTTGAAGACCTGATATAAACATGGGAAAGATGTATGCAAACCGCACTTGCAAGTAATATTCAGATGTCTCTGGAAATGCCAGAGAGTGTTACAAAGGCCACTAAGCAAACCCATATAAAGCAAATATGGGTCGCTTGAGTCAAGCAAGACTACTCCGTCAGCACCAGCTACTATACATCTTCCTGGAAATACTGTGTAGCAGTGGCAGCCATATGCTTTTATATCCCAAATCTAATTGGGCTATTAGCTCTCTCCTGGGGAATAACCCACGGCTGATTGCACAAGTACATCCTCTAATGGTTAGGAGATGTTATAAAACCACACGAAGACCCTGCATACTTAACAGAAGAAAAATGCTATTTCATGGATTAACCATACCATCCAAACATCCTGTGGTCTATACAAAGTTAACCTCCATAAACAAATTAGACTGTTAAATACCATATAATCTCAATTGGCATGATGCCTTCATTAGCAGGATCAAAAGGTTATGCCTGGACAAGCCTGCAGCCCATGAAGAAAACAGCCAGAATTGACTAGAGACCAAGAGATCAGCTCCAGAGAAAGTGGACTGTTTGCCTTCTCATCCACCTGTGCCCCTTTTCTAAAGCCTAGAGAACATTCTGGGAAGAGGGTGGTGTGGTAGAATGTAAGGCTGAGATTGGGGTGAAAGATGAAACTACAAATAATTATAGACTGGCACACTCATTTGTTTAACTCTGTTTGAACACGTACAAAGCCCCCCCCTGCTTGTGATGTGGGACCCATGAAGCTGTGTGGGTCTGTGCAAACTGGCTCGGAAATTTCGTTTTACATGAAGGATGTTTGTACTCACAAATTACTCACTTATTGTTAAAAAAATGAAAACAAAACAACAAACAAAAAAACAGAAAGATGCAGAAAAGTCTACGGCAGAATTGCATGATCTGGGTATGGTGGGTGGGGTGGGGGAAGGGAAGGGGAATATATGCCTGAACTAATTGGAAAAATGATGTATGAAATACACAAAGCATCAATATAATAACATAAAAAAAAAATCAGTGTATTCGAGCTGGAGAGATGGCCTAGCAGTTAAGAGCTACCCTGCCCTTGCAGAGGACCGGGTTCGATCCCCAGCACCCACATGGTGCTAAGAACCATTTTAACTCCAGTTCCAGGGGAACTAGAACACTTCTTCTGACCTCCAGCATTGCACAACAAGGGTGCACAAACCTACATGCAGACAGTACATTCATCACATATACAAAAATAAACAACTTTTAAAAAGCTGTCTTTATGTCTTTGAAGATTGGCAAAAGCAGTGGCAGCCACAGGGTAGATGCACTTGCCAGTAAGGATTGTAGATGGCCCAAACAACAGTTGCCGTCTCTTTTTTCTTTTTGTTTTTTACTAAGATCTCAAGTTTTATACCTGAAGTACAATTTCTCAGGACCTCTGATTATTTATTTCTGGTTTTACTTTTATTTGGATGTTATTAAGGCCACACCGTAGCCCAGATTAACCAAGGTTTTTGTTTTCTCAAGGTCAGTTGAGGATCTGGTCCTCATGGGTCACTCGGGGTTAGTTTTTTTTTTGGGGGGGGGGGGGAGCCCCGGCTCCTTTCAGCTTTTCATTTACCAGTTCCATCCACTCAAGGACAAAGTCAGTCTTGTTAGACCAGGCTTCCCTTTTTGAAGCATGAGCAGACTTTTCTCTTTATACATTGGACACTAGCTGAAGTCCCATTACTGGGTCTCAAGACCTCCCCACACAGGAAGACTGGTGACCCACATTTGCAGGACATTTCAAGAGATGTCCCCATGCATAGTCCCCTGGGATCTTAGTTGACTTCTGTGGGCAAGGAACGACGTTATCCCTTAGGTCCCTCAGCCAAATTGGTATGGGTGTTAACTATGGTTGTTTAGCACCCAGAAAGGCTAAGTTGCACCAGCCTGACACATTGCACCTATATCAAAATTGTATCTTCTGAAAACAAGCTGTTATGTTATTTCCAATATCATATTTCTTGTACTTTGTAATTTTTCCATTTTAATCCATTACTACTCTAAAAATTGTATACATACCCACCACATAACCAAAAATCCAAAGTCATGAAAAATAAATGGTAGGCTAGTTCAGAACCTGTCTAGAGACTCCACAATATAGAGCACAGTTGTTTCAGGCATCAGAGGAATATAACATCGATGGTTTCTCAGCGATGTTGCTCAGTCTGCCCCACAACTAGGCACTTGGTGCTAGCATCCACAGATGAGGGATACCATTTATCTTTTGTTTTTATGTGACTGTGTTACTTAACTTAACTTAATTTCTTCTAGTTCCATCCATTTACTTGCAAAGCTCATGATGTCATCTTTCTTTACCGCTGCATAGAACTCCATTGTGTAGATGTACCACATTTTCTCTATCCATTCATCGGTTGAAGGGCACTTGGGTTGGTTCCAGCTCTTCCCTATTGTGAAGAGAGCTGCTATAAACATGGCTGTACATGTATCTCTGTGGTAGGATGAGTCTTGTGGGTATATGCCCAGGAGTGGTATGGCTGGGTCAGGTGGTAGGCTCATTTTGAGTCTTTTTTAAAATTTTATTTATTTATTTTTGTATGTGTATGAATGTACTATCTGCATGTAGGTCTGTGCACCCGTGTTGTGCAATGCCGCAGAGGTCAGAAGAGGGTGTTGGATTCCCCTGGAACTGGAGTTCTCCTGGAATTGGGGTTACAGACAGTTCTCAGCCACAATGTGGGTGCTGGGGATCGAACCTGGGTCCTCTGCAAGGGCGGTCAGCACTCTTAACTGCTAGGCCATCTCTCCAGCCCTCATTTTGAGTCTTTTAAAGGTTCTCCACACTGCTTTTCATAGTGGTTGTACAAGTTTACATTCCTACCAGCAGGGGATGAGTGTTCCCCTTTCCCCACAACCTCTTCAGCATTTGGTATAATTTGTTTTCTTGATCTTAGCCAGCCTTATCAGAGTGAGATGATATCTTAAAGTGGTTTTAATTTGCATTTCCTTAATTATTACCGATGTTGAACTTTTTAAGATGTTTCTCAGCCATGTCTATTTCCTCACTTGTCAAGTCGCTGTTCAGCTCTTTACTCCATCTTGTGAGTGAGTCATTGGTTTTCTTCTTTGTTTTTCTGAGTAGTTTATATATCCTGGAAGTTAATGCTCTGTCAGATGTATCAGCAGTGAAGGTTTCCTCCCACTCTGTGGGAGGAGGATCGACTCTTCTATCACCTTAGAAGACCTGAAGTTTCTTTTCCAAACCACATTAAAAAAAAAAGAACAACAACAACAAAAAGACCTGAAGTTTCTTAAATTTACCGTGATATAATACTATAATCTACCACCCACATTCCAATAGTCATGACCTAACGAAGCCTTTGGAGTAGATCAAGGGTCTTTTGTTGTATCTTCTTCATTCTCACTTGGTTTTAACGTGTACCCCAAAGTTTCTGTGTTGAAAATGACCCCAACACAACGGTGGGAGGGAGGGGCTGATAAGGAGAGTGCAGGCCTTGAGGGTGGAGCCGACTGATGCAGCATCCTTGGAAAAAGACGAATGTGTCTCCCTTTCCCTCTCCCATGTGATGCTTTCTATGGCACAGTAAGCAGTTCCTTACAAGAAGCCAGCCTCTGACCTCAGAATGAGAGCACATATACCCCAAGAACAAGAACTAGGAGCCCGCACGTCTCTGTACGCTAGTATCCAGTCTCCACTGTTCTTATGGCAGCACAAACCAGAATACGACGTCTTCCCCTACCCCCACTGGAACAGTCCTTTATTTTCTCCGTTGTTGCCATTTTTGTAGAAACAGTCCGCCCGACTGTGCTGTCAGATGTTCCCTGTGTTTAGACTAAGATCAGTCTTTCTTGGCTGCTGTGATGTTTCCTCGTTGCTCTGACAGTACCCGAAGGAGAAGTGTGCTTTGGCTCACAGTTCAGAGGGTGATGTCCATCACAGTGTGGAAGGCCTGATGGCTTTGCCAGCTCTGTCTGTGGTGGCATAAGCTTGCAGCATGGCTTCTTGACATTTGGTGGACCAGGAAGCAGGACAGGAAGCAGGTTTGGCTGCAACTCTCAAGGCTTGCCCCTAGTAGCATACACCAACCAGCTGGGCCTCATGTCCCAGAGCTCCCATAACCCAAGAGTGAGAACCTCTCATTACTGAGGGCTTAAGCACATGAGCCTGTGGACAACATCTCACCTAAAGCCCTAACAGTAGGACTGCTACTCAAGGGCTCCCCTCGTTACTGATACTCATTTTGAACCTCAAAATTTGTTCCACTTTCTCCATCTCACAATCACCCTTCTACCTGATTTGTTATCAAATAGGGAGTCTGTGATTAGATTTTAAGACAGCAAAAATATCCTGGTTGTCATGCGAGAATTCTCTTAGATTCGATGACTATCGGTGATTCTTGCCTGATTTAGCTTCCAGGAAGAAGTCTGGACAGAGGTGTACTTTGGAAGGTTCGAGAGACAAACTAATCTCGTGTTTTTGTCCCCACGCCATTTCTAGGGTGAGAAGGTAACTAAAGGCTTAGAGGAAGCAAGGCCTCTGGCAGTGGGGGCGCAGGCCTACTACCCCAGCTGAAGAAGGCCTGCGTAGCTAGACCTCATCTAGAGCCTTACTACCCCAGCTGAAGAAGGCCTGCATAGCTAGACCTCATCTAGAGCCTACTACCCCAGCTGAAGAAGGCCTGCGTAGCTAGACCTCATCTAGAGCCTACTACCCCAGCTGAAGAAGGCCTGCATAGCTAGACCTCATCTAGAGCCTACTACCCCAGCTGAAGAAGGCCTGCATAGCTAGACCTCATCTAGAGCCTACTACCCCAGCTGAAGAAGGCCTGCGTAGCTAGACCTCATCTAGAGCCTACTACCCCAGCTGAAGAAGGCCTGCCTAGCTAGACCTCATCTAGAGCCTACTACCCCAGCTGAAGAAGGCCTGCGTAGCTAGACCTCATCTAGAGCCTACTACCCCAGCTGAAGAAGGCCTGCCTAGCTAGACCTCATCTAGAGCCTACTACCCCAGCTGAAGAAGGCCTGCGTAGCTAGACCTCATCTAGAGCCTACTACCCCAGCTGAAGAAGGCCTGCCTAGCTAGACCTCATCTAGAGCCTACTACCCCAGCTGAAGAAGGCCTGCGTAGCTAGACCTCATCTAGAGCCTACTACCCCAGCTGAAGAAGGCCTGCCTAGCTAGACCTCATCTAGAGCCTACTACCCCAGCTGAAGAAGGCCTGCGTAGCTAGACCTCATCTAGAGCCTACTACCCCAGCTGAAGAAGGCCTGCCTAGCTAGACCTCATCTAGAACCTACTACCCCAGCTGAAGAAGGCCTGCCTAGCTAGACCTCATCTAGAGCCTACTACCCCAGCTGAAGAAGGCCTGCGTAGCTAGACCTCATCTAGAGCCTACTACCCCAGCTGAAGAAGGCCTGCCTAGCTAGACCTCATCTAGAGCCTACTACCCCAGCTGAAGAAGGCCTGCGTAGCTAGACCTCATCTAGAGCCTACTACCCCAGCTGAAGAAGGCCTGCCTAGCTAGACCTCATCTAGAGCCTACTACCCCAGCTGAAGAAGGCCTGCCTAGCTAGACCTCATCTAGAGCCTACTACCCCAGCTGAAGAAGGCCTGCCTAGCTAGACCTCATCTAGAAAAGAAAAGGAAAAAGAGGAGGAGCCCAGTCTGGAAGGGTCCTGAGAGATCCGGGCCTTCCATTCCCCACCATGGGGTACCGCACAGCGGGACAGAGTGGCTAGAGAGGGGTTGTCTTGTCCAAATGGAGGTCGATAGCGTACTGTAGAGAAGAGAGATGGAGGATGGGGAGGGCACAGGGAGTGCAGGCAGCCTCCATGTTCGGGTCTCTTCAGGGGCAGGCAAGGAGTTAGTGATCCGGAGTAGTGGTTTCCTGCACTCTTAGGACCATCTCTTTGTCAGGAATCCCTGAGAGCTGAGCCGCCTCTCCCACCCCCACCACCGGCACAGCTGTCACTGCATGATGCTATGTACAGCTAACTGCATGCGCATGTGTGTGCAGGAGGGGGACGTTGATTTCACGAAGACCTTCCTCCCTGTGAGAGGTGAACTAATCTATTGCAGCCTGTGAGAGCAGACGGGCCTCTGGACAGGGGGCCCCGCCCCCACCCCATGCAGTAGTGTGCAGGGCGAAGGTAGCCACAGCCTCAGTGCTTCCCCCAGGAGCAAAATGTCAGGGCTGTGGCTAAGGAGAGTGAGACGAGTGCTGGACATACACCGGCTCCACTCATTCACTCACTTAAATACTCGGTAGATATACACTGACCAACTGTGTGTCAGGCCTGACGAGAAGGTGCGGTGGCTTGAATGAGAAAGTCCTCCAAAGGCTCAGAGTAGTTGGACATTTTTTCCCGGTTGATGGCCCTGTTTTGGGAGATCTTAGAAGGAAGGTGTGGCCATGGTGGAGGAAGCTCCTCTCTGGGGACTGGGTTGGAGAGTTCATAACCTTGTGGGACCCCCAGCCGCCCTCTGCTGCCTGCTTGAAGACGTGAGCGCCTAGGTTCTTCCTAGTCCAGCCACCCCTGTCGCCATGCCTCCCTGAGGAGGATGGACTCCTGCACCTTTGAAACTGTAACCTAAATAGACTCTTCCCTTTATAAGTCCTGTAGGTCACCATGTTTTACTCAAGCAACAGAAAAGTAACTAAGACAGAATGGCTAGGGTTTTAGAAGTCACCTGGAAGCAGTGCTGTGAGGCGAGGCCCTGGGACCCATACATATGTCCCAACATTTGCCCACAGAGGGGCCAGAAACATACCCAGCAGCCCCTTGTCTTCTTGAACCCCTGTCTCGGTCCAGCTCTACCTGCCGCCTCCCAAGCTTTCTGCTCAAGGCTCTCCACACGTTAGTCCAGCCAAACCCCATGTGTGTGAGAGCTGGACAACACTTCACGCCATGAGGAGACTGCTTTCATCCCGAGGGACGCTGAGGCTCGGCATCTGCTTTGGGGGATGTCTCGAATGTCACACTATAACCTGTAGTGTGCCAGCCCCTCTGCACACAGTCCCTCTACGTGTGCGGGTAGGGTGTGGGGGTGCATGAGGGTCAGCAAAAGCTGCCCCCAACCACGGTTCCAGGTCCCCTTGCCATGGACCCAGCCCTGTTGCTGTGACACCCTCCTTGGGTCAGAGCTTCCATTCCCCAAACATCCCTATTCACATTAATGCTGAAAATACACACAATGTAATGAAAATGAATAGATAAGACACAGCAGCAGATTGGGGTCCACGGGGAGGGGGTGCTGCCGTCTTTCCGCACTCGGCACTGGGGCCTCCCTGAGCCAAGCTGGTCAGCCCTCAGCTCAGTGAGTCATGCAGAGCTCCAGACCCTTCGAAGCGAGGCCATTTCTCTCAGCTGCGACTCATCACGACTGGTAGTTTTAGAAAGGCAGCAAGGGCATGCTTCTCAAGGCCAGTGGCCATAGCTCTCACTCCCTCACAAAGGCCTGGGGATCAAAAACAATTCATTAGGGAGACTAAGCGGAGCATCCACTCATCACCAATAACCCCCTCTGCGAATGCAGGAGCTCTTGTCTCCCATGGGGTAGCGCAGGTTAGCCTGGGAGTCTGGGCGCTCTGTCAACACTGGTTTGCCATAGACATAGCTGTGTTATTGGGGCTGAAACACCCTTTATTTCACAGGCGGAGAATAAAACTCAGAGAGTTTAAGAGGCTCACATGTGATCACGGGCCTGGAAGACAAGAGGTCCGGAGTGGGAGGAAAGTAGACACTGCCTACTGAGTATCTATTCCATGCCTGTGTCCTGCTAGCCTCCGCGTCATCTCGTGCCTAATCCCACAAGGTCCCTCTATGAACTCTGTTTTACTTATGGAAACCTGGAAAGTCAGAGAGGCTTAGATTTTCCCTAAAGCCAGACCTGGCAACTGGCAGAGCCCAGCGTCCTGCCCGCATCCTGACACAGGCCCAGCAGCCTTCCCTTACACCACCGCTCCCCAAGGCTGAAGGGTGACTGTGAGCTTAACCACAGCATCCTGGACTAACACCCGAGTGGCCTGGCAGCTCTCTGGCCTTGACTGTGAACTTGCCGTGAACTGAGCAAATGTCTTTTCACCCCACACGAGTTACTGACAGATCCGAGAAATGATTCCAAATCCAGCTTGGGAAACCACAAGCTATGGGCTGACTTGCAGCATGGATGAGGGGAACCTCCAAACAGCTGTATCACCACAGAGCCCACCCTAGCTTGTGTGATGACCCCTCTAAGCCTGCACAGTGGCTGTGGCCCTCTTCAGCTAAGCCCCCTCCTCCTGTGTAGCCCACATTTTCCAGACCACACACAGCTGGGGGTGGGCTATGAGGGAGTGCTGGAGTCCCAGGTGAGGGTCTAACAACCTTCCCCACCTTCTCTTTGTATGTGGAAACATCAACAAGCCCTGTGTTGTGAGGGTCTCATGCTGGTAACCCAAGCCACTCTGTTTTCAAGACTCCCGCAGCCTGGGAACAGCATTTACAACAAGCACCAGAGTTTGGCTTGCTCAGGGGCCACAAGCTTCCCTTTCCTGTCTTGAAGAGTAATGTCCAAGACCTCCAGACCACTTTGACACCGCTCATCAAAGATGGTTCTTTGTTTTTTAATTTTTTTTAAAAAAATTTTATTTATTTTTGTATGTGTATGAATGTACTGTCTGCATGCAGGTCTGTGCACCCTTGTGCAATGCCGCGGAGGTCAGAAGAGGGTCTCGGATTCCCCTGAACTGGAGTTCTCCTGGAATTGGAGTTACAGATGGTTCTCAGCTGCCATGTGGGTGCTGGGGATTGAACCTGGGTCCTCTGCAAGAGCAGTCAGTGCTCTTAACCACTAGGCTATCTCTCCAGCCCCCAAAGATGCTTCTTTTTGCAACAGGTGGAGACTATTGCAGAGTTCCACAACTGGTCGGAGAATAAGTGTCTGTGATGTGCCATCAGTGTGCATCTACAATGGAACCTGTACACCTAAGTCTTACGGGACACATCAGAACAGGGATAGAGAGATTAATGCATCTCGACTCTCACCAGTGATGCTTCCCACACAGCAGAGGGTGATTAACACAGAAAGCTACAACTGGCTGAAATGTACAGATAAGAGATTGTTGAGTGCATGTCCACGGGCAGGACTCCTACATTAAACTCTGCTGCCCGAGGCTCAGGGACCATTGCAGAGAAGGGGTGGAAAGATCGTAAGAACCAGGAGGAGGCTGACCCAAAGAAACAGAGCTTTCCAGGCTTCTGGGAACTTGCATATATGAACTCACAGCAATGGGGACAGCGTGCACAGGACTCATGCAAACTCAAACCAGAAAACCCAGCATGGACATGAGGAAATGGGTGAGAAGGCCCAACCTTAACTGAGGAACTATTGGTAGCCGATCACTGCTGAGTGAGGGAGAGTTGATCTTCTTTAAGGGAGTGATGCTAGATAGGCTGACCAGGGTCCAGTGGATGAACTCACACTGAGGGACATCTGGGGACAGTAATGACTCGATAGGCCTTAACACATATGACAGAATGCACGAAATCTGGTGGGAGGGCTATGGAGGGGTGCAGATAGGGAAGGGGCATAAATATGATTAAGATTCATTGTTCCGTCCAGCTATAAATTAATTTAGGGCTACGTGTGTGTGTTTAATTACCTTATACTGACAAATGTCTTTAACCACTAACTGCAAATAACAGTAGAAACAGTAATTTAAGAAAAAAACAACATTCCTCATTGAGAAAAACAGTGATCTAATGAGGCTGCAGCTGACAGAAGAGGTTATTAGACACTTTTATAAACAAGGCCGTTCTGACTCCTTTATTTTCATAAACCGGCAAGGAAGGATGATACGTTGTGGACCCTGTCATACCTAGGAGAATGTTCCCTGAGAAAGAGGTTCTGTGACAGGTGCTGAGCTTGGTCAACCAGCCACAGAATGAAGTCCAAGCTCCCAGTGAGGACCTCGGGGCTGGCTGGCAAACTTGGTACCCCGTGTCTTCTTCTCTCCCAAGGAATGGAATGTTCAGCTGAATTCCCAGGAGCGCTGGCAGAGTCTCAGTGCGGGATCCAAGCCTGTTGAGGAGACAGCTAAGGACTAGGAATGATGGTGTGTTTTCAGGAGGCCTGGCACAGTCACCACAGCCAGAGTGCTGATTCATGAGTTTGTTCAAGTAGAAATGCCTACATGCATGTGTAAATGCATAGGGAAAGATCAGAGACACACTCAAAAAACCACTGTTTATAACCAGTCCTGTGGGCAGAGAGGCAGGGAAATGGGGCCACAGGGGGAGGGTATGACGAGGGCAGGAGGCCTGGGAACTGTTTATGTCTAATACCAATTTTCTCCCCAAAGCAGGCTTTACCTTCATAATTTAAAACCTATTTAGGGCTGAGGATGTAGCTCAGTGATACGGCATCTGCTTAGCTTGAGACACTGGGTTCAATTCCTAGGATTGCAAAGCACCACCTTAAGTTCAAGTAGCATTGTTTGAAAATCAGCTTGTTGTCCAAAACTTCAGCATTTGAAAAAGAGGTAACTTCTAGGGGCACAAATAGGGTTCACCTTCCTGGGGACAGAAACAAAAAGGGAGATAATGTGATTAAGAAGATTTTTACAATTTTTATTTTCTCTTTTATTTTATTTATTTATTTATTTATTTATTTAGTTAGTTAGTTATTTTATGTGTATGAATGTACTGTCTGCATGTAGGTTTGTGCACCCATGTCGTGCAATACCAGGGAGGTCAGAAGAGGGTCTCGGATTCCCCTGGAACTGGATTTCTCCTGGAATTGGAGTTACAGACGGTTCTCAGCCACCATGTGGGTGCTGAGGATAGAACCCAGGTCCTCTGCAAGAGCAGTCAGTGCTCTTAACCACTAGGCTATCTCTCCAGCCCCAACAATTTTTATTTTCTGTGTAAGAGTGCTTTGCCAGCACTTATGCATACAATGCCTATAGAGACCAGAAGGGGGCACCAGATCCACTAAAACTGGAGTTACAGGTGATTGAAGCCTCTAAGTGTGTGCTGGGAACTAAACCCTGTCAGCAGCCAGTGCTCTTAACTGCTGAGCCATCTTTCCATCTCTGAGAATATTTTCTTTAAAATTACAAAAGTAGCCAAGTGCGGTGGTGCATACTTGAAAATCAGCTACTCTGGAGCTGAGGCAGGACAATCATAAATACAAGGGGAATCTAAGCAACTTGACAGGACCATGTCTCAAAAAAAAAATGTACTTCAGCTTATGTTGGGCTGGGGATAAAACTGGTGGAATGCTTTCGTGGCATGCAATGAGGCAAAGGGCTAAGTCCCAGCACTGCCTAAGCATGCTGTGGTGGCGTATGCTTGTAATTAGCACTTCAAGGTCATCCTCGGCCACATAGCAAGTTCGAGGCTAGCCTGGGCTGCATGAGACCCTGTGTCAAACAGACACATGCACACACACACACACACACACACACACACACACACACACACTCAAGAATATACTTATGTTGGGCTAGATCGGTGGAGGAGCCTGGTGGAATGTATAGCACCCTGAGTCTGACCCCCGGCTCTGCAACCTCATAAACCTGCTGTGTTAGTTACTTTTCTGTTGCTGTGATAAAGCATCATTACCAAGACCACTTTATAGATGGAAGAGTTTATTTGGCTTATGGTTCCAGAGGGAGAACCCACAGTGGTAGGGGAGTCGTGGCAGCCGAAGGTGGCGGCAGAAAACCGAGCAAGCACATCTTCAAGCAGGCACACATAGGAAGCAGAGAGACCCGGAAATCTAGCAAGGTTTAAGAACTCTGTGAGGGACTGGAGAGATAGCCTAGCGGTTAAGAGTGCCGACCGCTCTTGCAGAGGACCTGGGTTCGATCCCCAGCACCCACATGGCAGCTGAGAACCGTCTATAACTCCAACTCCAGGAGAACTCCAGTTCCAGGGGAATCCGATGCCCTCTTCTGACCTCTGCGGCATTGCACAACATGGGTGCACAGACCTACATGCAGACAGTACATTCATACACATAAAAAAATAATAAAATAAAGTAAAATAAAATGAAGCTTCTTAAAAAAAAGAAAAAAGAACTCTGTGACATGCTTCCTCCAGCACCGCCTTCCCGGAACAGCCCCATGAACTAGGACCAACCAAGTAAGTGTCCAAATACCTGGAGCCTGGGAGGAGAGGGGGACACTTGTCCAAATCACCACACCTGTGCACACACACACAGGCACACACACACACAGATGTCTGTGGTCATCATGGGTGCTAATGCACTTTGACACATGAATTCTTTGCTCTGTGCTCTGTGTCACTCTGTGTCACGTTCCGCAGGCCGGGCCCTGCCATGGTCTACCTGACCCTGTCTTCTTCGGTGTTGACTGTCTATGTCTAACTACTTGCTCTCATTTCTCTCCTACTATCACACAGCTACTCAAGAATAATAAGGTGTAGGATTAGAGAGTTCAAAGCATGATTGCTGTTGTTATTTTGGCTTTAGGATGAAATCTCCAAGGCACTGGGTCCATCTGGAACACCTCGAGCTCTACGTGGCAGAGCCGGTTTCCCCAGGCCCTTACTAGCTCTGGGTATTTACCCAGCCTAAAGTATTTTTATTACACTCAGAGGCAAGAACAGAGTTTGTTGTTTCAACTTTTATTTAAAAAATCGTACACGTTTGTGCTCATTTCCTTGTTGAACATACATTCTCCTTTGTGAATTAATTTTTTATGACCTTTGATATGAATTTATTTCAGTTCAAAGCAAAAGCAAATATATTTTGAGTGCCAAGCCCACAGAAAAAGCTACATTTTGAGAAACTGGCAGTCTGTGCTTTCTTATCCATTGAACTCGCCGTGCGATTTTACAGATTTAAATACACTAGCAAAGCCTTGCTCTCCATTAAGGTGGGAACTTGAAAATCACACAAAACTCAGTGGGACACTGTCAGATTCACCAGCTTCTAGGAGAATGCAAGTCCTCTCCCTCTGGCCCCAAGCAAGAAAGTGTCCCGTATCGTAGTCTGAACTAGTCAACAGTAACACCATAGATCTGAGTCAATGTCTCAACTTTCACACATCAAGAAAACGCACCATTTTTTTTATTTGGTAGAAGCTTTTGACAGGTGAACTGTGGAGCAGAAGGCTGAGCAGTATCTCCCTCAGTGTGAACAGCATGACTCAGAGTCAACTGTGGACAACCGTGATCCAACTGTATGCTCATGCCCTGCATGGTGGTATACGCCTGTGACCCCAGCGCTCCAGAGGCCGAGGCAGGAGGAGGCTGCAAATCAGGGGTCAGTCCAGCCTACAAATAAGTTTAAGGTCAGTCTGGGCTAGATAATGAGCTTGAGGCCAGCCTGGGCTACATAACTGGCCACCTGTGCGACACACTTGCCTTTGCATCTGAGAGGATAGTGGTAACAGCCCCATTCTTCTGAGAAACAGAGTGACAGTAAAGGGTAGGAAGGGCACTCGTCCCTATCCTATATGATGTTCTCAAACTTCTTCAATTTTCAATGTATATGGTGCATCTCAGCAGGTCTGGCCCAGGGGTGACTTGTCCCTAGGGGACATTTTGCACTATCTGGAGACATTTCTTTAGAAGAGCCATGGCTACCTGGGAGTTGAGTGAGATTGGAGAGACTGCTACACATCCTTCGAGAACAAGGCAGCTTTCCCCACCCCAACAGAGAATGATCTAGTCCAAAGTGTCGGTAGCACTTTTCAGTGTTCAAATTCATAAAACACTACTTCATTGTAAAACCCCAATTGTGTCATAACATTAAAACTCGAGCTTGTATATACAGATGGTGTTTGACACACAGCCCTGGTCAGTTAGCATTACCAACTTCACCCCAAACTCCAATCTGTAGCAAGAATACATTTTTGCCTTTGGTGGTTGAGTTTTGAGAGATGGAACTGTTAAAAGATCTATCCTCGACTTAGACGTGAGACTTGATTTTGAGTAACGTGAAATGTAAACTGTCTCCATACCCGGTCTTCCCAAGGTCGGCCGCAAAGAGGACACACGTCTTGTTCCCCAGCTTGGGAGCATCCCGGATGTTTCCTATCCCTCCCTTCCACTCAGCTACCGTGCACCAGCCGAATGGCACCGCCCCCTTCACCGTTTGGCTTCTGGGGAGTTAAAATGCCTTTCGCGGCAAAGCCTCCTGCTCAGAGACCCTCTAGGTAGGACCAGAAGGCGCAGCTAGCAAGTCCGGCTTGGGTCCCAGGGCCCCCTGTTCCTTCTTCGATTTTCCTGGAACCACCGACCCTGAGACCCAGGGATGATGGTTTTCATTCCCTCCACACACTCACTAGCGGCATCCACGATGCTCTGTCTCTTTGCAGGAAGCAGAGAGACACAGCCATCGCCCTAGGAGCAAGGACCAGAAACGCTCTGCCTTCGGTGGCCACTCCCACGTGGAGCACCCGGCACCGCCCACCTCCATACGCATGCAGTACCGCTTATGGCCGCAGGGCGGCGGCAGCGCAACTCTGGGATTCCTGAAGCCCTGCGGTCACTGCCCCACCTGTGGGCACAGAGCAGAGGAGGATAGTATGGATGGTGAGCTTGATTTACACTGTGAGCAGCGTCTTAGTCTTGAGGACTGTTACGCAGAAATGGAGTTCTAGAGAAGAATTTGGCTTTGTGGAATTTTTGTCTTATTTTGCTCATTTGGGTTTGAAATTTCCTTTTTACATTTTTTATTTGTGTGTGTGTGTGTGTGTGTGTGTGTGTGTGCACATACCAGGATGCAAGTCAGAGGACACGTGGGGGAATCGGTTCTCTCCTTCCACCGTGTGGGTTTTGGAGCTCAAACTCTGCTTCGTGAGGCTCTGCTATGGTGTGGGCATCACGAAGTAAAATTCTCAAACTGGGCACCATAGTGCCTGCAATCCCAGCACATGGAGGACAGAGACAGGGCGATCAGGAGTCCAAGGCCAGCCTCGGGCTGCATGACACCCTTTGTCAAACGAAACAAGTGGACATTCCCAGCTGTTAATTTCCCAGACGTGCTCCCAAATTCACCGCTACACGTGACAGTTCCCACATTAGCAACCAAAGATTCTGGAAGTCCGGGCTTGGGCCCAGGAATCTGCAATTTAGATCGAGATACATCTCCTTTCCACTCTCTTGGGCCGTACTTCAAAACAGAGTCCTATGATAGGTGAGGTGCCTTCATCCCTGGCACCTAATTTTTGTTTAAATTTTTTAGTGGAAATGTCCAGTGTGCAGGGTAGGACAAGTGTGACACACACCAGCATCTCCTGTGCAAAATGGAAGGCACTGCTCAGCTTTGAAGGCTGTCTCTGTCCCCAAGAAGGTCATGGGACTAACACCACCTTAGATATGTCCTGAGCCCTCCAGTCTCTCAGGCCTGAGTCTCAGCTGACCATCTCACACCAATGGGTTGGGGCCGAGTCAGGGACCAGCAGAGGAAAGGGTGTAGAAGAGGACATAAGTGTTCTCTAAAACTTTTGGCCTTGCTGATTGTGGGCCACGAGGGCTGAGACTTAAGAACTCCCTGCTACAACGGTGGGGTCCAGGGACGCAGGGTAATTAAACCTTTCACTCCCAACTTGATTGGATTTAGAATCATAGGAAGATTGAGGCAAACCTCTGGATATGTCTGTGAGATGTTTCCGGAAAGGATTAGGTGTTGCATTCACAGCAGTACAACGCTAACAAATACACTGCCATTATTTTTTAGTATGTGTTAGCAAAATGGTCAAAACCAGACAAAATTCCAGGTGCTAGTACATATTTCTCTAGAAATCAGCAACAGAAGGAATTCTGTTTGGTCCCTAAGTGGGTTCCAGATGTCACAGAATGTCAAAGAATATTTTCCTTCCAAACACACAACTAGATGGCTATGTACAGAAATTAGAGTTGAAAGAGCAAGAATCTTTGAGTAGTGTGACTCCAAAGCTAAGTGACAGCAATAATAGAAATAACGACAGGCTTAGAAGTTAAGAGCACTGGCTGCTCTGTCAGGGGACCCAGGTTCGATTCCCAGCACCCACATGGCTGGGAGAAATGCCACCCAGATCAGCACACTACTGAGTGCGCAGTGAGTTTCATCTCAATCAAGCACTGGGGTTCATTCTCTGGACCAGTGCACTGATGGCCATCTGAGTAAAGGGCACACTGGGTGACATGGTAGAATTGAGAAGAATTGAGTGCATAGTAGGCACTTTATTATGCATGATGTGAGTGAAAATGACCTTGCTGGTAAAAGCCAGTCCCTTCTTTCATTTAATAGACATCACTGATACCCAGACAGCTGCGAGTAAAAGGATTACTTGATAAAATCCAATGTACCCCATAGAGAATTTAATTCAAAAGAATGAGTTAATGAGCGTCACCTGATTTTAATTGCCGAGGCGTTGGGGTTAATGAGGGCACACCTTCTTGGGGGGGGGGGGGGCCACGGGAGCGAAGTTCAGTAACCTTGCTAGGAGATCCAGGGGGAATGCCCGGGCCCTTGACTCCCAGCTCTGTGTCCACTCCCCTGCTCCCTCCCCTGTCCCTGTCCATGACTGCTCCCCTGCCCCCTCCTTTTGTACAAAAGGTGCCTTATTTATTTATTTTTTTAATTTTTATTTTTTATTTATTTCTGTGTATGAATGTACTGTCTGCATGCAAGTTTGTGCACCCGTGTCGTGCAGTGCCGCGGAGGTCAGAAGAGGGTCTCGGATTCCCCTGGAACTGGAGTTCTCCTGGAATTGGAGTTTCAGACGGTTCTCGGCCACCATGTGGGTGCTGGGGATCGAACCCGGGTCCTCTGCAAGAGCAGTCGGCGCTCTTAACCGCTAGGCCATCTCTCCAGTCCCAAAAGGTGCCTTTTTGGTTTTTCCCGTGTGACTTTTCCACCTACTCGCTCTGACATCTTATTCAGCAGACATCTTTGAAGACTCAATTCCTGTTCTACCTGATTCAAATGCATTTTCTTTTCCTTTCTATTTCTTTCAGAGGGTCTCCCTGTAGCCCCAGCTGCCATGAAACTCACTATGTAGACCAGGCTGGCCTCCATCTCACAGAGATCCACCTGCCTCTGCCTCTGGAGTGCTGGGACCAAAGACGTGTACCACCATGCCTGACTTCAAGTGCGTTTCCAATAGCTTCATTTTCTTCTTTTACTTTTCTCAGCAATGTAAGTTCTCTGAAGATAATTTTTAAGGGAGGGAAAAAGGCAGTCTGAGTTCTGAACTAGTTCATAGTCCAGACGAATAGTTACCTGATGGTCAGCCACTGGTCTATGCTGGATGAACCTCATGAGGTAAATTAAGTACTCAGCTTCCATAGTAATGGGAAGTGAGGTGACTGTTCAGGGGAAAAGGAGAATTATTGTTTTGTGGGTGCAGTTTGCTTTGTGACATGGAAAAGTTGATCACACATGGTGGACACACTCGGCTTCACATTCTTAAGTGATTAAGATGGAGAATTTTATGCTAAGCGTATTTCATCTTAACTGTATAAACAAGTAATTAACTTCTAACATTCTGAGGGACTGGTGACACTGGCCTGTGTTCCAAAGTAATCCATTGAGAACCATGAGCTTCCCCACCCTCAGAACAGTGCGGTGTTTGATGCTTTGTTATCACTCAGTTAATGGTAGTTAAATGAATGAGTGCACGACCGAATGAATCAATGTAGTGGATTTTCCTGTGATGGCAAATCACATAAACTTGATCCTGTGTACGTGTGGCCTTGGGCACTGAGCGGAGCAACTAACCCCTACGTTGTCAACCACTGTGAGCTGGAAGGCACCATATGTCAGGCACGGCCAATGCCTTTCCATGTACAATGGGTTTATCAGCGTAATTCCACTGTGAGCGCAGAAGCAGCTGTAAAGCCTGGTGCCGACCTTCCGTAGATCCTTCTTCCGTAGATCCTCCTTCCGTGTAGGTTTTATTGATCTGGCATCTCCTCGTGCTCATGTTTTTTGTTTTAAGATGTCTTAGAAATAGATACTGTAGATACACTGTCCAAAGATCCAACTTTCTGGAAAGATGTCCATGGAAGAGAATCTTACTTCTCTACCTGGCATGTCTAGACTTTCCTCCATGAACAGCCATTTTCAGTTAGTTTATTATTTTTCCTCAAATATTTCTTTGTGCAAATATTAGCAAATACGTAGGAACATTTCCTCTTCCCCTTGCACAAAATGTAGCATTGTTCTGTATTTGTTTCCATTTAATGCTATATCCGGGATTCTCTACAGATCAGCACAGGGACTTTGATCTGTATTTTCCCAGCACTACATGATAGTCTGCTATGTGGCTGTGCCTTGGTTTATTACAATGTATATTTCCCTATCACTACAAAAGCAGATTATTTCCATTACCTTAGAATTATAAGTAATACTCTATGAATAACTCTCACATCACTTTGTACCTCTATAATTGTACTGGCTGGATAGAATTGTAGGGTTGGAATCGCAAGGATAAAAGTTAACTGCATTTGCCATCTTGTTAGTTACTGATAACTACCCCTGCATGGGATAGTTTTGATATTTTATATCATTACTGGCCATTCAGAACAGGGGGTATGCCCTAACAACTTTGCTAAGAGAATGCATTATTAAATTTTTGGATTTATTTTATTTTATTTTAAAATTTTCTTTAAGCATTTCATACAATGTACTTTGGTCATATCCACCAACTCCTCCCGTTGACTCTTCCCAGGTCCACTCCCCTCTTCCCTAGCCCCCAACTCTATGTTTATTTATTATTTATTTACTTATTTTATATGTATGTGTGTATACTTGTGTGTGTTAAGCATACCACACGAGACTGCGGGTACCCACAGGCCACAAGAGGGCACCAGATTCCCTGGAACTGGAGTTCCAGGCAGTTGTAAGCCACTCAGAATGGGGGCCGGGAACCAAGTACAGACTCTACAAGAGCAGAAGTGCTCTTAACCGCTGAACCATCTCTCTAGCCCTAGGCTTTTGGATTTTTGACAACCCACTAGGCAAGCAATTGAAATTTTATGTCCAACTGTGCTTTTCTAATTAAAATGGCAGTTTGGATTTTTCATTCACCTCTGACAGCCAATATAGACCCCAAGGCCCTGGACGGTGGGTGACTCTTTGCCATGGTTTTGGGCTGGGAGCAATTATCTGGTTGGACCTGCTCTTCCAGGAAAAAAGCAGATCCCTAATACAATAAATCATTCCCACAAAGAGAGAAGAGGGTGCTCTCACAGGTATTAAAATCATGTTCCTAAAAGGACCAAGAGAAATGAGAGAATACTGATGATACATCATCACATGAAAAGCAAGCTACTGTAGTGTTCACACCATAAAACCAAACACAAAGGACGAATCCAGCCTTAAGCACAGGAAAAGTATTGGATATACCCCAAAATATTTACAGTGATTGCCGCTGAGTATGGGATTATGGATGATTTTAATTTTCTTTTACATTTTCACTCCAGTTTTTACAATAGGGAAATACTGCCTTGAAAGTTGGTGAGAATGATAATTCTTTTTTTATGTTTTATTTATTTTTCTCTATGGGTATGAATGTACTGTCCGCATGCCGGTCTGTGCACCCGTGTCGTGCAATGCCTCAGAGGTCAGAAGAGGGTGTCAGATTCCCCTGGAACTGGAGTTCTCCTGGAATTGGAGCTTCAGACGGTTCTCAGCTGCCTTGTGGGTGCTGGGGATCAAACCCGGGTCCTCTTCAAGAGCAGTCGGTGCTCTTAACTGCTAGGCCATCTCTTCAGCCACAAGAGAATGATAATTCTACTTTTAAAATATTGCCACTGGCTGGGCATGGTGGCACATGCCTTTAATCCCAGTACTCAGAAGGCAGAGGCAGGAGGATCTCTGTGAGTTCAAGGCCAGCCTGCTCTGCAGAACAAGCTCCAGGCCAGCTGGGACTAAAGGGAGACCCTGTCTCAAAAAAAATACATATATATATATATATATCCACTGAACAAAATTTAAGCTAAATTTTCTTTCTTCTTTTTAACAAGTTTTATTGAACATGTTTCCAAATCAAATAATAACATTAAAATCACATACATATAGTTGTCATTTATGCTAATTATGACTTCTAAAGTTTCCTTAAGCATTCTATTATCAAATATTGGACTATTGGTCCTTAAAGAATTATGGAGCTAAGTTCTGAGGTCTCTGATCACAAAATCTTCAACAATCAATGAATCAATCAATAAATCACTATGTAACTGTGTTACTATTTTCTTTTTTTGTGGTGAAAACATTCAAAATCAACCTTTTTAGAATGACTCAAGCATATACTATGTAATTGTTCATTATGGCTAACATGTTGTATATTAGATTTTCAGGGTTTACTCATTTCGTGTAGCTAAAATTTTGTAGCTTTTATCAATAATTTCTCATTTCCTGCTTCTACTGTATGAAGCTATCACCATAGAGCCTTGCTTTATGTATGCTTGGTTATAAAAACACCATATCCTATTCAACACATTGTTACCTCATTATCAAGTTCACAGCTAAGAGCTTGTACTTTATGCTTTGAACAAAGCTTGTAAAACAATGTGTTCTCTACTTGAAGCATGTCACAGCCTTCTTGAACTCCAGAACTCTAAGCAACACTTCACTCTGTGTTTTGGGAGCATCTATCTCAGCCTCTAAGGTTCATGATTCTACTCTTACCTTTTTTTTTTTTTTAACACTCCTTACATATAGCAAATTTACAGAGTCTGAAATTAAGCTATAGGTTAATTGCAAAACATATATAGAGATTCACAGTTTAACCATAAGCTTGTGTACAGGTAAAAAGAAAACGACTTTACATTCCTAAATTACATAGCGAACTGATGTATATTTCAATGTACTTTAAAAAAGAGAGATTTGTTCTTTCTCATAAATCTTAGAACTGAGGAAAATAAAGACATATACTTCAAGCTACCTCTATAATTGTACTGGCTGGATAGAATTGTAGGGTTGGAATCGCAAGGATAAAAGTTAACTGCATTTGCCATCTTGTTAGTTACTGATAACTACCCCTGCATGGGATAGTTTTGATATTTTATCTATACTGGCCATTCAGAACAGGGGTATGCCCTAACAACTTTGCTAAGAGAATGCATTATAAATTTTGGATTTATTTTATTTTATTTTAAAATTTTCTTTAAGCATTTCATACAATGTACTTTGGTCATATCCACCAACTCCTCCCGTTGACTCTTCCCAGGTCCACTCCCCTCTTCCCTAGCCCCCAACTCTATGTTTATTATTATTTATTTACTTATTTTAATGTATGTGTGTATACTTGTGTGTGTTAAGCATACCACACGAGACTGCGGGTACCCACAGGCCCAAGATGGGCACATATTCCTGGAACTGGAGTTCCAGCAGTTGTAAGCCACTCAGAATGGGGGCCGGGAACCAAGTACAGACTCTACAAGAGCAGAAGTGCTCTTAACCGCCGAACCATCTCTTAGCCCTAGGCTTTTGGATTTTTGACAACCCACTAGGCAAGCAATTGAAATTTTATTTCCAACTGTGCTTTTCTAATTAAAATGGCAGTTTGGATTTTTCATTCACCTCTGACAGCCAATATAGACCCCAAGGCCCTGGACGGTGGGTGACTCTTTGCCATGGTTTTGGGCTGGGAGCAATTATCTGGTTGGACCTGCTCTTCCAGGAAAAAAGCAGATCCCTAATACAATAAATCATTCCCACAAAGAGAGAAGAGGGTGCTCTCACAGGTATTAAAATCATGTTCCTAAAAGGACCAAGAGAAATGAGAGAATACTGATGATACATCATCACATGAAAAGCAAGCTACTGTAGTGTTCACACCATAAAACCAAACACAAAGGACGAATCCAGCCTTAAGCACAGGAAAAGTATTGGATATACCCCAAAATATTTACAGTGATTGCCGCTGAGTATGGGATTATGGATGATTTTAATTTTCTTTTAATTTTCACTCCGTTTTTACAATAGGGAAATACTGCCTTGAAAGTTGGTGAGAATGAGATCTTTTTTTTGTTTATTTATTTTTCTATGGGTATAATGTACTGTCCGATGCCGGTCTGTCACCCGTGTCGTGCATGCCTCAGAGATGTCAAGAAGGGTTCATTCCATGAATGGAGTTTCCTGGAATTGGAGCTCAGTCAGACGGTTCTCAGCTCCTGTGGGTGCTGGGGATCAACCGGTCTTTCAATAGCATCTTGCTCTTAACGCTGGCCATCTCTTCAGCCACAGAGAATGATAATTCTACTTTTAAAATATTGCCACTTCTGAGAACACCTCAAAACTGCTCAAATCATAATATTAAGAAATGAAATCAAAACCATTAGATATCATCTTACTCCAGTAAGACGGCTAGGATCAGAAAACAATGATACAAGTGCTGGAGAGTGTGGGGAAGGGACACTCTCACGCTGTGGGATGTAAACTCGTACAGCCACTATGGAAAGCAGTGTGGAGAACCCTTGGAAACTTGGAATGAACTTGCCACCCGACCCAGCCATACCACTTCCTGGGCATGTCCCTCAGACTTACGCCACCAAGGATACATGCACGGCAGTTTATTGCAGCTTCTTCGACAATAGCTAAAAGAGCTGGAACCACCTCCACCTAAATGCCCTCAACTGACGAATGGATAGAGAAAAATGTGGTAATCATCTACCCGAATGGAATTCCTCTGCAGCGTAAAGAAAGACGACATCACGAGCTTGCCTTGGAAAATGGCTGGAGTAGCGGACATAATGCTGAGTAAGTAACACAGTCCAGAGAAACAAACGACGAATCGGTATCCCTCATCTGTGGATGCTCAGTGCCAATAAAAAAAATAAAATAAACTAAAATAAAATAAAATAAAATAAATAAAATAAAATATTGCCACTGGCTGGGCATGGTGGCACATGCCTTTAATCCCAGTACTCAGAAGGCAGAGGCAGAGGATCTCTGTGAGTTCAGGCCCGCCTGGTCTCTACAGAACAAGTCCAGGCCAGCTGGGACTAAAGGGAACCCTGTCTCAAAAAATACATATATGATATATATATATATCTATCCACTGAACAAATTCAGACTAAATTTTCCTTTCTTCTTTTTATACAAGTTTATTGAACATGTTTCCAATCAATAATAACATTAAAATCACATACATATTTTTCATTTATGCTAATTATGACTTCTAAAGTTTCCTTAAACATTCTATTATCAAATATTGGACCATTGTCCTTAAAAATTATGGAGGTAAGTTCTGAGGTCTCTGTCACAAAATCTTCCTCAATCAATGAATCAATCAATAACATCACTATGTAACTGTTTACTATTTTTTTTTTGTGGTGAAAACATTCAAAATCAACCTTTTTAGAATGACCCAAGCATATACTATGTAATTGTTTTCATTGGCTAACATGTTGTATATTAGATTTTCAGGGTTTACTCATTTTGTGTAGCTAAAATTTTGTAGCCTTTATCAATAATTTCTCATTTCCTGTTCTACTGTATAAAGCTCATCACCATAGAGCCTTGCTTTATGTATGCTTGGTATAAAACACCATATCCGGGGCTGGACGATTGGCCTAGCGGTTAAGAGCGACGACCGCTCTTGCAGAGGACCCGGGTTCGATCCCCAGCACCCACATGGCGGCTGAGAACCGTCTGTGACTCCGGTTCCAGGAGAACTCCAGCTCCAGGGGAATCCGAGACCGTCTTCTGACCTCCGCGGCATCGCACGACACGGGTGCGCAGACCTGCATGCAGACAATACATTCATACACATAAAAATAAATAAATAAATAAAAATTAAAAAAAAAACACACCATATCCTATTCAACACATTGTTACCTCATTATCAAGTTCACAGCTAAGAGCTTGTACTTTATGCTTTGAACAAAGCTTATAAAACAATGTGTTCTCTACTTGAAGCGTGTCACAGCCTTCTTGAACTCCAGAACTCTAAGCAACACTTCACTCTGTGTTTTGGGAGCATCTATCTCAGCCTCTAAGGTTCATGATTCTACTCTTACCTTTTTTTTTTTTTTAACACTCCTTACATATAGCAAATTTACAGAGTCTGAAATTAAGCTATAGGTTAATTGCAAAACATATATAGAGATTCACAGTTTAACCATAAGCTTGTGTACAGGTAAAAAGAAAACGACTTTACATTCCTAAATTACATAGCGAACTGATGTATATTTCAATGTACTTTAAAAAAGAGAGATTTGTTCTTTCTCATAAATCTTAGAACTGAGGAAAATAAAGACATATACTTCAAGCTATATCTATAATGATAACAGTCAATGTGATATTATCTTTACTAACCAATTACTCACTTTGACTTACACATAGGATTTGGTGTTAGGAACCACAAATGACGGATAACATATGTAATTTGTTTTTTTCTGAGACTGTGTTTCCTCACTTAGCATAACAGCTTTTAGTTCCATCCATGATGTCATCCTTCTTCACAACTGCATAGAGCTCCATTGTATAAATGTACCTCATCTTCACTGTCCACTCGTCAGTTGAGGGATACCTGGGCTGTTTCCATCTCATTGCTCTTGTGAAAAGAGCAGCAATAAACATGGTTGTACCTGTAGCTCTGCTATAGGATAGATCCTTTGGATATATACTTAAAGTGGGTATCGTTGGGTCAAATGGTAGGTTCAATTTTAGTCTTTTAAGAGTTCTCCACACTGCTTTCCATATGGGTTGCACAAGTTTGCAACCCCACCAGCAGTGAATGAGTGTTCCCCTTTCTCCACACCCTCTCTAGCATTTGGGGGTGTTTCCTTGACCATAGCCAATCTTACCAGGGTAAGATGAAATCTTAAAGTGATTTGGATTTGCATTTCCTTAATTGTTAATGATGTTGAACACTTTTCAGATGTTTCTTAGCCATCTTTACTTCTCTTGAGGAGTCTCTGTTCATATTTTTAGCCCATCTTTTAATTGGGTCATTTGTTTAGTTGGTCCTTTGTTTATTGGGTAATTTATACACTCTGGATGTTAAACCTCTGTCAGATGTGTCACTGGTGATGATTCCTGCTCCCCCAACTCTGTAGGTTTTCTCTTCACTTCTTTGTTTCTTTTGCTGTACAGAAGCTTTTTAGTTTAATGAGGTCCCACTTTTTGATTGTTGACCTTATTTCCTGTGCACTACTGTCTGTTTTAGAAAGTCTTTTCAAGACTCCACCGTCAGCACCAGCTACACCTCACCTGCCTGGAAATACTGTGCAGCAGAGGCAGCCATGTGCCTGTATATCCCAAATCTAATTGGCTATTGGCTCTCCCCTTGGAGAAATAACCCATGGCTGATGCCACAAGCTTACATCCTCTACAGGTTAGGAGATGTTATAAGCCACAGTAAGACCCTGTCATATTTAACAGGGGGGAAAATTGTAATTCATGGATTAACATATCCAAACATGTGTCTATGCTAAAGTAACCTACCATAACTATTAGTGCTGCTTAAATACCTATATATCTAATTGCTTGTTCTTCATTAGTAGGATCGAAAGGTTATTCCTGGACAAACTGTCAGCCCATGAAAGGAAACAGCCAGAATTGACCAGAGTCCAAGTCAACAGCTCCAGAGAGAGTGGACTGTTTTACCTCTCATCCACCTTTTCTAAGCCTAGGGAACAACCTGCGGAAGAGGGGGCGTGGTAGAATGTAAGGGCTGCGATTGGGGTGAATGGTGAAACTACAGCAATGTAGTCTGGACACTCATTTGATCAACTTGATTGAACAAACAACCTGTCACCCCCCACTGGATGGTGGGGCTGTAGGTGTTTGGGCACAACAGCCTGCAGATAGGTTTTGCATGAAGGATGCTTGTACTCATGGATTATCACTTATAGCTAAAAATGAAAAAAAAAAAACTGGAGGAAGGATGCAGGACAGTTATGGCAGAATGCATGATCTGGGATGGGGTGGGGGTGGGGGGGAGGGAAAGGGAAATAAGCCTGAACTGAATTGGAAAAAATGTATGAAATGCACAAAGCATCAATAAAAACTAATTAAAAAAAAAAAAAAAGAAAGTCTTTTCCTACACCTATATCTTGGAGGTTACTGCCAATGCTTTCTTCTAACATTTTCAGGGCTTCAGTTTCACAATGAGGTCTTTAATCCATTTAGAATTGACTCTTGCATAAGGTGAAAGGTAGGGGTTTAATTTCATTCTTCTACAGGTGGTATTCCAGTTTTGCCAGCACCATTTGCTGAAGATGCTACCTTTCCTCCATTGAGTGTTTTTGGCTCCTTTGTCAAATATCAGATGGCTGAAATTATACATACTCAAGTTTGGGTCTTCAATTTTATTCCATTGATCTATGGGTTTATTTTCGTGCCAGTATCATGCTGTTTTTATGACTATAGCTCTGTAGTAGAGCTTGAAATCTAGTATTACTATTCCCCCTGGATTACTCTTTTTGCTCATGGTTGCTTTGACTGTCTGGGGTAAGCTAAGTTTTCTATTTGTAATCAGTCTACATTAGGTACAAAATGTATACACCTTTTTCAATTTTATGAGCTTATCAATGTCAAGAATGTATTTTCTGTACTCTATTTATATATAGCAATAATATTTTATTTGCTGTTTCTTCCAGAGGCTGTAAGTTTTAACAGAATAGCAGACATTTTATGAATCACCAGTCACTGAAGAGTCCAAGGTGTCATTTGTGAGCCTTCTGCCAGTCCTCCTGAACCAACTGTCTCAGTTTTGAATGTCTGTCAACCTGCATGATTAGTCGCTTTCCAGGTTTTTGTTTGTGGTGTTGGGAATGGACCTCAAGGCATTGTGTGTGCTAGGCATGTACCTACCCCTGAGCCCCACCCCAGGTGTTACTTTCCAGGTATTTTGGCTGGACATCTGAGATCTGTCATCTTCATGATAGGCAAGTATTTGACTATTTTTTTTTCAACACAGTCTTGTAGCTGTTTGTCTTGGACTCTGCAGGTTTATATTAATACTACCTGTCACTAGACTTTACTTCTTGGCATGAAGAAGTTGGGCTGTTAGGCAAGTTTCTTAGCTGCTCTATTCATTTCTTTCCTCATATAGACATTGGAAATAGAAATAGTTTGTTACCTGATAAGAGAAAACAAGTTAACATATAAAATGTGCATAGAGCACAGGCTGGATTAGAAAACTGGATCCATTTTTTTGATGCCTCCAAGAAACACATCTCACCATCAATGGTAGACAACATCTTAAGGTAAAAGGAGAGGACTAGGTCTTCTAAGCAAATGGCATTAACAAACAAGTAAACATAGCTATTCTAATATCTAATGAAATAGACTTCAAGCCAAAAGTAGTCAGAATAAATAGGAAGAACACTTCATATTCATTAAAAGAAAAATCGATGGGGTATGTTAAATTCTAAACATAAACATATACAAAGCATAGGTACAGCCAATTTCATAAAAGAAATGCCATTAGATCTAAACCACAGATTGATCCCAACATGGTAATGGTGGGTGATTCGAAACCTCTATACTCACCAATAGATAAGTCATTCATATAAAAGCTAAACAGAGACAATCTGGGCTTCAGCGGCATTGTAAATCAAATGCACCAAACAGACATGTATGGAATATTTCCCTCAAACACTGAAGCATACACATTCTTCTCAGTAGTCCAAAGAACTTTTCTTAAAAATAAACCACATATTAGGACACAAATCAAGTCTTAACCAATAGAGGAAAATTGAGATGACATTCTGCAATCTAATCACAATGGATATTAATAGAAACTACAGAGAGTAGACCAACTTCATGGAAACTAAATAACACACGACTGGATGAAATGAGATCGAGGGGGAAGTCAAGTAAATTTAAGAGCATCTAGAACTGGATGAAAATGAAAAGACAGCACACCCAAACCTATGTTACACAATGATGACAGGCCCAAGACAAGAGTTAGAGCATTACAGGCCTACATCTAAAACTCCAGCTAGCTCACAGTAATAACTTAATGATGAACCTGAAGGCTTTGGATTAACAAGAACAAACAACCCAAAGACAGTTGATTGGAACAGATGATCAAAATCAGGAATGAAATTTTAAAAATACAAAGAACCCAATCCATTTGGGTTGGCTCTTTGAATATATTAAGATTGGAAAACTATTGGGGGGGGGCTCAGATTATTAAAATCAGGGAACAAAAAAAGAAATATTTCAACAGACACTGAGAAAAATTGGGAAAATCATAAGGACATACTTCAAAATTCCATATTCCAGTAAACTGGAAAATCCAAAAGAAAGGGATTTCTCAATATATGGCTGGGATAGACAGCTTTATTATCAGCTTGACACAGCTGCTTTGAGAGAGCTTCATCTGGGGAATTTTCTCCATTGGACTGGCCTGTGGCCATGTCTGTGGGGTGTTTTCTCGATTGTTAAGTGATGTGGGAGGGCCCAGCCCATTGTGGGTGGTGCCACCCCTGGGCAGATTGTTGTGTATTGTATAAGAAAGCGGGCCGAACATGGGCCAGGGAGCAAGCCAATAAGAAGCATTCCTTTGCTGGGTGCGGTGACACACACTTTTAATCCTAGTACTTGGGAAGCAGAGGCAGGCAGATCCAGGTGAGTTCAAGACCAGCCTGGTCTACATAGTGAATTCCACACCAGCTGGGGCTACAGGGAGACCCTGTCTCACAGAGACCCCCCACCCCAAAAGAAAAACATTCCTTCATGGCCTGTGCTTCAGCTCCTGCCTTCAGCTTCCTGCCCTGAGTTTCTGCCTTGGGATCCCTCAGTGATGAACTGTGACCTGGGAGATGCAAGATGAATAAACCCTTTCCTCCCCAGGTTGGTGTTGGTCAGAGTGTTTTGTCACAGCAATTATTAAAAAATAAAAAACTAGAACAAGGACTTACCAAAGTCAAATGAAGATGCAGTGACTGTGAGGCTCTGTGCTTAATGGGACATCTGTATCAAGCCCCTGACCTCAAGGCTCTGGAAACACTGGAGAGGGGCAGAAGGAATGTAAGCGCAGAGGGCTGGGCGAAGCTCTGCGAAATGCTGTTCTCTGGCTTCCCCTCCTCTCCTCCACTCCCTGAGGCAGCTGCTGGGAGTCACAGCTTGCCTACCCTGAGAGTTTTCTTTTAAACTCTAATAAAATTGTCCTCAATTCTGTTAGAGACCACTCTTCAATTATTTTATGAATGAGACTAAGAAACCTAAAAGATCCACCCCATTTCCCGGTACCATCAATGCTACTAAGAGAAAAAGGATGATGGGATGGTTAGTCTTAATTGCCAGTTCGATGAGATTTAGAATCACCATGGAAACAAAGCTCGGGGCATGTCTGGGGGGGAGTTTCTAGACTGAGCAACAGAGGTGGAAAAAGTGCCTCCACTCAGTGCCCTGGGTTCCGGACTGAATGCAGAGGAGAAAGTGAGCTGAGCACCAGCGTTCGTCTCTCTCTGCTTCCTGACTGCGGATGCCCCTGTGACCAGCCGCCCCCCACTCTCACCGCCACTGCTGCAGCCACGCCTTCCCTGGCGTGGGACTATGAGCCTTGAACTATGAGCCAAAGTTACGCTTTCTTAACTTTCCTCTGTCAGTCACCTTGCTGTAGCAACAGAAAAAGTGACTCATGCAGAAGGGCTTTCATAAAAACGAAAAAACCCAATACCAAGAAAAGATAGCACTCTAAAATACAGAGTATGGAAAGCAAAAAGTGCCTGAACTGAAAATAGATCCGTACACACTCCTCTCCATCGGCGACTGACAGGATAAAGTAGTCAGAGAATGCGAAAGAGTTGAAGAACACCATTAAAAAGTAATCTAATGCATAAATTTACGCTACCTCAGCATATCAATTGTTTATAGGTGGACGTGAAACAACTATTAAAATTGAATACCTGCAGTACCATACAGCAAGCCTTAACAAATGACTGAGATCACAGTGTACAAATCACATGTTATGTGCAGAAAATAGAGCTAAGCAAGAAACCAGTAACGAAAAGGTAATTGGGAGCCATCAGAGAAATGCAAATTAAAACTACTTTAAGATTTCATCTTATACCAGCCAGAATGGCTAAGAGCCAAAAAATAAACAAAAACAAATGCTGGCAAGGATGTGGGGAAATGAGAACTCTGCACATTAGTGCAGACATTATGGAAATCAGTGTGGAGATTCCTCAGAAAGCTGGAGATCAGTCTACCATATGATCCAGTCATACCTCTGTACCCTACTATAGAGATAACTGCTCATCCACGTTCATTGCTTCCTCATTCACTACTGTTCTGCTAAATAGACACAATGTTAAACTGACATACTAACTTACATTGTTGTACCCAGAAATTAGTCCACCTCTCAGCTCTCATCAGAGACAGCTATTCTACCAACAATAGCAATTAACATAGCGATCCACAAATAGTGAACACTGAGCATCCTGCAGAGATAAGAGTCTGCACAAGGCTCAGCCCTCAGTGGGACACCTAGATCATACCCTTTCTTCCCAAGGTTCAGTGATCATTGAAGAGGAGGGAATGGAAAGGTTGTAACAGCCAGAGGTGAAGATGAATGAATACAAAATGAATACAAGGAAGCTGTGTGCCTGGACACCACAAGATAGCTGCCATAGGAACCACAGCACTTATGACAGCATGCATAAGACCTGTGCAAACCCAGCCTGCTGGGCCCAGTATGGATGGGGGCAGGAAGCCCCAAGCCTAGCTGAGGATCTATTGGTATTTGACGGGTACTGGGAGAGTGGGAGTCAGTTTTCCTCACTGGTGTGATGCCTGGTAATTTGTCCAGACTCCAGGGGCTAGGTCTACACCCAAGAGCATTTGTCCAGACTCCAGGGGAGACTACACCCAAGAGCATTTGTCCAGACTCCAGGGGAGACTACACCCAAGATCATTTGTCCAGACTCTAGGGGAGTCTACACCCAAGAGCATTTGTCCAGACTACAGGGGAGTCTACACCCAAGAGCATTTGTCCAGACTCCAGGGGATAGGTCTACACCCAAGAGCATTTGTCCAGACTCCAGGGGATAGGTCTACACCCAAGAGCATTTGTCCAGACTCCAGGGGATAGGTCTACACCCAAGAGCATTTGTCCAGACTACAGGGGAGTCTACACCCAAGAGCATTTGGGACTCACAAATTAGACTCAACAGCCCCCCCCCCTTTTGGTGTTTTTGAGACAGGGTCTCCCTGTAGCCCCAGCTGGCCTGGAGCTTGATCTGTAGATCAGGGTGGCACTGAACTCACAGAGATCTGCCTGCCTCTGCCTCCCGAGTGCTGGAATTAAAGGCGTGCGCCACCACACCCCACTCAATAATCCTTTTTAAAAAGACAAATAATAGAAAAAAACCTGAAGTCAGGGACCCAGGAGTGAGGTGGGGACGGAGGGGGCGGACTCTGAGTGTGATCAAACTACACTGCATGAAATTCTTTTTTTTTTTTTTTTGTCTTTTCAAGACGGGGTCTCCCTGGAGCCCCAGCTGTCCTGGAACTCACTCTGTAGACCAGGCTGGCCTTGAACTCACAAAGATCTGCCTGCCTCTGCCTCCTGAGTGCTAGGATTAAAGGTGTGCGCCACCATGTCCAGAGTATGAAATTCTTGAATCAGCAAAAATATTTATCTTTAAAGTTGGAAAATTTTTCATATACACCAGGCATGGTAGCTTACGCCTTTAATCCCAGCATTCAGGAGGCAGAGGCAGGTGGATCTCTGGGAGTTCAAGGCTAGCCTGGTCTACATAGTGAGTTCCAGGCCAGCTGAGGCTACAGGGAGACCCTGTCTCAAAGAAAAAAAAAACCCCAAAAACAAAAAGCACACACACACACACACACACACACACACACGCACACACACATACACAAAACAGGGCCTGCCATTATAACACAGACTAGCTAAAAAGCCTAGGTAGCTCATCTGGCCTCCTAAGTGCTAGGCTTATTGAAATGTGCTACCATGTCTGCCTCAGAAAAGGTTTAATTGAACAATGATTTAAATGTTAAAATGCAAGTAAGTATAAAGGTAAATTAATAGTCCTGTACAAAGGAATCAATTAAGCCTTAAGGAAATCTTGCCATTTGTAGAAACAACGCAGCAAGAGTCAGGTGAGCAGGGTGGAGATAGAAAAGAAGTAGATCGGGGCTGGAGAGATGGCTCAGTGGTTAAGAGCACTGACCGCTCTTACAGACGACTGGGGTTCAAATCCCAGCACCCATATGATGGCTAACAACCATCCATAACTCCAGAAGTCTTCTGTCTTCTGTGGGCACTGCACAACATGGGTGCACTTACACACATGGAGGCATTACATTCATACACATAAGATAATAAAATATAAAAAAAGATTTTAAAAACTAAAGAAAGAAGTAGATCAAAGAATACTAAGTTGCAGATATGTGGGATAAGTAGTTCTAGAGATGTGATTGTGTTGTTTTGAATGTTTTTTTTTAACAAAGTAAATTTTGGATGCTCTTAATTTACAGTCCTAAAAAGGAGGTCCACCCATATGAAATACTGGATTTGTTCATTTCCTGAAGTACAACCAAAATTTCACTATGTAAAAAATACTAACATTGAAAATAAATAAATAAATAAATAAATAAACAAACAAATGAGGACTTTAACAGTAGATTTGAACTGAACAGAGAAAGACTCCCCGGACTTGAAAGCAGGTCCATGGAAATTTTCCAGTCTAAACAACAGAAAGAAAAAGAAAAAAAAATCCAGGGACCTATAGGTCAACATCAGTGCACAAATACATGCATAATATAAACCCTAGAAAAAGAGGAAGAATACTTGAGAAAAATTGCTAAAATTTTATCAAATTTGAGGGAAAACTCCATAGCCTGTGGTTGTGTGAGAATCACGAGAAGCCTGAAATAGAATCAACTCGAAAGGAGACAGAGCAAGACACAATGTAACCACCCAAAGGCTGAGAGGCAGCAAGAGACGCTGCCCAGCACACAAATCCCACCCTGGAACCGAGCTTCCCAGAGTTCCTCCAGCACAGTCGAGGTGGAATCTGAGGTCGCAGTCACCTGAGAGTCATCAACCACCACTATTGGTGAAGAAGTCCAAGATGGATGAGGTCGAGGTCTTCGCAAGCTTCTGGGTGCTCTCTCCTTTCCGTGTGTCTCTTACCTGGGCCCCTGACTTGGCTCCATCCATCCCATGAGTCAGAACTGAGTAGATGCTAAGAGGTCCCTGCAAGCAGTGTTGGGGTGAGCCATGAGGACGCATCACTGGGGGTGTGATGTGATAGTGACTGTCAGCCTCTGAGAGCTGCTTCCCAGCTGGGAAACAGCTAAGCAGTAAGTAACCACTGGCTTTAGGCTGTAGAGTACTGGTTAAAACATGAGATTATATGTAATGTTTCCCTTAAAAATAAGTCCTAGTCTTGAAGTATGATTATGAAGACAGGGCATGTTTCATTGGTTTTTAGAAATATCTACAGAGACATGTATTGGACAGTTTTATATTGTTTTATTTGTTGCATGTATCTATTATGATTTCACTTATTTTAACTTTCTCAAAGACAGTTTTTACACTTATTTGTCTGTGGTGGTCAGAGGGCAAGTTACAGAAGTAAGGGCCTATCCTTCTACCATGTGGGTTCCAGGGATCAAATGTCCGGCCAGTTTGGCCTCAAGTGCTTTTATCCACTGAGCCATCTGAGAAAAACCTGGAGATGATTTTCCTCCCTACAGATACTCTAACTCAGGCAACTAACTACTCTTCCTTGAGCTGCTGTTTCCTGAACATCTGCTCTCTGCTGGTCTTCTAGAAACTGGACCCAGAGATGGGGAACAAACCATTCCTTACAGGACAGGAGGGAAGCACTGCATCTGAGAGTGAGGCTGTCTAGAGAAAGCAACTCCTTAGCTGAATCTGCAAAGATCAGATAAGCAAAGAGAAGTAAATTAGGTCAGGTTAGCCAGGGGGAGATCTGGCGTGATGCCAAGGTGAAGAACTTAGCCTACAGCAGGCAAAAGAACCTTAATATGACAAAAACAAAGTCACAGTTCTAAGTCAGGGAAAGAGCGGCCTATCACAGACAAAGCACCACCATACGACATAGGCAAGATTAAAGTTCTAAAATTCAATTTTATTCAGCCAAGATCGTTTTTATCACAGCTCTAAACAGAGCTTTGTATCAGCGCTGGGTTTCGGAGACAGCTGGAAAACATATTCACTATGTCAAGTATGTCAGGTAGTAATAGGAGGACACAGACAAACATAGAGAAGAAGGGGTGGGCAAGAAGCGAGGTCTGCATGGGAGGAACAGGGAACCTCAGAAGAGGGCAGTCTGCACATTCATATAGAAACAGTGAAGCTTAGGTTGTGCCTGGAGAATTGCCTGTCGCAAAGGAGCAGAGTGGAGACTGAGCTGGCGAGTGGAGAAGAGCAGTAGTAAGTGGTCCTTGGTCTTCGGACTCTAGGGTCTTTGCATAAGCAGGTGTGACACAACAGGACAGTGTTTTAGAATCCTACACAACAGAGGGAACAGCAGGGTCAATGCCAGAGACCAGTGTGGCTGGAGCGGAAGTGGCCTTGGGAGGAAGGAGCAGGAGATATGAAGGGTCCGAATGGGCAGTGCTTGCTGGAGAAGTCCAGTCGGGGGAGGGAGAGGTAAGGGCTGAGCTTCGGGTTTCTGGTTTGTATGACTAGAGGAAGGGGACACCACAAGTTCATAGCTTAGCTACCATCCCTTCGTGTGTGTGTGTGTGTGTGTCACACACACACTATATATATACTCTGTGAGTCTTTCCTTCTCCATTCCTTGCTCCCAAGCCAGAAGTGAAAAACACAGGAAACACCCAGAAAGTCTTCCTCAGGCTTCTCATATTCTTCCATAGTATGGCACTTGGTGAGAAGCCCACCAAGTCAGGCCAAACCCTTGCAGCTTCTTGCACAAAGCACACACTAGAACCTACGCCCTGAGGTGTACACACCCCATTGTCTACCTGCACAGAGCTGCTCACTCCACTCAAGCTAGTTACGTTTCTAACCTTGCCACCTGTCTTGGTAGTCATATGAATTTTTGTGGCTTGTTCTTTCTCTTCTCTTCTCTCCCTTCGTTTCTCTTTCCTTTCCACCTCTCCTCTCCCCTCTCCTCTCTCCTCTTCCTCTTCTTTCTGTCACATCCCCATTCGTCCAGCAAAAGAAGACACGACATGAGAGCGATCTTCCTCAAGCAGTTTATTCGGGTACCCTTACATCCGCTCTCTCCCTGTCCCTTCCTGGTTCACCACCTATAAGGCATGTGACAACCAATCGACTTCCACCACGTGGGTCTCAAGGATAGGATATCTCTATGTGGAACAGAGGGCTTCAGCAAAGCCAAACCAAATAAGGACATGTTTGCTGCATGGAGCGCTCACCCCCGTGGGAGTGGGAGGCGGAAACCGGCGCCATCTTTGAGGCGTGGCACTCCACAGCTCCCAACAGTTCCCCCTTTTTGTTTTAATAGAGCATGGTCTTGAGGCCGCAGATGGCTTAATTCAATTATCCCCCCTGTCTTGGGATCATTCCTCCATTAAACCCATCATAGGATACCCCATCGCCCTGAGGGTTCCATGCCTTAGGTAGAAGGAAAGTTGCCCATCTCTGAGTAGGATCGTGAAGACATTCAGGGGCGACACGACCTTTAAGATTTTTGCACAATTGAGAGCCATGCTTGTGGGGAATGTCCATCTTCAATGGCAGCAAAAGCCTGTGCTAGTAAAGCCATGTTCCGCTGTTGAGATACTCTCATTTTACAAAGACACCACAGGAAGAGGAAAGATATGAACAACATTACGCTTGCCAAGGATCCCAACCCCGCCCATTCCTTGAGATGATTCATGGCTGTTGAGATCCAGGATGACAGTCCGATGGCAAGGTCCAGGTCCACTCGCGTTGAATTCACTGTCACTATTTCCACTCTTAGTTGGGTCACCAATCATTCAAACTACTCAGACCAGTTTCCTAGAAGATAGCTAGAAAGTTATTTAGATAGATTTGCAGCATGGGAAAAGTTATTATACTGAATACTAGTTACGCAGAGGCCTGAATGTTTAAATTCACATCCTAATTGTGCTATCTGTATAAGCACGTAGAGCTGATCCTGCACCAAATCAACCCTTTAATTGAGTGACATAATGCCTGTTTTGAAATGATTATTAATATTCTGTTGATTGGTCATAGCCTCAGCAACACCAGCTGACAAATTGTTAAATGCAGCCGCTGTCTGAACTGTTGACGTCAGGAAAACTGCCGCAGCTGTAGCCACGGCAGCTGATGCTGCGATTACCATGGAATACCACCACTAGAGGAAAGGTGGTAGCATTCCAGCATAAAGCATAGAAACAAGTCCTGTTACCACAGGTGACATTATTTCTTTCATAGCTTCCATTATATACAAGGAACACAAAGGGGGGCCATACGCATACAGGCACGGGTTTGAAAATGCCAAGCTCCCCTGTGCCATGTGGCATTGGACCGGCTGGTCCCCGGAGGGGGTGCATCAAACCAGCCTCCTGTCTGGTTATGTGTATGTACACAATCACTGTCCTGGGATATGTTAAGCACAGTAATCTGTTTAGGGGCAGGTGTATGGTCTCTTGTACTACTGCTAATATGTCATCTAATGGTAAAAAAGGAGACCTCCATGTTATCATTGGTTGCAAAAAGGCAGGGGAATACTTGTGCTGAATGGGTGCCATGGGCCATGGCACCATCATCACGAGCATCCCACACTTCCACATCTTGAACCACTCAGGTGAGCCTTTCCGGGATCCAAAGAGGTTGTTGATGATCCTGAGGAAAAACACAGACAGCTCCTCTCGCCCATGTTAGGACCAGGTCCGGGCCATACCATTTTCCTGTAAGTATGTCTTTCCACATTACAAGCCCTTTTGAAGTGTTAATAGTAAAAAGAGCAATCGCAAGTCTTTCCTTTGGAGGAGAGCCAGAGGCTATTCCCCCCTGTTGTTTTTGAAGGCACTCCTTTAGTGTAATTCCTGAGGCGGTATCAACAGAGACATGAACGGGAGGAGACCCCTGGGATTAATCCCAAGGGACTGTTGCAGCAGAAGTGGGGCACATTGATGACAATTTTTTACTAACATGAAAGCGGGAATGAAAGGTGCGTGCAAGTTCCTGAGGGGAGGAGAGAAAACACATCAGAGCTCTGGACGCCTTATCAACTGAATCATTGCCTTTGGCTAGTGGGCCGGGAACAAAGAATGGGTGTTCTCTCTGGAGAATTAGCATGTGTAATGTATGCAGAAGAGACCCGATGGCTGACCTGAGATTGATCTTTCCTACTACCTTGAGTCTTTTTAGGCTGTCAGCTTGAGAGTGAAGGGGAACGGAAAAGAAGCAATCTTTTATGTCTATAATTATAATGGGCCAGTGTCTTGGAATTGCTGAGGGCAGAGGAAGCCCCCGCTGCATGGGCCCCATAATTACCATTTGTTTAAGCACCCTCCCATTCCCATCTGCCCTTTTGCCATTTGTATGACTGCAGCCTCTAGGCCAGAATTGGTAAGAGGGCCGCCTAATTCCCGACAGACCTTCATCCACACTTCAAAGCCTTTATCTTTGTAAGGGTTTATTGCCTGCCTACACTCCTTTGTACATTGTTCAAATACCAATTGTTTAACAAGCGGCATGGCAGTGTCAGGGTCACCAAATACCTTTCCTGCTGCTTCCACCATTCTTGCCACAAAATCAGAAAATGGAAAACATAGAGCTGGATTTTGAGTGGCTACCTCCCTCCAGCACTCCAGATGAAATGAAGTGCCAGGTACCGCAAAAGGCGGAGGGGGTCCTGGGGCCATCGGCAGTAGCGGAGGTCCCGGGCCTGCTGGCTGTATACTAACCTTCACTTGCTCCATGCTTTCTACCAAACTCTCTACCTCATCAGCCGACATATCCTGCTCTTCGTCCTCAAGTTCACTCTGATCTGAATCTGAACTTTCAAGATGGGTCACTTCCTTCTCTACCATTTGACCAGCTCCTTTTGATCTTTCTTCCTGTAACTGCTCCAAGGCTGCCTGCCCTCTTTCCAATGCTGGACAGCACTTTTGATCCCCCAAACAGGCACGCACCAGCCTCCATATCGGGTGGATACCAGCTTTAAGCGTGCCTTGCTCCCACGCAAGATCAAGATCTCTCCCCAATTTATCCCAGCTTGTTACTGTCAAACTCCCTGACACTAAGAACCAGGGGGCAATAAGATCACATTCTGTCAAAAAATTAATCAATGTATCCTTTTTAAGTTTTAGCCCCTTTGCCTTAAGCAAGTCTTTGAGGGCATAAAAATTTGGGTGGGTCGGTGAGTTCCCCATGTTAACTCCTTTGGGACATGCCCTGCAGAATACTAAGAAAACGATTACCCAGAAAAGAAAACTAACAACCAGACTCCCAGCAAGAAGTAGATATACTTCCATCTACTGATCTTGGCTCGCAAATCCACGAGCTTTCACTTTTGATTCGCCAAACAGCGAATTTATCCTTGCCGCTTTACCACGGTCTTTGACTTGTCGCTCACTGCGACCTTTATCGTCCCTCCTTACCTGGGGACTTTCCGGCACCGCCCCGACTGCTTGAGGGTCTGATCAGAAGCGAGGATCCCCGTACTGGGCCACCACTTGCCACGTCCCCATTCGTCCAGCGAAAGAAGACACGACATGAGAGTGATCTTCCTCAAGCAGTTTATTCAGGTACCCTTACATCCGCTCTCTCCCTGTCCCTTCCTGGTTCACCACCTATAAGGCATGTGACAACCAATCGACTTCCACCACGTGGGTCTCAAGGATAGGATATCTCTATGTGGAACAGAGGGCTTCAGCAAAGCCAAACCAAATAAGGACATGTTTGCTGCATGGAGCACTCACCCCCGTGGGGGTGGGAGGCGGAAACCGGCACCATCTTTGAGGTGCGGCACTCCACAGCTCCCAACATCTTTCCTCCTCCCTTCTCCTCTCCTCTCCTCTCCTCTCCTCTCCTCTCCTCTCCTCTCCTCTCCTCTCCTCTCCTTTCTTCAAGTTGTTTGTGTGTGTGTGTGAAGATTTTTTTTTTACAAGAGACACATACAACCACCACCCAAGCAAAGAAACAGGTGCTTCCAGCCCCCCAGAAGGCCCAGTCATTTGTGCGCCAATCATAGCCCTTGGTGACTCCCCTGGGAACAAAACTCACATCCCTTTGTTCTCAGTGTGTAAGGAAAGTGTGCACCCTGCCCCTACATGATGGGATTTTGCTCGTTTGGGGTCTTTATTCTTTGACTTCCCTTGGTTCTACTTCTGCCTTTTAACAGTGTTTACAAGATTCATCCATGTAAAAGAGAAAAGATTCATCCATGCAGTATGAAGAGTGTGTAGTTCTGTTGTCTACTGCAGGAACGGACCGCGCTGTTGATTCTTTCCTGTTATGACAGCCGCTGGGTGGTTTCCATGATAAGTTCTTGTGGACAAACTCTTTGAATATGCTTGTGTGTGCCCTTAGCCAGGGAACTTGGAAGTTTCCTTGGGGTGCACAGCTGAGGTAGGATCTCTGACTTCACTGGTGTTCCATGTTACCCGGTACTGCGAGTGGTCCTCTCATTCCACGTCCTCGCTAACATCTGACATCATCTTTGCATTATTTCCACCCCTCCCAGCTGCCCTCCGACTCCTCCCAGGTCCATCTAACTCCCTCTCAATTTCTCTCCTCTTCTTTGGTGGTATATATAATTCCAGTTAGTGGTGCCCTGGAGAAAACTGAGTCTTCCTCTCTCAGCAAGCACTGATTGCCTACAGCTCTTCGTCTCCAGGTGGGTGGGATCCTGTAAAATCCCCCCATCTACCCTGGCTTGTCAAATCTCATCTTTTTGCATTAAACCTCTGATCCCCCAAAACCTCATTTAAAAATATATTTTATTATTTATATATTTATTTGTATTTTATACATATGAGTGTTTTGCCCGCATGGCTGTAAATACAACATCTGTGTGCCTGGTGCCTGCAAAGGCCAGAGAAGAGCATCAGGTCACCCTAAAATTGTAGTTAAGGATGGTTGTTAGCTACCATGTGGGTACTGAGAATCAAACCCAGGTCCTCTGCAAGAGCGGTCACCAAGCCCTACCCCCTAAGTATTTTTAATACTCTTTAGAGATTTATTTTTTATGAGTATGTGTTCTACAAGAATGCAGGTGACTCTCAAAGTCAGAGATGGCACAAGATCCCATGGAACTGGAGTTAAAGATGGTTGTTAGCTGCCATGCGGGAGCAGCCAGGGCTCTTAACCACTGAGTCATCTCTCTATCCCGTAAATAAACTCTTACTAAGATCGTCTCCCTCTGTGATGGGTTTCACGATCCAATCCTCAAGGGTCTTATAACAGAGGCCTTTTACATGTGAGAATGAGTGCCCAGAGAGAATGGCAACCTTAGATGAACCCTGAGCAGCTTGACAGAAGTTAACACCTTTGGAGATGGTGGTGCCAGATTCAAAACAAAAGTACTTGTGATCCCTTGTGTGTGCACTGATTTCCGGGCCAGCACCACTGTCCTTGTTTACTGAGACTGTTTCAGGCACTGTAGCCCTTGAATGGATGAACCAGCTCAAAGCAAGTCTACCCAGCATGTCTTTTCTATCAGTTTGTCTCTCAACAGGACAAAGAAAGCAGTAATTAAAACTTCCCAAATCAGACAGTGTGTTCCCGAGGCCTGCCCCCGGGCATGTGGTAATCACGGACATGGTCTCTCTGGTGTGCCCACAGGGTTTGACCAGCTGACCTGGACGTGGCCCGGTCTCCATGGCAACCACCCACCATTCGGGCTGATAGAAGATGCGTCCCTGCAAGGTGAGCAACTGTTTGGGGCTGGCTGCCTCCGGTCCTGGTGCGCTCCTCACCCAATGTTCGTCAGAAGAAACTCATCCACAAGCTACAGGAGGAAAAAGCTTTTCGAGAAGAGATGAAAACGTTCCATGAGAAAATAGAAGGCTTCATGGGAGAGATATGGAGTTTCGGGGGCAAGACCAGGCTTTCCGGAGCCAGATGGTGGGTTTCTGGGAAGAAGAGATACCTTTTTGGGAAGAAGAAAAAAACTTCTGGAAGGAAGGAAAAAACTTCTGGGAAATGGAAAAATCTTTCCAGGAAGAAGAGAAGACATTTTGGAAAAAAATACCACAGTTTCTGGAAGGAGGACAATGCCTTATGGGAAAGAGACAGAACTCTTCTTCAGGAGGACAAGGCGCTGTGGGAGGAGGAAAAGGCCTTGTGGGTGGAGGAAAGAGGCCTTCTGGAGGAGGAGAAGGCCCTGTGGGAGGATAAGAAGGCCCTGTGGGTGGAGGAGAAGGCGCTCTGGGCGGAGGAGAAGGCGCTCTGGGCGGAGGGCGGCGGCCTCCTCCTTCCCGGGGAGCAGAGGCCCCCCAGCGAAGAGCCGCAGTCACCAGCGCTCCTCCGAGGCCGGGCGTAGCGAGCACAGGAGATGCAGGGCCGTGGGGTCTGCAGGGCGCTGGATTGGGATCCAAGTCCAGAGTGACCCCACGTTCTAGGGGAAATAGACACGTATTTGTTTGTCTCCTTGCTCTGAAAGATCAATAAAGTCTCGAGGAGAGATTTGAAAAAAACAGCTCAAGGAAGACTGGGTACATTTTTTTCTCCAGACTGGCCACTGGGGCGGTTCAGAGAATTCCCAATGCCCTCTGGTTGTGGGTTTGTTTGTGAGTGCGACTGGGGAGGGGAGACTCAGTGCCGCTCAGAGAGACAGGTGGGGATAGAGAATGGCTGACAAATCTTACCTCTGTCTCACTGTGTGTTGTGGGGGGCAGGGGGGAATCATTTCTCCTTTACTCCGGCCAGTCTGGGAGGCTCTGTGTAGGCTGACAGACTTCTAGACTTCTGCCAGACTCCCATGGAAGGAAACCTGAGAAAGGGCCCTTGACATTGGCTTGAGGCTCAGGAGCATCCCTTAGGTTCACTGGCCTTTTCTGACAGTGGAGACAAGTAGCACGGTGGGGTGGTCCAGGAGCTGTTAGGGAACATCCCTGCCCTGTGTCCATCTGTCTCTGAGTTCTCAGTTTCTTCCTTTGGGTTTCTTGCCTTCATTCCTTTAAAATTAAAATTCTCCATGGAGGTTCAGCAAATGTGCACTGATGTGGGGAAGCAGGCTGTGCGCTCAACATTTCTTCTGGAGGTGGGAAGACGGATGGTCTCTACAGGGACTCGGTAGGGAAATGGCCACAAGCAGAGGGTCAGAAACAAGCACCTTCGCCTTTTTCTTCAGCTAGGTCCTTCGTTGTCATTCATATGTGACCTCACCTTTGTGGGTCCCTTACAACCCAGTAAGCATTCTCGTGCTAACTCGTGACCTTCCTGGTTGACAAGGAAAGTGCATGTACCCATTGTACAGATGAGGAAACAGACCTAGAGAAGTGATTACATGTAGCCCGGAAACAGCAAGTGGTAGAACCATTTGTTCTACACCTGGGTTCCTAAGGAAGCGTGGCTCATGCCAACTGACCTTAGAGTAGCTCTGCTGATAGTGGCTGCAACACCGCAGAAGCCTTAAGTACTTTGGGATTTCACTGTCCTTTGGGGTAACAGTGGAGAGACAGAGAAGACACAGACATTACAAAATTCTAAGATATGGTGAACAAATGTTTTCAGTAAGAGCAGAGCAGAGAAGGCTAGCTTGCAGGAGAAGGCTAGCCTGCAGGAGCAGCCAGGCCTCTGTGCTGCCAATCACCTGGGAGATTCTGGGTTCTCCACAAGGCTGAAGCGTAATCAAGGTCGTGGGAGATGCTCTCAACAGCCATTGCCTCACCCCATTCTCAGATTCCCGTGGCTCCCTAGGCAAAGATAACAGCAGCTATGATGATGTAGCTTGGCTAAGTGTTCCTTGAAGGCCCACGTTGCTGAAGGATTGGTTGTCAGCCCGTGGAATAAGAGACAGGACAAGCATGCTTGCTCTTCTCTTCCACCTGGCCTTTCAGGGTTATGGATGCATTACCACGTCACTTTTGTGGGTTCCGTACAATGTGTGCCCCTGGATAGGACTTCTGTATTAAACATCTGACCCAGGGCTCAGGGACCATGGTTGAAGAGGGGCAGAAAGACTGCAAGAGCCAGGGGTTCTGGATGACCACAAGGAAACAGAATTTTCCAGGCAGCCTGGAACTTGCTCATACAAACTCACAGCAATGGAGACAGCATGCACAAGACCCATGCAGACTCAAATCAGACAGAAACTCGGCACAGAACTGTGGAGACGGGCAGGAATCTCCTACCTTGCTGAGGGACTTTTGGCAGCTGATCACTGCTGGGCAAGAGACAGTTGGTATTCTTTAAGGGAGAGACTCTAGATAGGCTGACCAGGCTCCAGTGGATAATCTCACACTGAGGGACATCTGGGGACACAAACTTGACTCAATGGACCTTAACATGTATGACAATGCACGAAATCTGGTAAGGGAGTATGGATTAGGAAGATGGTCTAAATATGATTAAGACACAGGAAATGCACAAAATTCATTAAAATATATTATAAAAATTCATCAAGCACCTTCCCCATAACTCTGGGTTGACAATGAAAGCTCAGAAGAGGAGTCAGAAACAAATCGAGTCCATGTGGCCGGACAAACACCAAATGGAAGGGCCCGAGTCCAGTGCCCTCTCTAATGCAGCCAGCTCATGGTGAGACCTTAAAAGTCACTTCACCTAAGAGGTAAGGTCCATTGAGAGGAAGCTGAGTCACTGGGAGTATATCCTTGAGAGGAGTCTGGTGTCCGTTGCTGAGGAGCTTCTTTCTTTACATGCCCCACTATGATGGGCTACCCCCCCCACACAGGCTCCAAAGCAGCAGACCAACAAGCCATTGATCAGAACCTCCCAAACCATGAGCCAAAATAAACCTCTCTCCAATGTCTCTAATACTTCTTTACTGTAGTAATATAAAAACAACAACTGGCAGGTAGAGGGAACAAGGTGCTGATTTAGACACTCAGATTTTGAGTGCCCACTGAAGCATATATCCAAGAAGAGCTGATCAGTGGGGGTATGTGGGATGCTGAGGACTCCACAGGGCAGCAGAAAGTGCAAATTGAGAAGTCCCCAAGGGTTCTGCCAAAGACAAAAATCAGAGTAGTCAACCTAAAATGAAAGAATATGGACCAAAACCAGGCAAAGATACAACCAAAAAGGAGAACTATAGACCCATCTCACTAATGAACACAGATGCCAAAATTCTAAACAGGATACTGGCAAATCACATACAGACCCACATCAAGAAGATCGTCCATCATGACCAAGTTGGATTCATGCCAGAGATTCAGGGATGGTTCAACATATGAAAATCAATAAATATCATAAAACATATAAATGGTCTGAAAGACAAAAACCACACAATCACTTCAATTGATGCAGAAAAACCCTTTGAGATAATCCAGCATCCCTTCATGTTAAAGTCCTAGAGGGAATTGGATTGGAGGGAATCATTCCTTAATGTAATCAAAGCCATATACAGGAAACCCACAGCCAATATCATCCTAAACGGAGAAATGACAGAAACATTCCCCTTAAAGGTAGGAACTTGGCAAGGCTGCATCCTCTCACCACTTCTCTTCAATATAGTGCTTGAAACACTTGCTAGGGCAATAAGGCAAGAAAAGGAAATTAAAGGAGTACTAATTGGAAAAGAGGAAATCAAACTATCCCTTTTTGCTGATGACTGATTGTTTACTTAAGGGATGCTAAAAACTCCACCAGAAAGCTCCTAGAAATGATTAAGAGTTTCAGTAAAGTGTCAGGATACAAAATTAACCTAGAAAAATCAGTAGCCTTTCTTTACACCAACAACAAGCAACGGAAGAAAGAATACAAGGAGACCTTCCCACTCACAATAGCCTCAAAAACAATAAAATACCTAGGAACAAACCTAACCAAAGACACCAAAGATCTCTACAAAAAAAATTTAAACCCCTGAAGAAGGAAATTGAAGAAGACATCAGAAGATGGAAAAACCTCTCATGCTCATGGACTGGGAACATTAATATAGTAAAAATGTCCATTCTACCAAAACTATTGTACAGATTTAACGCAATCCCAATTAAAATCCCCGAAAGAATCCCAAGAGAATGCTTTGATCAGATCTTCAACAGAATAATAGATGAAAACTTCCCCAAACTAAAAAAGGACAAACCAATACAAATACAAGAAGCACATAGAACTCCAAACAGACAAGATCAGAAAAGAAATTCTCCATGCCACACCATAGTTAAAATGCTAGACACCCAAAACAAAGACAAAATAGTTAAAGCCACAAGAGAAAAACAACAAGTGACCTATAAGGGGAAGCCTATCAGAATTACAACTGACTTCTCAATGCAAATTATGAAAGCAAGAAGAACCTGGAGCAAAGCATTCCCAGTGTTAAGGGACAATAGATGCCAACCCAGGTTACTATACCCAGCAAAAATGTCAATTATAGTTGAAGGAGAGAGAAAAACCTTCCATGACATAAACAACTTGAAAGAATACATGTCCAGAAAACCAACCCTTCAGAGAATACTTGAAGCAATTCAAAGAACAGAAAAAAGGAGCAACCAACCCCAGACACCTAGAAAGAAAAATCAATAAAAGCATAACTGCAGAAGTAGAAACCGAAACCCAAACCGCAAATGGATAATAAGGCAAAAGGAAGCAACACAAACCTATCAGTCATAACCTTAAATATTAATGGACTAAATTCCCCAATCAAAAGACATAGACTGGGAGATTGGATTAGGAAACAGAATCCATCGATATGCTGTCTACAAGAAACACATCTTACTTTCAAGGACAGGCACCACCTTAAAGTGAAGGGACGGAAAAAAATATTCCAAGCAAATGGTACCAAAAAGAAAGCAGGTGTTGCTATTTTAATATCAGACAAAATAGACTTCAAAGTAAAAGAAATCAGAAGAGACAAAGAAGGCCATTACATTTTTATCAAAGGAACAATTCACCAAGAAGATTTCACAATTATGAATATGTATGCCCCAAACTCTGGTGCACCAAACTTTATAAAGACAATTCTCCAGGACCACAAGTCACAGACTAACCCCAGTACACTCATAGTAGGAGATTCAATACCCCACTGAGTCCCTTGGATAGGAAAAAAAAATGGAGCAAAGAGCTGAACAGAGACTTCACAAGTGAAGAATTAGAGATGGCTGAGAAACATCTTAAAAAGTGTTCAACATCGAGTTCCAGGACAGCTAGGGCTACAGGGAGACCCTGTCTCAAACAAACAAACAAACAAACAAACAAACAAACAAAAAAAGGTGTTCAACATCGCTAATAATTAAGGAAATGCAAATTAATGCCACTTTAAGATATCATCTCACTCTTATAAGACTGGCTAGGATCAAGAAAACAAATGATACCAAGTGCTAGAGAGGTTCTGGGGAAAGGGGAACACTCATCCACTGCTAGTGGGAATGTAAACTCGTACAGCCACTATGGAAAGCAGTGTGGAGAACCCTCAGAAGACTCAAAATGAGCTTACCACCTGACCCAGTCATGCCACTCCTGGGTATGTACCCACAAGACTCACCTTACCACAGAGATACATGCACGGCCATGTTTATTGCAGCTCTCTTCACAATAGCAAAGAGCTGGAACCAACCCAAGTTTCCCTCAACTGACGAGTGGATAGAGAAAATGTGGTACATCTACACAATGGAGTTCTATGCAGTGGTAAAGAAAGATAACATCGGGCTGGAGAGATGGCCTAGTGGTTAAGAGCACCGGCCGCTCTTGCAGAGGACCCGGGTTCGATCCCCAGCATCCACATGGCGGCCGAGAGCCGTCCGAAACTCCAATTCCAGGAGAACTCCAGTTCCAGGGGAATCCGACACCCTCTTCTGACCTCTGCAGCACTGCACGACACGGGTGCACAGACTTGCATGCAGACAGTACATTCATACACATACAGAAATAAATAAAAAATTAATAAAAAAAAGAAAGATAACATCATGAACTTTGCAGGTAAATGGATGCAGTTAGAAGATATTATGCTAAGTGAAGTAACACAGTCCCAGAAAAACAAATGACTAATGGTATCCCTCATCTGTGGATGCTAGCACCAATTACCTAATTGTATGCCAAAGTGAGCAAATTAATGTGATCTGAAAACAACTGTGCTCTTATATTGTGAAGCCCTTAAAAATAAATAAATAAATAAATAAATAATAAATAATAAAAAATAAATGATGGATGAGTGCTGAAATGCATATTAATAAATGTTAATGCTATATTCAAGTTCATCCATTGCACTTATCTTACCTGTCAGGTCACTGCACTGTGCAATGGTGAATTAAGATGCCTGGAAGAATGGCAGATTTTTTTTTCTAAAAAAAAAGAAAAAGGGGGACTGGAGAGATGGCCTAGAAGTTAAGAGCGCCGACTGCTCTTACAGAAGACCCGGGTTCGATCCTCAGCACCCACATGGCGGCCGAGAGCCGTCTGAAACTCCAATTCCAGGAGAACTCCAGCTTCAGGGGAATCCGAGACCCGCTTCTGACCTCCGCGGCATTGCACGACACGGTGCACAGACCTGCATGCAGACAGTACATTGATACACATACAGAAATAAATAAAATTAAAAAAAAAAAGAAAAAGGAAGAATATGGGATTGGCAATACAGCTAAGTGGTAGGGCATTTGCTTGGCATGTGTCATGTCATATCATGTCATGTCATATCATGTCATATCATGTCATGTCATGGTGTTTGGTTCCCAGCACTGCAAAGAAAGGAAGGAAATGGGGGGGGAGCAGATATGAAACCAGTTGGAAGCAGGAACTTGGAGCACCAAGGAGGAGAGGTTACTCTTGCTTTTCTCAGTGTCCGGTAGAGACCACAGAGAGAGACAGCTGTCACTTGACAAGTGCCTGGAGGAGCTAAGAGAGGACAGGTGGGGCCTCTGGTTCTTTCCATCACCCACTGAAGAAGCTGTGAGCTATCAGCGTCCCAGGCTCCGCTCTCCTGGGTCTAAGTGAGGAAATGGACAGGTCTGTCAGCCAGTGTGTCTCAGGGCAGCCAGCTCTGGGACAGATCCTTGGAGTGATGCTTTGCATTCTCACACATCCAACAGAGGTTTAACATCCAGAATATACAAAGAACTCAGAAAACAAAGAATCAAGAAAACAAATGAGCCAGTGAGCTAAGGATCTGCACAGAGAGTTCTCAAAAGAAGAAATAAAGATGGCTAAGAAACATCTAAAAAGTGCTCAAAACCATTAGTAATTATGGAAATTCAAATTAAAACCACTTTAAGATTTCATCTTACCCCAATCAGTCTGGCCAAGATCAAGAGAACAAATAATACCAAATGCTGGAGAGGATGTGGGAAGAGGGGAGTGCTCATTCACTGCTGGTGGGATTGCAAGCTCATTGCAACCCGTATGGAAAGCAGTGTGCAGAACTCTTTTAAAAATGAACCTATAATTTGAGCCAGTTATATCATTCCTTGGCATATACCCAAGGGATTCATCCTATTGCAGAGGTACTTGTACATCTATGTTTGTTGCTGCTCCTTTCACAATACCTAAGAGATGGAGGGACTTAAGGGTCCTTTGACTGATGAATGGATAAAGAAAATTCCACTGTGGTCCATTTACACAGTGGAATTCTACTTAGCAGTAAAGACAACATAATGAAATGTCCAGGTAAATGGGTGGAACTAGAAACTGTTATGCTAAGTGAAGTAACACAGACTCAGAAAAGCAAATGATATATGTTCTGCCCGATTTGTGGATCCTAGCACCAAATCCTTATATGTGAGTGTGTGTCCTGACGTAACTGCAAGAACCACTTTAATGGAAAGGAACCAGGGAGGTAAAAGGAAAGAATTTCTGAGAAAAGACTAGTAGCAGACAGGTGTTACTAAGGGAGAAATGGATAAAATGAAGGTGTTTAAGTGGGAGGGGATAAGGAGCCTTAGATATGGAAATGTGGGAATAAAGAGAAAAAAGGAGTTCAGGAGAGGTAGGGCCATAGAGACTGGGATTATCACAGAAGAAATGTGGAAGATGGGGACACTTTAAATGGGGAAGGCATAGAGGGAGGGTTGGACAGAGAGAGAGAGAGAGAGAGAGAGAGAGAGAGAGAGAGAGAGATTGAGATTCAACAGAATGGCTTAAACCAATAAGGTTGGAGAGTTCAACTTTAACTATCAGCACTCTGGAGGGCCTGAGAACCTGATAGATACTCAGTCCATGAAGTAAGATCCCTTGCCCAACATAATCTTTAAAGGCCTAGAAGACTCCTGGAGGGTCACTGTTCTTTATGCTATGTTGAAACCAGAAGAAGCTGGATCCTGATGTCAGCCCAGAATGGCAGCAGTAGCAGAGAAGAGAAGTCCTTACTCATCAGCAAGGAGGGAAGGCTGGCAAACAAGAACAGCCCTTTCCTCAGGTCTCTATATCTGAGCTCATACCAGAAGGTACTACCTACTGTGAAGAGGGGTTTTTCTCCACAGGAAATCCTTCTTTGAAATTGTCTCACAGATCTTCCCAGATTCCATGTCCTTCAATTTAACAATTAAAATTAACTATCACATGTGTTAAATCCTAATTTCAGTCAAAAAGGCCTGTGATGAAGAGTCCCTACATCCATGGGCCAGATTCGGCAATTTCATTCACGTGGTGCTGGCTATAGAGGCATGAAGTTTGCAAGAGTGAAGGGGTCATCAGTTCTTCATCCACGGTTTCAGAGAGCCACAGAGGCCAGGCAGAGTGCAGCAGGGGCATCCCTGAATAAAGAAGGCCCTGATAGGCCATTGCGTGAAGCTGTGAAGGTGAAGCCTGGTTGGCAGCGGAGACCCCAAGAAGACATTCGAGATGCCAGACCTGTGAGATATTTGCCAAGGAGAGCTGCATATAGGGAGTGGTACCAGCCTAAGAAAGAGCAAAGCTGGAAGAGCTGAGCCATCTAAGCCCTTTGGAAGTCAAATCCCAGAAGTCGCACATGGAGCTACTGGACTTGGAGTTTGCCCTGCAGGTTTTCGGTCTTGTTTTGGTCCAGTATTTCCTCACTATGCCTCTATTCCTCCCTTTTGGAATGGGAATGTGTATTCGGTTCCACTGTACTTTGGGAGTATGTAATTTGTCTTTTGATTTTACAGGAGCTTACAGTTTAGGAGATTGGCCTGAGTCTCAGAAGAGACTTTGGACTGTAGACTTTTGAATGGCATTGAAACTGGTAAAGACTATGGGGACATTCTACGACATGGGTGCAGTAATGTGCATGCAGGCAGTACACTTATACACATAAAAGTAATAAATAAAATATAAATAATCAAACAAAAATTTTATATGTATGAATGTTTATTTATGTACATAGCGCAATGCCATTGGAGGCCAGAAGAGGGCGTTGAATTCCACTGGAGCTGGAGTTATGGAAAGTTGTTAGCAGATATGTGGGCTCTGGGAACCGAACCTAGGCTCTTTACAAGAGCAGCCAGTGCTCTTAATAGCTGAACCATGTCTCCAGCCCCAGTACTGGCTCTTCCCCCGATTCACATGGTGATTAACAACTGTCTGTAACCACTTCCAGGGAATCTGATGCCCTCTGTCGACATCCGTGGGCATGACATATACATACTTGGTGCATCTACTTACATTCAGGGAAAAAGCTCATACATATAAAATAGAAATGAATGGGCTGGAGAGATGGCCTAGCGGTTGGGAGCGCCGACGCTCTTGCAGAGGACCCGGGTTCGATCCCCAGCACCCACATGGCGGCCGAGAGCCGTCTGAAACTCCAATTCCAGGAGAACTCCAGTTCCAGGGGAATCCGACACCCTCTTCTGACCTCCGCGGCATTGCACGACACGGGTGCACAAACCTGCATGCAGACAGTACATTCATACACATACAGAAATAAATAAAAAAAAAATAAAAAAAAATAAAATAGAAATGAATAAATAATTTTTAAAAGAAAGATAAAGGAATAAAAATAACACGAAGAAATTAATAAAATCAAAGGGTGTTTCTTTGAAACCATCAATGACATATAAGACAATAAAAAATGTCTAGTTTGACTGCAATAATAGCTGTTTCCCCTAAGTTAGACATGCCCATGGCAATTTCAAAGTACAGCCATTCTGACACTGCATGAGTTAGTAGCTAGCCGTTGTAGTAGAGATGGTCATAAGTTTCCGAGATGACTCGTCAATGATGCAGCTTTTCTGGAGTTGTCCATGCTGTTGATGGAGCTCCCCAGTGGTGGAGCAGTCCATGAGTTCCCCAGAGAACTTCCTAATGGTGCTGTTGAATTGGGTGACTCATGCTCTTATAAGTGACCCAATAAATTCATTTGTTTGTGTGCTGGAGAGATGGCTCATTGGTTAAGAGCACTGGCTACTGTTATCTCAGTATCCAGATGACAGCTAACAATAATCTGTAACTCCAGGAACTGGAGACTGATGCTCTCTTTTGGCATCTGTGGATACTGCACACACATGGTGCACTTACGTGCAAACAAAACATCCATACACATACTATAAAAAGAAGTCATTAAAAAGTTCATTAGTGTGCCAAGCTGGGCATGGATGGAATTCTTTCTTTGGTCTCTTAGTGTGTCTTTATCTGGAATGAATGGGCATTTCCTTACATCTCCCCCAGAAAAGTGACACAGATTGAGAAAAAAAAAAAAAAGTCAAAATACAGATCAGAGAAATATGACCAACATTAGTTAAGATTGAAATACTTACAAATACTATAGATTTTTTAAGAAAATACAAAGAAGATCTTTATGCTAAAATTTAAGCAATACATATAAAATCGACACATTCCTCAAAAGATAGAAATAATTAAACGGGGAAGAACAAATGTTTTGAGTAACTTTATATTCATCAAAGAAAATGAATTCATTAGCAATAGGTAAAACAGAGACCATTTTTTTTACAAATTTTAGTAACTACTTAAAGAAGATATAATTCTACTTCTACACAAATTCTTTTTTTTTTAATTTTTATTTATTTCCGTATGTGTATGAATGTACTGTCTGCATGCAAGTTTGTGCACCCGTGTCGTGTAATGCCGCGTAGGTCAGAAGAGGGTGTCAGATTCCCCTGGAACTGGAGTTCTGGAATTGGAGTTTCAGAAGGTTCTCGGCCGCCATGTGGGTGCTAGGGATTGAACCCGGGTCCTCTGTAAGAGCAGTCGGCGCTCTTAACCGCTAGGCCATCTCTCCAGCCCCACAAATTCTTAACTTGGTTTTGAAGCAAAACACATTGAAACAAAAGCAAAGTACACCATGTATGTTGATGATAAAGTATATAACAAGTTGAATTAAATAATAAAGAGAAATAAAACTAGAAAACATGCAATGTAATATGTATTTAGGTATGGATCAATAGTTCTAAATTATTCAATATAAATCATATGTGAGACTAAAGGGATTGAAAGGCAAAAAAATGTGACAGTGGGGATATGATTATCTTTGTAGAATCAGAAACATCATGTGACGTATGCAGTGTCTTCCCAATAAGAAAAACATTGTTGAAAACTAGGGGCAGAAGAGAGTTTATGCAACATGATAAAAGACATCTATAAAATCTTAAGGTGTCATTCTACTTAATGGTGAAAAATGAACATTATTCCTCCCTAAGATGAGGAAAGTCTAAGGTGCCTACGCTTACCACTGCTTTTCAGCATCTGCAGTGTAATCACTCCAGATCTGGCCAATATATTCGGGCAGGAAGAAGAATCTGAAAATTAAAAAGAAAAAACTGTTTTGTCAACAGCATGATTGCCCAATAAAGTACAGCAAAACGTCCAATGCAAACCTATTAGAACTGAAATTTCCTTGGCAAAGCTGCAATAGGCAAGATCGTTATATAAAAATAAATTGTATTCTCATAGAGAAGCCATAGAAAATTAGAGACTGGAATTTTAAATTGAGGTTTCATTTATAATATAGCCAAAACTGTAAAAAAAAGTTATGTATAAATCTAAGAATCACATGGCAAGATATACCGTGCTTTTGTAGGAAAACATCTTAAGACTGCTGTGTGTATTTATTGCATTCATGATACAAATGCAAGCAAGAACTTTGAAAGAAATCAACATGAAATTGAAATGGAGTTGGGGGAGGAGATGTGGGAAGAATTGGAGCTGGAAAATGAGAGGGGCGGAAATGCATGCAGTACTCATGGATGGAATTCTCAAACATTAAAAAGTAAATGAATAAAAGGGAAAGGAAACTGATTCTAAAGTTTAATCATGAACAAAGGGCCTCAGATATCTAAGTCTTCTAAAAGACAAATAAATGTGAAAAAGTCAGTCTTTAATTCAAGATGTACCAAAAAGTTTCTGTAATCAAAAGAATGAAATATGATGACAGAAACAGACAAGTGGGCCAACATCGTCACACAAGTGACATCCATACATGTATGATTTTTTCAACTGTACACAGGCAGTTCATTAAAAGAAAAGGCAGTCTTTGCACTGTCTGGTGAAACAGTAGGCTATGTATGCCTAAACAAGTGAACTTCAATATACATCAAGCATCTTAGACAAACTAACTAAAAATGGATAAATAGTACATTTAATTCAAACTTAAGTCTGTGATACTTCATGAAAAAATTAGGTGAAAACCTAACATGACCTTTATATTAAAGGTAATAGACCCAGCATAACTCATAACACAACTCATAAAAAGTAAATGTTTAGTCAGATTTCATTGCATTAAAATTTTCTGCTTTAGAACAATGAAAACACTAATCCTGGGGGCTGGAGAGATACCCTAGTGGTTAAGAGCACCGACTGCTCTTGCAGAGGACCCAGATTCGATCCCCAGCACCCACGTGGCTAAGAATGGTCTGTAACTCCAATTCCATGAGAACTCCAGTTCCAGGGAATCTGAGACCCTCTTCTGACCTCCGCGGCATTGCATGACACGGGTGCACAGACCTGCATGCAGACAGTACATTCATACACATACAAAAATAAAATTTAAAAAATTAAAAAAACCCACAAATCTTAGATTTGTAGGAAATGTTTACAAATCACCCATCTGATATGACTGCAATTATGTGGTATTTTGTAAAGACAAACCTGTGCAGACAGGAGAGTAGTTGCTGCCAGAGGATTGGGGCAGAGAGAATAGATTACAACTCCTTCTGAATGTGGCTGACTGTGATGTTGATAGAAGAATGTGTTTATTTATTAAACCTTTCATAACTGCACATCAAGATATATTTTATTTGTTTACATTGCAACTTAAAAGAGAAAATGAAAACAGAAAGAAATTCTGAACTGCAGAGCTATCCAAGACAGACGAGTTATTTTGGAGTGTAAGTTCTACTAGAAAATGCCAATGATTCACAAGTAAACACATAGGCATCTTGTGTAAGTTCATTTCATTTGACTGATATGATTTCACTTGGCTGAACCATTTATACAAATGAATCCAATAAGAAAGAGAGAAGATGAAGCAATGTGTTTGCCAGCCCATTCATGTAATCACTATTAATAAATAGTAGCACTTAATAGTTAAAGAATATAACGAGCTAAGCAGGTTCAGGCTGATCCCAGTCAGATAGAAAAATAAGACACTCTCCCAGGACTTGTCTGCCTATCCCAGGGGCAGGGTAGAATCAATACATGCTGATTAGAATATGGGATGGAAAAATCCTGGAATAAGGGAAGGGGTTGAGAACTGACTTCTATTAAAAAATTAGGCAAATAAATCATTTGGAAACATAACTTAGATGAAGATAGCCTATCCAGAAAAAATGGTGGGCTGATTGCTTCGGACAAAGGAAGAACAGTGACAGGGGACTTGCTCTTGCTTTCTTGTTTAGAGCAAGAAGACTCGAATGATACAGGGTAATGGGAGGATGCAGAGGTCAAAGGTGAGGTCAGAAGGCCATAGTAGAGCATCATCCATCCTGAGAGGGAAGTGGTAGAATAATGGAGTTCATTATCCACAATATTAAGACACTGAATGTTCTGATCCAGGCAGAAGTATGACCTTTTACTTTTAAAGGATCACTACAACTTTTGAGTGAACTGCTTTTTTAAAAAAAATTTTAAATTTCTTTATTTATGTGTATGAATGTACTGTGTGCATGTAGGTTTGTGCACCCGTGTCATTTGCAATGCCTCGGAGGTCAGAAGAGGGCGTTGGATTCCCCTGGAACTGGAATTCTACTGGAATTGGAGTTACAGACGGTTCTCAGCCGCCACGTGGGTGCTGGGGATCGAACCCGGGTCCTCTGTAAGAGCAGTCGGTGCTCTTAACCGCTAGGCCATCTCTCCAGCCCCAAGTCAACACTGTTTTTAAGGGGTCAGAAGTAACAGCAAGGAAATCAACCAGGTATGTGATGCATCAGTCCAGGTGAAAAAATGATCAAGGTTTGGCATGCAGTGTTGGGAAATGGTGGAAGGCTAGTTTGCTTAGGAAAATAATCGAAAGGTAGGGTCTAAGCCCTGGGAATTAGATAGAGAGAGAAAGGTAGAAATAGCATTAAATATTTCTAAGACATTTGTTCTAAAATGACAGAGTGAATTACAGTCCTGTTTATTAATGAGAAGACATGTTAGGAACTTTGGTACTGGATGTAGAAACTGGACAGGCTCTTGTCACAAACCCAACATAAAGACTCAACCTAAATGTTCATAGACAGGTAAATGGATAAAGACAGTATGATACTGATATGCAACAGAATACTATACAGCCATAGGAAACATGAAAGAAACCTTGTCATTCGTAACAGCATAGATGGTTCTGGAGGACATTATGCTAAGTGAAAAGACTCAAGCACAGAAAGACAAACATCAAGTGATCTCATTCATAAGCAAAATTTGTTAAAAGCTAATCTTGAAACGGGGTATGTATTTCAGTAGAGTACTTGTTTATGTTCCACAGAGCTCTAGGTTTGATCTCCAGAACTATGTAAAGAATAACAAGGTTGATCTTTTGAAAGTTGAGAAAAGGGCAGAAGTTACCATTGACTGGGGAAAGGATAGAAAGAAAGGGGTCGTTTGTTAAGTAGAGTGTTGTTGTTTGATAAGAGCAGTGAGTTCTGGTGTTCTATGGTGCATCAGAGTAGACACAAATATTCATACAATGTATGCTCTGAATAGTTTAAAGATAGGAATTGGATGTATTCCATATGAAAAATCATAGAGCTGGTAGACAGTATACTTACCTTGAGTTAATTACTCACCAATCTACAGATGAACCAAAACATCCAGTGTACATAGTAATCCACTCACAGATTAATGTCAGAACCAATAATTTCAAAGTCAAGTATGAAAAATAAGAGATGGTATCATGACCTAGAAGCCCAACTGACCAGTGTACACAGTGTCCAGTGGGCCTGGAGCCATGCATTGCATTTTAAAAGAGCTATTTCATAGAGTAAATTCACTAACTCTATGTATCCAATTTTGAGTAAGAGAAATTTCTACAAAACTTTAAATAACTTTGAACAAATATAAAAAATTTTCCCCAGGACTTCCAGAAGCTCAGCGGTAGAAAAGTTTTTTTACCTGAGTAAGTGACACAAATTGCACTTTGTAGGTGAGTATGTGACACAAATGAACTATATCCTAAATCCATTCTTTTCATTAAGTTTTGAACTAGAGGAAAGGTAAAACCACAGAAATTCTGGATATGTGGTCTAAGTGGAAATGCCCTTTGTTTAGTTCTTCAAATGCATTTGAAAAAGTGACAACCATTTTCCAACTAAAAATAAATAGCTTTAGGTAGAAGTGCCCTTTCTGAAGACACAAAGGATTTGTGTGGGATATGGGTCAAGACTGGTCAAGAATATTTTGTAAGGAATTCTCAAATTAAAGATAAGGGATTTTTCTCTATAGCAACAGAGTTGAAAAAACATGAATCTCTGTGAAGTGACAGGCTCATTGACAAAACTGATTTAAGAGAATGAAGCTGTTAAGGAGAGAGAAATAGAAATGAAAAATGAAAATGAGTGCTGAAAGCATTCAGTCCATGGTCAAAGGATACCCAGCTTTCCTGAGCTTTACTGATATAAACCAATAGATCTTAATTTTTGCCGAGGTCATTTCAACCACACAGCATTCTAGACAGGATAAAATTGGCTACCTGAAAACAAATGTATTTCAAGAGATATATTCATCCTGGAGAAGCTATGATATGTTGTGGAGTAATTAGTGTCACCTGTTATATTTTTAAGACTTGATTATACAATACATTATAGCTGAAGTCTTAGAAGATTTGGCAGGAATTTAATGTCAGACATTGAAGTCTCTTGACCTCTTTTGGTGCGCTTAAGCATGGAGAAGCACAAGCAAGCAATTCTGTCTACAAACATAGAAGAGAAGGAAAGCCACCTCACTTTGCTTTCAAGCTGTAGCCAATGGTCTCAACTAATCAATGTCAGGGACGCATGTGCCCACTAAGCTGCATGTGCAAGGTGCTCTCCTATATTCCACACAGATGTTCTACTCAGACATACAGATATCAAGAAAACTAGAAATAGCCAAGCCTGACCTAAGCAGCTATCTACCAAGTGTTTCCTACAAGGCAGAGGTAATGATGCTCAATGGTAAACTGCACGGATAGACTGGGTGAGGCCCAAGCACAGAGATAAGGTAACAGATGGGTTTATAAACAAAGCAGTGGAAAAAGCTAAGCCCAGACACAAATTCTTAACCTGAAACCCTAAGAATACAGGCAGAGTTGCTGGTGTTGATTCTATTTTAAAGAAGGGAGGTAGAGTCAGAAGTAAAGGGTTAGAGCTACACTGTACTTGACAATGTCCCACCAGTCAACTAAACCTGGAATCAAATCATTTCACAGTTTTGTTGTATTTAACAGAATTTGATTTCCAGAATCCTTTTCTTTATTTGTTGAGGTTTTGTGCATTTCATACAACATTTCTTAATCAATTCAGACCCACCCCCCTTCTTGCCCCACACCCCACCATAGCTCATGCACTCTACCATACATATCTTTCAACTTTTTCTCAATCCTCTTTGAAATTTGGATGCAAAAGTTTACTATTTGGGGCAGAAGTTTACTGTTTCACTCAGTTCTTTGAACCAATCTTTTTATTTGTTGTTATTCCTTCAAAGCTGTATCTTTAAGCTTGTGGGAGGACAAGTGTCTAATTGTTTACCAGTCCAGGATAGTCTTCTATGCATGTCAAAGAAGTTGGGCTGATAAACCTGTACAGCTCTCTGATGTTGCATTATGAAGATGTTAGCTACTACAACTGCTTGTGGCTATATAAATTTATTAAAATTCAAAATACTAATGACATCATAACTCAACCATCCTACCCACATTTCAAATGTGCAGATGGCTAGATTATACTTTGTTTACTGCTGAAGAACCTTCCTGCCAACTCTAGTATTATGATCTCGTGGACAACAGTACTTCAAGAAACTCATACTGAGCATGATGGGT
>VZQC01001762.1:126317-176181 GCA_009823505.1 Rhizomys pruinosus | reverse complement strand
TTTTTTTTTCTTTCCTCCTCCTTGTTTATGGAGTATTGACTTGTCTACTTTTCAATTTTGTTGCTATATTGGATATTGGAAGCCAAAGCACTCTTCTCTTCTTGTTCCAGGTGACTTCCGGGCAGCCCGCCCAAAGGTGCAGACCCACTGGCCCTGGCCCAAATCTCCGGACCCTGTTTCTCTTTTTAAAAGTAGCAGGTTGTCTGATGTATCCTTGGTGAAGGTTTCCTCCCACTCTGTGGGTTTTCTCTTCACTTCCTTGATTGTTTCTTTTGCTGTACAAAAGCTTTCGAGTTTGATGAGGTCCCACTTGTCAGCTGGTGTCCTTATTTCCTGTGCAGCTGCTGTTTGATTTAGAAAGCCTAGCTGGCTGTGGTGGCACAGGCCTTCAATCCTACGGGCACTTGGGAGGCAGAGGCAGGCGGATCTTTGTGAGTTCAAGGCCAGCCTGGTCTACAGAGTGAGTTCCAGGACAGCTGGGGCCACAGGGAGACCCTGTCTTGAAAAGACAAAACAACATCAAAAAATGAAAGTCTTTTCCTACACCTATGTCTTGTAGGTTGCTTCCAACTTTTTCTTCTATCACCTTCAGGGTTTCAGGTTTTAGGTTGAGATCTTTGATCCACTTGGAGTTTATTTTTGTACAGAGTGAGAGGTAGGGGTTTAATTTTGTTCTTCTACAAATGGTGATCCAGTTTTGCCAACACCCTTTTTTTATGTATTTTTTGCAGTAACATATTTATTTATTTATTAAGGTATTCACAATATAAGAGCACAGTTGTTTTCAGATCACATTAACATTGCTCAGTTTGCCATACAATTAGGTAATTGGCGCTAGCATCCACAGATGAGGTATACCATTCATCATTTGTTTTTCTGGGACTGTGTTACTTCACTTAGCTCCATCCATTTACCTGCAAAGCTCATGATGTCATCTTTCTTTACTGCTGCATAGAACTCCATTGTGTAGATGTACATTTTCTCAGTTGAGGGGCACTTGGGTTGCTTCCAGCTCTTTGCTATTGTGAAGAGAGCTGCAATAAACATGGACGTGCATGTATCTCTGCGCTAAGATGAGTCTTGTTGTGGGTACATAGCCAGGAGTGGTATGGCTGTGTCAGGTGGTAAGTTCACAGCCTTTGATTTTAAGAGTAAAGATACCTTGCCTCCAGAATCCATATCAGAGATCACAGTTTTGTATTTATCACAGAGGATAATAGAAAATTTTATTAAAAGACAAGGCTCTTAGTGTACTGTGTGTAGGATGTGTATAGCAGAGGGAAAATTACTCATGAGGTAAAAATGTTAAGGAATGAGTGCATGACCAAAGTGATGTACTGATTCTCCAGAATGTTCTACATTCCATCCTTCTAGTATGTGTGGTATGAGAGTTGGTCAGCTTGTGTATCATAAGGGACTCATACTGATCAAAGATCATGATTGTTTGGCATTTTTATTTCATTATGTCTATAAATATGACAATGCATAGCAGAATGCAAAGAATGGGGATGAACAGGGAGCAGAGAGGAGAGGGATGAAGAGTAAGTCCAATAGCTTAGGAAACGGAGTTCCCTTTTTGATAGCTTTAACACTTCTAGGGAAGATTAAAGACAGAGATGGAACCCCTGAAAACAGGGGAAAACAGTGCTCCTTGGGAATTGGGCAAAGAAAATTCATGGTCAGGTAGATCTCTGTCAACAGAAGAAACAAAGGAACAGACATAGCAGTGCTGTGCCTTGGAGCGCTGACATCAAGGAAGCCTAATTGCTTCAGAATGAGGAAGGCTTGAGTTAAGACCAACTCTTGTGCTTCCAAAGTCCCTGCCTTTCACCCCTAGACCTTCTTCTCCCTGTGTACCTTTGACAAATTATAAAATGCTTATAGATACCAATTCATGTCATTAGTGTTTGATGGAATCTCTGAGGAAAGCAGGCTTTCTTTTTTAGATCAACTCTGCTCCAGAGCATTTCTCAGGGTGACTTCCGGTGACTCTGTATCAGCAGGAAGTAACAGGGTTAGCTCTATTGGAATCACCTGAGGAGCTGAGCCAACAGGTGACTCTACATAGTCTGTTGTATTCAAGTGCCGGCCTGCAGACGGTCCACCAGGATTCAAGACTAAGTCACCAAGTCCAGCCCTTTCTGGTTCTGTGATCTCACTACAGATTAAGTTGTTGATTCAAAAGATGTTTGTGACATGAAATGCTCCAAAATCTGAAAAATAATTCAACATCAACATGATGCTACAAGTGGAGAATTCTACCCCTGATCTCATGCAACATGTCATTGTCAGAACATACATCATACAAAAAAAAATTGCTATGTATGTATCTTGTGGTGACAGGCCTGTCTCAGCCTCCCAAGTGCTGGAATTACAGCTGACTTATATTACTCCCTTAAGAAAATGTATTTTGGGGGCTGGAGAGATGGCCTAGCAGTTAATAGCACTGACTGCTCTTGCAGAGGACCCAGTTTGATCCCCAGCACCCACATGGTGGCTGAGAACCGTCTTTAACTCCAGTTTCAGGGGAATCTGACACCCTCTTCTGACCTCCGCAACATTGCACAACATGGGTGCACAAACCTACATGCAGACAGTACATTCAAAGAAAGAAAGAAAGAAAGAAAGAAAGAAAGAAAGAAAGAAAGAAAGAAAAAAAGAAAATGTATTTTGATTTCTTTCCATATGAATAATGGTGAAGAATGTAGATTTGTGGAATGCAAAACAGCATTCTGCCTTTTCACAACTAACTTTTTAATCACTCAAAAGCCAACTGAGCCCCTCTGCTTGGGCCTTGGCGCCATAGCTCTGAGACAGCTTGAGAGTACATGACTAGACCTCCAGCCTCCGGGCAAACAAGTATACCAGTTACAACTCATCAAAGAAGTATCTTTTGGTAGGATTGTAAACTGGTACAACCACTGTGAAAAGCAGTGTGGAGAACTCTTAAAAAACTCAAAATGAGCTTACCACCTGACCCAGCCATACCACTCCTTGGTATATACCCACAAGACACATCCTACTGCAAAGATACATGCACAGCTATGTTTATTGTAGCTCTCTTCACAATAGCAAAGACCTGGAACCAACCCAAATGCCCCTCAACAGATGAGTGGATAACAAAAATGTGGTATGTCTACACAATGGAGTTCTATGCAGCAGTAAAGAAAGATGACATCATGAGCTTTGCTGGTAAATGGATGGAACTTAAAGCAATTATACTAAGTGAAGTGACACAGTCCCAGAAAAAAAAGGTGAATGGTTTCCTTCATTTGTGGATGCTAACACCAAATCCCCAGTTGGCAAGCAAACTGAGCAACTTTATTATTATATTTCATTGTATCTGAAAGCAACTGTGCTATTACAATGTGAATCTATAAATAGGCTCTAGAATTGTCTTACCACTTATACTCACACATTGTAATTACCATATAGATGGAGAAGATGTCATATTCTAAAAAAGGAATGTAAAGTTACAGGACTTTATACCTGCATGCAAATTTACTGTTAAAATGTGAATCTCTAAATGTGCTTAGGAATCAACCTACAGTTTATTTTCAGAATTTTAATTTTGACTTATGTATGGAGTGTATATATGCATATTTTGGAATAATATAAAATTTTTAAAAAGTATTGATTAAAAAAAGTAACAGGTTGGCCCAGCGTGGTTGTGCATGCCTTTAATCCCAGTAATCTCAGTGCACAGGAGGCAGAGGCAGGTGGATCTCTGTGAGAATTGGGGCCAGCCTGGTCTACATGGTGAGTTCCAGGCTAGCTGGGACTACAGGAAGACCATATCTCTGGTTGGGGGTTGTTTTGTCTGAGGAGCATGGCCTGTACTACAGAGGTTGGAGTATTTGCGATCTGGCCCTTTACGTGAAATGTTTGCTAGCCCTTGCTTTAGACTATTACTGTATTTGTTTAAAACAAACAAGAAAAATATATAACTTGGTTGTTAGTGTACATACTGTTCAGCACACTCACTCAGTAATATAATTCAAACTAAATAAACCACAGCACTATTTAAACATTAAAAAAAAAATAGAAGGCCACAATTGGCTAAGCTTTAGAGAATAATAGACTGTAGAGTCTATGTCTCTGGATAAGACTCCTCACTCACAGCTCAGACAGCACTTTGGAAGAGGTGGCAGACAAACTCTAAGAGCCAGGCTTGCTGCATGAACATAAGGAAACAGGTTTTCAGGCCTCTAGAAACGTGCTCATGAACCTTCAGCAATGGTGAGAACATGCAGAAGAACCATGTCAGCTCAATCAGACAAAAACTCAGCATAGAACAGGGGAAATGGGCAGCAGGCCCCAACCCAAGCCAAGGAGCTACCTACCAAATGATTACTGTGGGGCGAGGGAAAGTAGATCTTCTTTAAGTGAATGACTCTAGATAGGCTGACTAGACTCTGGTGGATGAAGCTGCACTGAGGGACATCTGATACACATGCTTGACTGGATAGAACTAAACCTATATGACAGAATACCTGAACTCTGGTAGCTATGGATGGTAGGGAGGTGGGGGGAGGCTGTCTAAATTTTGATTAAGATGTTACATGAAATGCACAAAAATTCAATAAAAATTACACAAAATTGAGGTTTAAGTTTATTCTTATATTTCAAAGAGATCCAGCTTTAAGAGAGAAATCAAATAATAGTGTGAGTAGTATTTAAATACTGCTCATTTTAATGGAGGTGAAATAAATGGAAAATGGTACAGATATAGAAAAAACATAAATAAGACCAGAAATGTTAACTATAATCCCTTGATATCCTGAAACTCTAGAGTCTCTTGTCTCAACCAGGTAAAATGATATAACTAAAACAGCCTTGCTATGAAAAGATAACTCTAATTTTAGCAATACTTTAATATAATCATGTGACAGGGTCATCCATAGGGCAATTATGTTTCATAATCTAAGCTCAGATATCTTGCCAAAATCCTAATTCCACATAGATCTTTGTAAAAGTAAAATGACAAGCAGAATGTATTGGGTCAATGAATGTTATTGAGCTCCTAAACTAATGTTCTCGGCTCCCTATGGTGGTGACGGAAGAAACAGAGGTGCAGACAGTAGAATATGACACAGAAAGGATGGTCATTGAATAAGGAAAACATCAAATTATAAAATCTCCTATCAGACTCAGCTTACAGTCGAGATGAGCAATCACTTTTATTGAAGCCCAGTGATACACCTACATTCTAATTCCAAATAATTTTGATGTAAGAATATATCTTTATTATAATACCTTATGTGTCTTAGACATTGTCTCTATAACATATTTCAACATTTCATGGCCTGATGATTTTGACACCCATTTGATGGATGAAATTGCCTAACTGTACATACATTGTTCACTCACCTTCACAATAAGACATGTATATGTTAATCGCAGAGCAAGATATCAAGAAGACCAGCATTTTAAATCCTCAGAAATTTTTAAACTATAGACTGTTTTAATGACCATATTAATTTATTCTGCATACTCTTTCCAGATTGTTAAATTTAAATGATCAGTGGGCCATTTCACAGTTTCCTGGCACAATCTTGGTAAATATTTTTTCTGTAAATAGGAAAGAATGAATAATCTAGATATAGTTACATCTGTCTGTAAAAGATGCTTTCTTTTTTTTTAAACATTTTTTTAAATTTTTATTTATTTATTTTTGTATATGTATCAATGTACTGTTTGCATGCAGGTCTGGGCACCCATGTCATGCAATGCTGCGGAGGTCAGAAGAGGGTCTCAGATTCCCCTGGAACTGGAGTTCTCCTGGAATTGGAGTTACAGACGGTTCTTAGCCACCATGTGGGTGCTGGGGATCGAACCTGGGTCCTCTACAAGAGCAGTCGGTGCTCTTAACCGCTAGGCCATCTCTCTAGCCCAAAAGATGCTTTCTTTAAACACCATATTTATCTTTACCCTAACCTGTACAGATTCATAGTAGAACTAACCCAGAAGATTTTGAATGATGAAAAATTTGGTAAATAACATGACATAAAAAATTTTAGAAAAAATATAATAAATTTTGGGTCAAGGCAACCATAAATTCTTTGTACAATTGCATATTTTTAATTAATAAGTTTTCTAAAATTTTGGTTTGGACATACATATTTATGTGGTGTGCATGTATGTTCATGTTTATGTTCATACTAGTGGGGCACACATGTGTACATAGGCCAGACATCAGGTGTGTAACGACCACTTTCCGCTTTATTTACTTAGTCAGGATCTCTCATTGAACACCATGCTGACTGATTTCTAGGCTTGTGTAGTGGTTTGCATGAGTGTCCCCCATAGGCTGTAAGTATTCAGACATTGTCTCCAGTTGGTGGCGCTGTTTTTGGAGGTCTTAGAAGGTGTGGCCATGCTGGGGGAAGTGTGTCACTGGGGGCAGGCTTAGTGAGTTTTAATAAGCCTCTGTGGCCTACAGTTGCTTCCTCTCTGTTTCCTGTGCTCCTTGCGAGATGTGACCCTCGGTTTGCTGCTCCAGATCCAGCCACCACGCCTCCCACCACAATGGACTCTAATTCCCTGAAACCGCCAATCGTAAGCTCAAATAAACTCTTCCTTTTATAAGTTCCTTGGTCTGGTGTTTTATCACAGCAACAGAAAAGTGACTAATACAGCTTGCTAGCCACCTTGCCCCTTTCTCTGCCTCCTGACCATTGAGATTACAGGCAGGCCATCCTGCATGGCTTTTATTTAGATTCTGGGGATCTGAACTCTGGTCCTAATATTTGTGTGGCAAAGTCTTATCCACTGATCCATCTTCCCATCTCTAAATCTTTAATAAAATACCATACTCATAGCAGAGCTCTGAAAGTTATGGAATTCTTTGGAGACTCTGGACCATCATATGATAGAAAGGAAAGATATCATTTATGGATTGATAGCCTAAGACTTCTCAAATATGCTCCTCAGAAATACTCTTTGAAAAGAATATTCAGTGATCCATTCATTTTAGCTTTGCATAACATACTTCTACTGTAGAGACTTCTACAATAATTAAAGCAACGGAGAATTGAGTAGGAAGGAAATATATTTAGATTTGAGAGGAAATACAATTTAAAAGATTGTGCACTCTGGACTCAGATGTGTAATTTTGGAAGTCTGGTTTGGGGCTTCTTAGCAGTTTATGGACCTCAACAGGTTATTAACCACTGTATGGGTGTGTGTGTTGTGTGTGTTGTGTGTGTTTGTGTATGTGTTGTGTGTGTATGCCAAAATTACAATTATGTTTATTCTTATAATAATTTTAATGATTTAAGATACATGGGAGAAGGACCGTATCTTTTTCAAGGGGGGGGGGGGGGCAAATGGTGCTGGCAAAACCACTTGTAGGAGAATAAAAAACTAAACCCCTACCCTTCACCTTGTATAAAAATCAACTCCAGGAGACGCCATAACGCACCAAGCCAGGATTCGAAGGTTTATTTCCTGGACAATACTGTCAGCCCATGAAAGGAAAACAGCCAGAATTGCCCAAGCGTCCAAGTCAACAGCTCCCAGAGAGAGTGGACTGTTGTTTTACCCCTTCTCAATTCCCCCCTGTGCCCCTTTCTAAGCCTAGGGACACCACTTCCGGAAGAGGGGGCGTGGTAGAATGTACGGGCTTGCCGAATTGGGGGGACTGGTGAAACTACAGCAATGTAGTCTGGACACTCATTTGATCAACTTGAGTGAAAAAACAACCTGTACCCCCACTGGATGGGTGGGGCTGTAGGTGTTTGGGCACAACAGCCTGCAGATAGGTTTTGCATGAGGATGCTTTGACTCATTGGATTATCACTTATAGCTACAAATGACAAAAAAAATGAGAGAAAGCATGCAGGACAGTTAATGGCAGAATGCATTGATCTGGATGGGGTGGGGGTGCGGGGGAGGGAAAGGGAAATAAGCCTGAACCTGAAATTGGAAAAAAAATGTATGAAATGCACAAAGCACACAAAAAACAATTTAAACATAAAAAAATAAAAAAAAAAAAAGACTTGGACTAAAAAAAAAAACAACACACTCCCGGGCTAGAGAGATAGCCCTAGTGGTTAGAGCACTGACTGCTCTTACAGAGGACCCAGGTTCGACCCTAGCCCCCACACATGGTGGCTAAGAACCATCTGTTGTAACTCCCAATTCACGGAGAACTCCAGTTCCCGGGGAATCCAACGTTCCTCTTCTGACCTCCACCGCCTTGCACGACACGGGTGCAACATACATGTGGACAGTACATTTCATACACATACAAATAAATAAAAATTTTAAAAAGGACAAATTCTATATAATATATCTATATAAATACAACTCCAAAGGATCAAAGGCCTCATGCTGAACCTGAACTCTGAAAAATACTAGAAGAAAATGTTGGCAGTAAACTATAAGATTATAGATGTAGGAAAAACTTTCTAAATCAGACAGCAGCTGTGCAAGACATAATATCAACAATCGACAAGTGGGACCTCATAAACTCAAAAACTCTGTACAGTGAAACCAATCAAGAAGTGAAGAGAAAAACCAACGGAGTGGAAGGAAAAGAAACCTTTACCAGTGACACATCTGACAAGGTTTAACATCCGAATATACATTATCAAAAAACCAAAGGACAAAAAAAAAAGATGACCCATCATAAGATGGAGGAAAGAGCTGACCAGAGATTTCAAAAATGAAGAAGATTGTACATCACACAAGGGAGTTCTATGCACGCAGTAAAGAAAGATGATATAATGAGCTTTGCAGTCAAATGGCTGGAGCTGAAGAATCATGCTGAGTGAAAGTAACACAATCCAGAAAAAAAAACGAAGATGGTATCCCTCATCTGTGGGATGCTAGTGCCAATTACCCTACTTGTATTTTCTTGTGCAGGGCTCCTGAGCTTTTGTCCAAGCAGTGGGAGTGATGCATATTGGAAACAACAACAACAACAGAAAAACGGACTTGCATTCAAAATGACCTGAAACAGTGAACTTCTGCTCAAAACAGTCAACTTCCACATGGAGAATATTGAGAAAGACTGACAAAGAGATGAAAAGCATGTTTGGCAGAATGCATGAGCTCTGGTGGGGTGGGGGATATGGTGGGGGACATGGGTCTAGATTTGATAATCTTGTACAAAATATTTATTAAAAATAAATATAAAAAGAAAACAATAAATAAAACAAATTAAAAAAAATGAAGAAGATGGCTGAGAAACACCTTAAAAAGTGTTCAACATCTTCAACATCGCTAGTAGTTAAGGAAATGAAAATTAAAATCACTTTAAGATTTCATCATACACTGGTAAGACTGGCTATGGTCAAGAAAACAAAGGATAGCAAATGCTGGAGAGGTTGTGGGGAAAGGGGAACATTCACTACTGGTGGTAATGCAAACTAGTGCAACCCTTATGGAAAGCAGTATGGAGAGCTCTTAAAAGGCTCAAAATGAACCCAGCACCTGGCCCAGTCATACCATTCCTGGGTATATACCCACAAGATGCATCCTATTGCAGAGATACGTGCACATCTATGTCATTGCTGCTCTTTTCACAATAATGAAGAGCTGGAAACAACCCAAGTGTCCCTCAACTGATGAGAAAATGTGGTACATTTACACAATGGAGTTCCATGCAGCGATAAAGAAAGGTGACATAAAATTTAGAGGTAAATAGAAGGAATGAGAAGCCTTATGCTAAGTGAAGCAACACAGTCCCAGAAAACAAATGACATATGGTGTCCCTCATTTGTGGATCCTAGTGCCCAGATTCACTGCAGCTGGAGCTACAGGTGGATTTACCTATATTGGATGCTGGGAATCAACCACAAGTTCTCTGCAACGTCAGTAGGTTCTCTGACTACCGACTCATCTCCCCAGCCCCTTTAGTATTGCTTGTTCTTTTTGTTCTTCTCAAGTGCTCTGGGTTTCCATAGGAAGTTGACAGTTTGTTCTTTAGGTTTTTGGGGTTTTTTCCAATTCTTTTTTTTAAGGGAAATTAACCATTTTTATTATTGTAAGTATACAATTCAGTGTCACTAAGTGTATTTATAATGTAATTATAACTTTGAATTACCTCTACTCTTTCAAAAAAAATCACAAAATGAAAACAATTAAAGCTCTTCTACATTCTGTGCACATTCTAACATTTTTTTTTTTGGTCTTTTCGAGACAGGGACTCCCTGTATCCCCAGCTGGCCTGGAACTCACTCTGTAGACCAGGCTGGCCTTGAACTCACAAAGATCCACCTGCCTCTGCCTCCCAAATTATATACTCTTTTGGAAGAGTGAGTGCTCTTGGGATCTTACTTTTCTTTCCTTTTTTGCTTTCTAAATTTTGCATCTTCAGTCATATTCCATTGATCCATGTGTCTGTTTTTTGTGCCAATACCATGCTGCTTTTATGACTATAGCTCTGTAATATAGTTTGAGATTGGGTGTAGTAATCCTCCCCAGCATTGCTCTTTGTACTCAGGATTGTTTTAGCTATCCAGGGTCTTTTGTGTTTCCATATAAATTTTAGGATTTTTTTCCCTTATTCTGTGAAGAATATTATGGGGATTTTGATTGGCATTGCACTGACTTTATAGGTTTCTTTTGGTAAGATGGTAATTTTCACAATATTAATTCTTCCAGTCCACAAGCATAGGAGGTCTTTCCACCTCCCGATGTCTTGTTGAAGCATACTCTTTAAAGGGATTGCGGGACCCAGTGAACTCCTTTCTGCTTCTGTAGTAGCCAATCTGAACAGAAAAATCAGGATTCTAGGCTAAGCAGGAAGAAGTTTATTACTGTATCTGGACAATGACCCAGAGAAAGAGATTTCTCTAAATCAGATCCCCAAACAAAGGAAGATTCAGATTTTTATGCCACATGGACAGTTTAGTCTCTTTATCTCCCATGTATGGTAACACACATACTAATTGGGAGCTCTGTGCCACGGGTCAGGTCGTGACAGGCAGAACTGTGTAGTGCGTTCCTTTGTCTTCGTCCTGTGCATTCCTCTCACACGTCCCCCTTTGGTTCTTGAGCCCCACTTGGGGTCAGAGAGCATCGCTTGGTTTAGGAGTTGTGGGTGAGAAAAACAAACCATAATGTGCTAAATTACAGTTGAAATGCTGAGAAACAAGTAACCTCCAGGTACAGATTAGTAGTATAAGATGTAATCATCTTTTAGATTAATTTTTAGTTTTGTTTATGAATTAACATTAGAATATAGTCTGTTTGAAACCTACAGTTAATTGGCTTTTACTTTTAAATTTATTTGGAACTCTTCTGGGACGCTTAAAGAGTCAATGCAGATAATAAAGGACCCAGATAGTAACTTCTCAGACCTGGGATTAGCTTTGCAAAGAGGAGGAGACTTAAAGGCCATGGTAAAGGGTATATAGCAAGTTTAACCCTCATGGTATAGTGGCCTCCAGCGAAGTCTCCCCTGTTCACTGTCCTATCAGATGTCAGCTGCACAGACACTGAGTGCCGTGCCGAGTAACTGCTTTCTGCTCCTTTATCTCTCAGGACATTCAGGATGTATGTTTGGGCTTTATAATCCTGTGTAGCATGAGAAAATCCATCTTCCCGTCATGTGATACATGAGGGGTGCTTTGCTCTCCCTGCTAATAAGGAGCAGGTTCCCACGGGCAGCCCTGTACATCCGGGAATGGGAGTGGCAGATTCTGGCACTCTTATTTCTCCATGCGTCCTTCCATATCTTGTCACAGGCCTGGCATTAATGCAATTCACCCTGTGGGTTCTGTGTCCCATTCAAGGGAACGGGTGCTCTTGAGCCGGGGACTTTGGCATGCAAGCATAACAATTGCTCTTACTGAGTGCATGCACTGTAAATTTAACCCATTTGTGGTGGTTTGAATGAGAATGTCCCAAATAGACTCCAAGTATTCAGATATTTTGTTCCTAGTTGATGGCATGTTTTAGGAGGTCTTAGAAGCTGTGGCCATGCTGGAGGAAACACATCACTGGGGTGGGCTTAGAGAGTTCAAAAAGCCTTGCCAGTCCCCAGTCACTCTCTCTGCTTCCTGTGCCTGCTTGAAGATGTGAACCTCAGCTTTCTGCTCCAGCTCCTGCCACCATGCCTCCCCACCATGATGGACTCTAATTCCCTGGAGCTGTCAATCATAGGCTCAAATAAACTCTTCCTTTTATGAGTTCCCTTGCTTGTGGTGGTTCTATCACAGCAACAGAAAAGTGACTAATACACCATTAACCCAAGTACTCCATTTTAAATATCCAGTTTTGGGGGGAGGGAGCAGGGGTGGAGAGATGGCTCAGTGGTTGAGAGCACTGTCTGCTCTTGCAGGAGACCTGGGTTCAAATCCCAGCACCCATATGGCGGCTAACAACTGTCCTTAACTCCAATTCCGGTTTAGAGCTTCTGGGGGTGGGGAGGAGAGATCCAATGCCCTCTTCTGACCTCCGTGGGCTTTGCACCACTCAGATGTACTTGAAACCCAGACCTAACACATACATGCAGGCAACATGCTCATACACATAAAATAAAAAAAAAATATATCCAGTTTTTATTTTGAAGGTTTGTATTCAATTTTTTTTTTTTGAAGCAGGTCTCCCTGTAGCCCCAGCTGGCCTGGAACTCACTCTGTAGACCAGGCTGGCCCTTAATTCACAGAGATCCACCTCTGCCTCCTGAGTGCTAGGATTTTTTTTTCACATAAATTTATTTTTTTATCAAATCTAGAGCCATGACCCCCCCCCATTCTCCCACCCCACCAGAGCTCATGCATTCTGCCAAACATGCTTTTCATCTTCTGAGTGCTAGGATTAAAGGCACTCACCACCACGCCCGGTGTGGGAACTGGAGTTAAAGATGGTTCTCAAAAAAAAAAAAAAAAAGGAAGTTCAATATGGGGACTGGAGAGATGGCCTACGGTTAAGAAGCGCCACGCTCTTACAGAGGACCAGGTTCTGAGTTCCCAGCACCCACTAAGGCGGCCGAGAACCATCTGAAACTCCAATTCCGGGGCTGGAGGGATAGCCTTAGCAGTTAAGAGCACCGACGCTCTTGCAGAGGACCCAGGTTCGATCCCCAGCACACCACTGCGGCGCTAAGACCGTCTGTAACTCCAATTCCAGGAGAACTCCAGTTCCAGGGGAATCCGAGACCCTCTTCTGACCTCCGCGGCTTGCACGACACAGGTGCACAGACCTGCATGCAGACAGTACATTCATACACATACAAAAATAAATTAAATAAAAAAAAATTAAAAAAAAAAAAAAAGAAACTCCAATTCCAGGAGAAATCCAGTTCCAGGGGAATCTGACACCCTCTTCTGACCTCTGCAGCATTGCATGACACCGGTGCACAAACCTACATGCAGACAGTACATTCATACACATACGGAAATAAATAAATATTTAAAAAAAGATGGTTCTCAGCCGCCATATGGATGCTGGGGATTGAACCTGGGTCCTCCGCAAGAGCAGTTGGTGCTCTCGACCGCTGAGCCATCTCTCCAGCCCCCTGTATTCAATTTTTGATCTTAAGCATAGTCATATATATTTTTTAATTTCTATAATGTAAAACTTGTAAAGCATCAAATTTTATAGTAAGGGATGATGAAGTTTCAGTTAAATTAACCATTAGGTTAATAGGAAAAGAATATGGAATAACCTTTCAAATATTTCTTATTCTATTTGAAATCTCTATTTTTGTATAATGGCAATTTATTCTCCATACATTAGACTTAAGAGATGAACACAGCCAGGAATCCCTATGAGGAAATGAAGAGAATCAAGATTTGGGCAGTTTTAATGGTTTTTGTTGTTATTGTTTTTTTCTTTTGGATTTTGGATTAGAGATATTTTTCAGACCAAGGTGTTGTTAGTAGTAGTCTATAATAACACAAGCAAATTATAAGCAGTCCAATTTAGAAGAAGCAAAAAAAAAAAAAAAGCTAATAAAATACCATTAAGCTTTATAGAGTTAATTTCAAAGGCTCTTTAGATGACCCGTGGGGAAAAGTTTGGGACTCGCGTATTTGTCCATCCAAGAAAATTCCCTCTGGTTCTTCTAAGGTTTTACAAGGTAAGGCTAGACATGCCTTAAACTGGACAATCAGAGGCAACACTGTTCTGGTCACATTAATTATCAAGTTATTCATGATTTTTCTATAATAAACAGATTTAAAACAGTTGTTGTGGTGGTCATTTTTTAGTTTTATTTCAAAGGCTCTCTGGATGGTAAGATTGTCCATTTTTTCTGGGCAGTAGTTTCTTATTCTAGGTGTGACATGTCTAACCTTTTCAGTCAACCAAGCCTGTTTGGTCAACAGCACTCAGAAGAGCTCCTCCAAAGTCAGTTCCCTGGATGAAAAAGTGGGTTGTGGGAGGGGGCAGGGAACTGGAGCCATGGCTCATGGGTTAAGAGGATGACTCGTGGGTTAAGAGAATTGACTGCTCTTGCAAGGGATCCGGGTTCAAGTCCCAGCTCCCACACGACAGCTAACAACCAACCATAACTCCAGTTCCAGAGAAGTTAGACACTCTCTTCTGACCTCTGTGGGTATTGCACACCACAGGTGCACTTACACACAGGCAGGCAACACACTCATACACATAAAAATAAAAATAATAAATAAAATTTTAAAAAGGAAAAGGATGGGTTGGAAGTTCCAGTAGAAGATATGGACATGGAGTCCTCTAATAAGAGAAAGCTAGGAGGAGGAGACACCCGCACACAATTCCTGAAAAATTATTTCTTTTTTTATGTGTATGAATGTACCGTCTGCATGCAGGTCTGTACACCCGTGTCGTGCAATGCCGCGGAGGTCAGAAGAGAGTGTCAAATTCCCCTGGAACTGGAGTTCTCCTGGAATTGGAGTTTCAGACAGTTCTCAGCCACCATGTGGGTGCTGGGGATCGAACCCGGGTCCTCTGCAAGAGCAGTTGGCACTCTTAACCACTAGACCATCTCTCCAGCCCCGAAAAATTATTTCTTAGCTACCATGGTGGGAGGGTCTGAGGAACCATTAAAATTAGAGCCATATTCCTTGTAGAGTTATTTTAACCTTAGGCAAAGTTATAGATAGACAGTTATAGGTAGTGTGTGTGTGTGTGTGTGTGTGTGTGTGTGTGTGTGTAATAGTTTGATTTACTCTTTTTCCCCAGGTGGGGTAGGATAGTCCCAATTAGTAGGGTATTCTATGTTGTAAAGTTGTAGCCCACCTAAGTCAGGGACTTCAGGAGGCCAATTGAGACAGAAGTTCTGAGAAATAATTATCTTGGACTGCGTTCTTGCAACCTGAGAAAAGTTACTGCAACATCTTGCAATCACACCTCCCTGGAGACCAGGCCCGGTTCTCAGTCTCTCTGACAGGTCCCAGCTTCCCTCCAGATGCTTCTACTGTTCCAGCTGCAGACCCACCTGCACGCATTCCCCCGTCTCCTTGCCCCCCACTCCTTTGTAAACCCACTTCCTCATGTGCCTGGGTATAAGACCGCCATTTGGGGTACATTCTATTGCTGGTCATCCTAATCCTGACACAGGCAGGCCAGTCCCTGCTCAATAAACCCAACTTCCTTTTCATCGGAGTCCTGACTCTCTCTCCTCCCTGCACTGGGTCTCCCCTCAAAACGAACCTAACATATGTGTAGACTTCATAAGGCAAAACGATGGCCCTGCTTATATAATGGCTGGTTTTAACAGCAACTTGCCACAAATTAGAGTCACCTGGGTAGGGAGCCCACTCCTGTTATCATACCCCGCCCCAAGCATCCAGGTATGGCCTTACAGAGTGGGCCTATGATCCATTGACTGAGGAGGAGAAGCCTGGGTCTTCATTTACAGACGGTTCTGCACCCTACGCATCCACCACCAGACGTGGACAGCTGCAGCACTGACAGTCCCTTTCTGGGACAACTGGGAAGGTCAATATTGAAGGGAAGTCTTCACAGTGAGCAGAACTTCAGGCAATGCATGTGGCTGTGTGTTTTGCTTGGAAGCAGAAATGGCTAGATGGTAATTATATATTGATTTGTGGGTTGTGGCCAATGGTTTGGCTGGACGATCTGAACTGGTTCCTGTACTGACTATGTCTGTTGGTATCCTGAGGTCTGTGCCCTCCACCACACCAGGAGGGCAAGTCTCCCATGGATCAAGTAGTTTGTTGGCGCCCAGGTGAGTTACTTCTCCTGGCACCACATGGAAACTGACACTCTGGTGACATAGAAAGTGTAATTAGCCATCTTTGATCTCATCTGGAGAGTCCCTAGGGAAATCTGAACCAAAAGCTGGTATTGTGAAGCTAAGCAGGAAGCAATTTATTATTGTACCAATCAGTGGCCCAGAGGGTCCCAAACAAAGAGGTTAGTTAGCCTTTATACCCCATATATGGTAGCACACATACCGATTGGGTGCTAGAGCTAAAGTGGTGACAGGCAGAACTGTGTGCTGTCTGTCACATTCTAGGAGATTCCTGCCACACTTTGTTTCTTGGTGGTAAGGTGAGTGCGTTTGCTGTCTTCTCACTGAGACCCAAAGGAAGGAGGCCAATAAAGCGACCTCCAAAACTGTGAACCAAAAACTTTCTTCTTACAAGTTAATTTTTTCAAATGATTTCTATAGTTACAGAAAGCTAATAAACACAGCAGGGCAGAAACTGCCTTGTCTTTGCATATCCATCCTTACATGGGGTGTAGGTCATAGAGGCCCAGTGGACGCTTGTGTGTGTGAGAGAATGGAGCACAACTCACTCCACTATTTCCTAACAATGGGGCTCTATGTTTCTCTTAGCATTGTCATTACCAGAAGCATCATTATATAGAATACCTTTGCAGGGCTGGAACAACTACTCAGTAAGAGCGCTTGCTGCACAAGCCTGAGGAGCTGAGTTCAAGTTCCTAGCACTCACATAAGAATGTGGGCACTCTCCTGTAACCCCAGCAGTGTGCGGAGCCACAGAAACGTTCTTAGCAATTTGTATGAAATATTTAAGTACTAAAGATTTTTTTTTTTTGTCTTTTTGAGACAGGGTCTCCCTATAGCCCCCAGCTGACCTGGAACTCACTATGTAGACCAGGCTGGCCTGGAATTCACTGCAGCTAATCTGAAAACCTGCAGCACCAGGACTGCATTTCTGGGCTCTTCAAGGACCGTTTTTATTTCCGAGAAGTGCAAGACTCTTTTCCTCTGCCCCCTCCACACGTGTTTCTGCTTCTTTGTGGTCGCATCCCCCCACCTGAGAATATGAACATTCCAATGATTTGAATGATTTGACTCCACCCTACCACGGACTGCAAACCAGAGAGCATGGTTGGCTCATAGGACAAAATAAGTGATTATGTGCTTGGGGAAAATGCTTCTTATTTAGTTAACAGTGTTATTTTTTAATTAGTACCTAGAATTGAGATCTTTTTTTTTATTATTAATTTTATTTATTTCTGTATGTATATGAATGTACTGTCTGCATGCAGGTCTGTGCACCCGTGTCGTGCAACGCCGCGGAGGTCAGAAGAGGGTCTCGGATTCCCCTGGAGCTGGAGTTCTCCTGGAATTGGAGTTTCAGACGGCTCTTGGCCGCCATGTGGGTGCTGGGGATCGAACCCGGGTCCTCTGTAAGAGCAGTCGGTGCTCTCAACCGCTAGGCCATCTCTCCAGCCCTAGAATTGAGATCTTTAAAAAATATGTAAAACCTATCTCAAAAGTTTCCTATGTGTGTGGAGAAAATGAATACATAAAGTTCTCAGTGCAGCGCTTTGTATGATTTAGATGAAGACAATGACGATGATGAGTATGAATACAAAGACAGTAAAGTGAAGAAGGAAGGCTCAAACCTATGACAGAGCCTTTGAGATCTTTAGACGGGGCCAGGAACATCTGTTTATTTTCAGATAAAGAGTAAACGTGTACACAGTGCCATCTCTGCTGGAGAATCATAAAAGGAACAAGTTTGTATTTATCACACTTTAGAGGTTTGAGGTACCAGGAAAAATTCAAATCATCAAGCAGACAGTGGAATTAATTGCTCCAGATAATTGTGACAGATCAGATACAGGTGTGGCCTTGGGCACAACCAGATTCCGGAGCTAAAGCGGAGGCAGTAGAATGCTGCAGGCCATGGCATATTGTTTCCCATGGTGACTGAGTTTGTTCTCTTGCCCACTGGGGCATCAGCACAGATGGTATCAGTCAAGGGTGATCCAAGATGGAAGAGAACCGCTGGTGGAAATTTAGTAGGAAGACTGACTGGCTGAGCCTGGCAAGCCTGCTGCTGTGGTTAGTGGCGGGGAACAGAGAGCCGGTAACCAGGTCCTCTTCCGCTGCTCACAGAAGGGAACCTGCACCTGCAGGCAGTTCTCCACTCACACTCAGTATGGTAGATGCAGGGAGAGAGCCTCATGACCATGAGCTCAAGTCAGATTCATTGGAGGTAGAGGGAACAGTCTGGCTGTTCTTAAGAACCTAAAAAGTACTGAGGTAGGATGGGATGGAGTCGAAGGATCGCCATGTATTGTGACATTGTCACATATTCCCAGAGGTAGGTGTGAAGCTAGGTTGCCAAAGCTAGGCAGACTGGGTAGCACAGCATCTGCCACCCCAGCCCCCACCTGCGTCCTACCACCACTGCCCATTTAAAATAGGTGAAAACCACTGAGTGGGCAGTTAATATCTGAATATACATGTAGACTGTTTCTGTAGTGCAAGATGCCCCTGTACATTCTGTAAGTGCCCCTATGTTAGTTAACACATTTTCGCCTTCAAGCTAGAACACAGGATTCCTGAAACCCAGAACAAAGCTACCCTAGTCCTAGCCATTGCCGCCTGGCCCTTTTCTCTTTAGAGCAAAGCCCTCCTTCTAGGAACAAGGGCGTGCTAAAGTCCTGTTAAGCATTCAGCTGAGGCTGGAGCCCCACCCCCACAACGCTGGCTTGGGAAAGCCTGACCTTCAGCATGCCAGCTCTGAGGAGCCAGCGTGGGAAACCCAACTAGAAGACAAGAAAGGTGCAGACTTGTTTGTTCCCCAGCTCCTGGCAGTGCCGTCAGGATCGGCTGGTGAATAGAAAAGGGAGTTAAAGCCGCTTCAAACCATATGACTCTAGGTGTGTGTATGTGTGTGTGTGTGTGTGTGTGTGTGTGTGTGTGTGTGTGTGTGTGTGTGTTGTATTTGGGGGGAGAAAGAGGAGGGTGAGGGCAGACACAAATTTCCTGGAGCGTTTTGTGGCTTAGAGTACTGGTTCAGCAGCAGCATCTCCAGCGGAGGGTGTCCTCCCTCCCTGCACTTAAAGTTCTCAGGGCAGGTTCCAGCTCTGAATGTTCACTGTCACTGCCTGCTCCCAACTGGATGCCCTGGCATGGGGATCCCAAGGTTCTGAAGCAGAGAGACCTCCAGAGAGGCCCATCCCTTCCCAGGGGACACCGCCGCACATGTCTGCTTGCTTTGCAGTGTCTCCAGAGCCCCGATGGCCCATCCCTTCCCAGGGGACACCGCTGCCATGCCTGCTTGCTATGCAGTGTCTCCAGAGCCCCGATGGCCACTTTAGCTGGGAAATGATCCCTGTCAGAGTAGTCACCTTCCCAGGTCAAGGTGCCCTGAGAGGGCCTGAGCTCTGTGAGAACACCAGACTGGTCTCAGTGGGAGTGGGCACAAGAACCTTGCGAGACACTCACACAGACACACGTGGCCGTGCTTCAGGCTGCTGCGCTGCCTCTGAACCACTGGAGTGACGTCCAGGCAGGCCTATGGTTTTGAAACCCAGAGGTGATTCTGATGAGTGCAGAGACAAGAGTCAGCCTGCCAGAGATAGTTGAGAAAAGAATCTAGACCTATATTAGAAGGAATAACAACAACAACAAGAAGACTGGGTCAAAGAACTGACTGAAATAGTGAACTTCTGCTCAAAACAGTAAACTTCTGCATCGAGAATTTTGAGAGAGACCGAGAAAAAGATGAAAAACATGTTTGGCAGAATGCATGAGCTCTGGTAGGGTTGGGGCAGGGAGGGGGGCATGGGTCTAGACTTGATTTGTAATTTTGTTTTTGTTTTTTTGTGGGNTCTCTGGCGGGAACCCAGGCCTGTTTCAAACTGTTTCAATGCTTCTGGCTGGGGCTTTTCGTGGAATGTTTTCTCGGAAGTTAAAGTTACCCTAAGATTGGGTTTTCCCCCCCTCCACAGGAGCCAGATGCGAATGCTATTTGAAAATGTATCAGTTGGACGTCACGCTTATGGCCCAGAAAGGCGTTGCTTCTAGGTTGTTCCTCAGTCACCTACAGGCAGGACTCACTGTCTTCTCTATGCCCATGACCGTCAGGGATGCACTGGTCTAATAGGAGTTGGCCTGGGCTCGTGGGTGCGGCTGTGGGAGCCGCTCCCACTTCAAAGGGTGCTTCAGTAAATGTCTCTGGTTCCTGTTTATGATTGCCGTACCCATCAGATTATTTCTTTTTTTTATTAAAATTTTAATTTTATTTTCTGTTATGTGTAATAATGTACTGTGTGCCATGCAAGGTGTGTGCACCCATGTCATGCAATGCCGCGGAGGTCAGAAGAGGGTGGTCAGATTCCCCTGGAACTGGACGTTCTCCTGTGAATTGGAGTTACAGAATGGTTCTCAGCCCCTGTGGTGCTGGGGATCGAACACCTGGGTCCTCTGAAAGAGCGGTCGGCGCTCTTAACGCACTAGGACACTCTCCAGCCCTCCCATCAGATTATTTCAGCCTTTGATTTTTGGGGGGGTTCTTTTTCTTTGTGTGTGTGCAGACTCCCTCCTGGTTAGGCCCCAGCTTGGCCTATGCGGCTTCTGTGTAGACGAGGCTTGCCTCAGTCTCCCCAGAAGTCTCTCTGCCTCTGCCTCTGAAGCACTGGACTTAAGATCTGTATGCCACAAATGCCAGGTAGTTCAACCCTGTAAATCAGTGTGAGCTGTTTCTGGACCTGTAGGACTTCGGTCCTTTGTGCAGGTATTTCAGCTCTAACACCACCAGATTAAAGTCTCTGTCCACTGCTCTGCCAGCTGCATGGCCAAGGACCTGCACTTCAGCCTGCCACTTGCTGGAAGATTTTGATCCCATCGGAAGACGCGGCTCTGGGGAGCTGGTTCTTCCTCCGGGGATGCTCCTTTTCCCTGGCACCCTTGATTCAGGATTCATCTGTGAGTCACAGATTCAGAGTCTGAGCTAGAGACCTACTGTCCTGCTGTAGATCCCCTACCAATGACTCTCCCTGTCACTCCCCATGGAGACAGGAAGGCTGCATCCCTGAATCACTCTCCAACATGGCCCTGCAAGGCACTGTCCTCAGACACCTGCTACTACTAACCCAGGTCAGTGTCTCAGAGTAACATCCTGGTTCTTTGGAAAGCATAGCTATGTGGTCTGCAGTCATACTCTGTTCCCTAGAACCCAGTTTTCTAAAATCCCTCCAGGCCGCAAAGGGGGCTGTTCAGGTGTCCCACATGATAGGACTTTGTTCCCAGTTTAGAGACCAAGTCTGCTGCCAGGACTGTCCCTTAGCGCTCTGCCTTTCAGACACCCTTTGTGAACAGAGATAACGAGTAGTCAGGGGAAAGTCCAAGACTTGCCAACACACCTTCCCCTAGGAAGCCTTGAAGAAGATGCTGCCCACACACAAGGATTCTAAAAGGGAGTGACATCTAGGAGAGTACGCACTCAACCAGGTGGGGGGGCACTCAACCAGGAAAGGGGGGCCTGGCTGCTCCCTGCTGCAGGAGCAGGTCTGGAGGCTGCTCTGACATCAGGAGCATCTGCAGGGATTGCTGCTGTGGCCCCGCTGCAACCAGTCCTGTGTCTTCACAGCCCTGCTTCGAGGACAGGTCCCCCTCCTTCCCCTGCCCTTACTCTCCTAGTGCCGTGATCTCGCTGACTCTCAGGAATATCTGTCTTTCCCTTAGCTCATGGCTTATCTTACTGAGAAGCTGGACTCTGAACCCTTCCTTGGTGAGTAATCTGAAGATGTTTTCTCTGCTACCTACAGAGAGCAACAGGACTGGCCTTTACTGGGCATCAGAGATGTTGCTAAATAAATCTACATTCCACAAACTCGCATAAAGACCATAACGTACCATCATCTTCATCTGTCGCCATCAAGCAAGCCAGGCAGCAAGCAGATGCCCATGCTGATGATGATGGGGGGCATCAGGCAGCTTCAAGCAGCCCCAGGCTATAGCCAGTCTGTCCTGGGCTTAAATGTTTGCTGTGTCCAATGTGAATGCATTTTTGTTGTTGTTTGTTGTTTAAAAGTGTATTGATATCCCAACCCTCGGTGACCTGTCACTTCTTGCCACTGGAGGGCAGAGATGACTCTCAAAGGTGGCCAGCAATTGGATGAGAATAGCTTCAGGAAGTCTGAGAATGGGGTGTGATGGGGGAGAGAGGTCAAAGGGCCTGTAAAAGCCAGGTGCAAGAGCGGGCTGTGTGGGAGTGCCTTAATCCCAGCACTCACCGGGAGGTAGAGTGGGTGGATCTCCTGTGAGTTCAATGTGCCAACTGGTCTACGAAGAGCAAGCTCCAGTAACGCTGTACCTAAAAGGGAGACCCTGCTCAAAATACCAAAAAGTTAAAAAAAAAAAAAAAAAACAGCAGGTGCAGGATAGAATAAAGGTGAAGTGGTCAACCAGGAAACCCGAGAGACCAGCCCAGGATACCAGCATTTTTTATCACCCTTTTAGCATAATGGGTGCCTCTGGGTGGGGCTGGGGGAAACACATCTTCAGGATCCTTCTAGCAATGTCATCAGGAGCAGGAAAAAGACATAAGTCATTCTTGTTTGGTTTGTAGGTGGGACAAGCTCCAGGCTGTGGTGGAGAGGTGGCAGGGCTAACATTGGTCAGCTTTGTGCCAGCATTTTGCACACACTGTTTACTTCTCATGATATTCCTGCAGGTCAGAATAGGAAGCTGATGCTTATTTTGCATACGGAAATGGTGTTCATGCAGTTGTGTCATTAAACCACAGGGGAGTTGGCCATTTCCGTCCCTACAGAACAAGCATCCACGTACATAAATGAGCACACACCTCATCTCTGAAGTGTTGCTTAAAAAATTGGAAGGATTTGTATACACAAACAATATTCTATACCCAAGTGTGTTTAGCCAGGAGGGAGAACGTTCTTCACAGTTTCTTATGTTCTTTGTGTTCTTGTGAGCAGGACCATAATATAATGAATGGTCTAGATTATTTTTTTCAAAGCCAATTTTTATTGAAGGTTTGTGCATTTTGTACAAAATTACAAATCAAGCCAGGTGTTGTGGTGCGCACCTTTAATCCAGACTTGGGGGTAGAGGTAGGTGGATCTCTGAGTTCAAGGCCAGCCTGGTCACAGAGCCGATGCTCCAGGACAAGCTGGTACTAAAACCGGAGAACCCTGCCTCAAAAATACCAACAAAAAAACCCCGACAAGCCATCTCTCCAGCCACCTTTTTTTTAACTTTTTTTTGGTATTTTTGAGGCAGGGTCTCCCTTTTAGTACCAGCGGTTCTGGAGCTTGCTCTGTAGACCAGGCTGGCCTTGAACTCACAGAGATCCACCCACCTCTACCTCCCGAGTGCTGGGATTAAAGGCACTCGCCACCATGCCCGGCTCCTGCACCTGCTTTTACAGGCCCTTTGACCTCTCTCCCTCCATCACACCCCATTCTCAGACTTCTGAAGCTATTCTCATCCATTGCTGGCCACCTTTGAGAGTCATCTCTGCCTCTCAGTGGCAAGAAGGGACAGGTCACCAGAGGGTTGGATATCAATAACTTTTAACAACAACAACAACAACAAAATGCATTCACATTGGACACAGCAAACATTTAAGCCCAGGACAGACTGGCTATAGCCTGGGGCTGCTTGAAGCTGCCTGATGCCCCCCATCATCATCAGCATGGGCATCTGCTTGCTGCCTGGCTTGCTTGATGGCGACAGATGAAGATGATGGTACGTTATGGTCTTTATGCGAGTTTGTGGAATGTAGATTTATTTAGCAACATCTCTGATGCCCAGTAAAGGCCAGTCCTGTGCTCTCTGGTAGGTAGCAGAGAAAACATCTTCAGATATCACCAAGGGAAGGTGTTCAGAGTCCAGCTTCTCAGTAGATAAGCCATGAGCTAAGGGAAAGACAGATATTCCTGAGAAGTCAGCAGAGATCTACGGCACTAGGAGAGTAGGGCAGGGGAAGGAGGGGGACTGTCCTCGAAGGCAGGGCTGTGAAGACACAGGACTGGTTGCAGCGGGGCCACAGCAGCAATCCCTGCAGATGCTCCTGATGTCAGAGCAGCCTCCAGACCTGCTCCTGCAGCAGGGAGCAGCCAGGCCCCCCTTTCCTGGTTGAGTGCCCCCCCACCTGGTTGAGTGCGTACTCTCCTAGATGTCACTCCCTTTTAGAATCCTTGTGTGTGGGCAGCATCTTCTTCAAGGCTTCCTAGGGGAAGGTGTGTTGGCAAGTCTTGGACTTTCCCCTGACTACTCGTTATCTCTGTTCACAAAGGGTGTCTGAAAGGCAGAGCGCTAAGGGACAGTCCTGGCAGCAGACTTGGTCTCTAAACTGGGAACAAAGTCCTATCATGTGGGACACCTGAACAGCCCCCTTTGCGGCCTGGAGGGATTTTAGAAAACTGGGTTCTAGGGAACAGAGTATGACTGCAGACCACATAGCTATGCTTTCCAAAGAACCAGGATGTTACTCTGAGACACTGACCTGGGTTAGTAGTAGCAGGTGTCTGAGGACAGTGCCTTGCAGGGCCATGTTGGAGAGTGACTCAGGGATGCAGCCTTCCTGTCTCCATGGGGAGTGACAGGGAGAGTCATTGTAGGGGATTCTACAGCAGACAGGTAGGTCTCTAGCTCAGACTCTGAATCTGTGACTCACAGATGAATCCTGATCAAGGGTGCCAGGGAACAGGAGCATCCCCGGAGGAAGAACCAGCTCCCCGCAGCCGCGTCTTCCGATGGGATCAAAATCTTCCAGCAAGTGGCAGGCTGAAGTGCAGGTCCTTGGCCATGCAGCTGGCAGAGCAGTGGACAGAGACTTTAATCTGGTGGTGTTAGAGCTGAAATACCTGCCAAAGGCCGAGTCCTCAGGTCCAGAAACAGCTCACTGATTTACAGGGTGAACTAGCCTGGCATGATGGCATACAGCTTTAATCCCAGTGCTCAGGAGGCAGAGGCAGAGAGAGCTCTGTGAGACTGAGGCAAGCCTCGTCTACACAGGAAGCGCTAGGCCAGCTGGGGCTACAGGGGGAGTCTGCACACACAAAAAAGAAAAGAACCCCCCCAAAAATCAAAGGCTGAAATAATCTGATGGGGGGCTGGAGAGATGGCCTAGTGGTTAAGAGCGCCGACCGCTCTTTCAGAGGACCCGGGTTCGATCCCCAGCACCCACATGGTGGCTGAGAACCATCTGTAACTCCAATTCCAGGAGAACTCCAGTTCCAGGGGAATCTGACACCCTCTTCTGACCTCCGCGGCATTGCATGACATGGGTGCACACACTTGCATGCACACAGTACATTCATACACATACAGAAATAAAATAAAATTTAAAAAAAAAAGAAATAATCTGATGGGTACGGCCAATGCATAAACAGGAACCAGAGACATTTACTGAAGCACCCTTTGAAGTGGGAGCGGCTCCCACAGCCGCACCCACGAGCCCAGGCCAACTCCTATTAGACCAGTGCATCCCTGACGGTCATGGGCATAGAGAAGACAGTGAGTCCTGCCTGTAGGTGACTGAGGAACAACCTAGAAGCAACGCCTTTCTGGGCCATAAGCGTGACGTCCAACTGATACATTTTCAAATAGCATCAGCATCTGGCTCCTGTGAGGGACATTTAGGGTTACTTTAACTTCCGAGAAAACATGTCCACGAAAGCCCCAGCCAGAAGCATTGAAACAGTTTGAAACAGGCCTGGGTTCCCGCCAGAGACAATGGGCATTCTTCTAGGATGCTGGGCCTTGAGATGGCTTGATGGACAACTCAGAGCTGTACCAGCCTTGTTCTGAAAGTACAAGAAGTCCCCAGAGCTCCTGGGGAAACTCCCAGCTGACCTCCATGCCAGGGACCAACTGTGGGAAGGTAGCCATCTCGTCCACACACTAGCAAGGGCTGAGGGGCTGGGACTCTGTTTCTTTCTTCATCTCTCATTAGTGTGATCAAGCGAGGCAGGACTGGCAGCATTCTAAAACCACACCGGTGGCATTCGCAGAAGCATCTGCAACCCTCCTATTCACATGGAAAAAGATCCTCTCCTCATGGGTGGACTCCTGTGGTTGTGGCTACGTGGGGGCTGAGGTTGGATGATGTTTTGAGTCTAGGAGTTTGAGCCCAATCTGGGCAATAGCAAGATTCTGTCTCAAAATCCAGACGTGGTGGTACAGATCTTTAATCCCAGCACTCGGGGGAAGAGGCAGGCAGATCTCTGTCAGCTAGAGGCCAGTCTGGTCTACACAGCCAGTTCCGGGCCAGCCAGGGCTACATAGTGAGAACCCATCTCAAAACAAAAAACAACCCTCAAAAACCCAAATATTCCATCTCCAAACAAAGGGGGAAAGGGGGAGATGTTGGGATGCTTTGCCTTGTACTCCAGGACAGACTCTGGCAAGATTAGCCAGCCCCTGGAAACGGTGAACAACTTCTCTTCAAGTACCATTACATGAAAGCTGACCCATCTGGACCCTACACTAACTAGTTGCTTTCACACTGCTGAGATAAAATATCTGGCAAACACAAGTTGAGGGGGAAGAGAGTTGCTGTGCCCCCCCCCCCCGTTTGAGGGTGCAGTCCATAAAGCTCGGTAGTACGGTTTTGTCAGTAAATAATACTCAAAATATGAAATTGTAGTTAGAATATAAATTCGCTGCAAACAGGTATCTCTGTGTCATGAGGAACAAGGCCTCTGACAGCAGCCTAATCAGTCAATAGCAAGGTGTCCAGTGCCGCCCTGGAGAGTAGTTCACATTTAATGAATGCTGTTGAATGAATGAAGACATGGATGGACAAAAGAAAAGAAATACATTGGACTCAAAAGTTAAGCCTGCTGGAATGCCTACTACAAACGATTACAAAGCTATAGAATTCAGTCTTAATAAACTGAACCCAAGGCTGTGGGGGCATTTAGTTAAGTAAACAAAGCTTTCCAAGGAAAGGAATCTCATAGTTCCTCTTCCTCTTCTTCCTGGGCAATGCCTGTTCATGGAGACACCAAATTCAGAAAGGGCAGCTGGGCTGGAGAGACGGCTCAGCGGTTAAGGGCGCCGACTGCTCTTGTAGAGGACCCGGGTTCAATTCCCAGCACCCACATGGCAGCTAAGAACTGTCTTTAACTCCAGTTCCAGGGAAATCCGATGCCCTCTTCTGACCTCCGCAGCATTGCATGACACGGGTGCACCAACCTACATGCAGACAGTACACTCATACACATAAAAAAATAATAAATTTTTAAAAAGTTTTTTAAAAATTAAAAAAAAAGGAAAGAGCACCTGGCCTTATGTATCCCAGGGCTGCCTGTGATGTTCCTGTCTGGGAGCTCGTGCTGCCGACAGAACCCAGCTGAAAGCTTAGAATGACCCCTCTCCTCACAAAATACAGTTTTAATCTGCTGCAAATTTAATTCCAATAAGACACATTAAACCAGAAACAAATAACCAAGCAGTGAATGAAAGCAGTTTGCTTTTACTTGTGGCATTCCATGGATAAGAAAAAAACAAACAAACCTATATTGGCATCAAAGAAATGGCAGAAGGTGTGCCCCTAAGGGGCAATTCAGTGGAGTGAATCTTGGGAATGACTGTAATTATACTGTCTCCCACTTCCTAAGCCAGCGATGGAGTGTGCTTAATGAGCTGCTCACCACTGAACACATCCGCACTTCTCTTTCTCATTGCAGGGCAGCTTCCAGTCACCCAAAGCAGGACAGCCTGTCACCGGATGGATGTGGGGCCCTGTAGAGCCCGAGGCAGGAACTCAAGTGTCTACAGTGATCCGGCGCTTGTCTTTCTGGGGATGCTGCTGACCAGGACACATCCTGGGATCTGGACTGCTGGGCAACGCAGCCTGCCCAGCAGTTGTTAGTGTTTCTTCCTGGAAGACGTGCCTGCAGGACGAACTTCTGAAGACGCCCTGAAAACCATACATCATTATATGCCCTAAGACCACAAGTTGCCTCAGTGCGTTGTCATCAGGTGGCGGGGGGGGGGGCTCATGCACTGTGGCATTTTGGATACATTTAGGAGGACTTACACAGGAGGCAGCAGTTGTCAGTCTGCTGTGCAGAGTCCGACGTTTGCAGACACAGACAAGCAAAGCTGACATCTGTCAGGCAGCAGTCAGTAGCTACCAACCCTCGGCCTCCACTCAGTCCTCTGCACAGTGCCCTGCGTTCTAGCCCAGCATCTCACTTGCACACTTGAAGCAAAGAAGGGGGAGCACAAACTGTAACGAGTAAGTGGGTGCTCCCCTGAGGTCAGCTTGGCTCTGGAGCAGTAATGATGGTTCCACTGGGGCTAGGGGCCCAGCACAGGCAGAGGACGATCACAGAGCTTGTTTTCTAAGACCTTATTTAATTTCCAAATTATTCTATGGGATAGATTGTGTTGTTGTTTTATCGGGGCAGAAACAGATGTTCAGTGAGCCTACCACTACGTGGGAGAAAGGCAGGTGAGCAGAGACCAGCCAGGCACACTGGCCACAGTGGGGACATCTGTGTCCTTCTGTTCCAAGGTCCTGAGCACCTCCCAGGGAGGAAGAGGACCCCAGAAAACAGTGGTGTGTACACAGCCACCAAAGGTGTGGAGGACTAGAGATGACACTGATTTTAGGAATCCAGGACCTAATTTCCACCAGGGAGGGGTAATCAGAGCTCAGTGTACAGCTGGCAATGCACACCCCTCCCTGAGTGGCAATGGTGACGCAAAGGGGAGCAAGCTCTCTCGAAGTGGAGGGGGTCAGGCTGAGCCGTGACCTTGGCAAACTACTCAGTGGGTGAGTGAGTGGGCTCCTCCACAAGGTGCAGGATGGAAGGGGGCGGCACAAAGGCGTTCGGAAACTTCTGGAGCTGGGTTTGGTGGAGCATGCTCATGGCCTCGGCACTTGGGAGGTAGAGGCAGGAGGATCAAGAGTTCAAAATCACCACTGGCTGTACTAGAAGTTTGAGGCCAGCCTGGACTAAATGAGACCCTGTCATAGAAAACTTCGCAGTGCACACGTATCCACAGCTGGAGAGACGGGGACGGGGAGTGTTAGTGACAAAGAGCGACAAGGAAGCAATTATAATGATCCAATTATACTGCACAAGACCCAGGAACAGGGCATACCCGCTTAGAGACCCTGCCACTCAGAGTGTGGCCCACAGAGCAGCCAGCCCGCTCCACCCAGGTCTAGCTTCGTCTGAATGGGTCTGCCCCAGTGTGGTGGAGCATGGCGGAGTCTGGCAGGCCTGTGAGACCAGCCTTGCCCTCCTCCGTTCTGGCTTCTATTTCTCACGGTAGTGCCTGGTGGATATGACTTCACCTGGTTACGTAACTACCTTGTCAGCAGTAGAACCAGAATACACTGGCCTTAAATCTTGTACAAGTTGCAGTTTTCTTTGGAAGGAGAAAAGAATATGAAAATTACACCTACAAAATTAAATACAAAGGCAATGGTTTAGAATGTAAAAGACTTTGAAATAAATTTTAATGAATTGAAGAGCTGATAACACAAGTACCAAATAATCCAAAAAACCAACTTCATGGTTCAAGTACTGAACACACTTTTGTAGTAGGTTTACCCTGTTTGGGGTGGGGGTGGGGCTCTGGCTGAAGCTTCATAGGAAAATTTTACAAAAGGTAATTGGATTTTGCCTCCAGCACCATTGTTGGAAATGGAAACGTTTTCATTACCGACAGCTGGACTACACAGAGCAGCTAACTGACAGATATGCTACATTTAGCACTGCTATTGATTTGTGCACTAAAAACACACCCAATGCAATGAATCACATTTCTTATAATTGCCACCAATGAGGAAAACAATGTGTGACATGCTTGTAATTATACAGGCTATGCTCCTGCATATGCTGCTGACAAGACAACCCTTCCCACAGCGAGAACTGACTGTGACAGGTTTACCTCTCTGGAACTGTAGGAAGCGGACGTTGACCAAAATGGTGCCTTGGACCCTGGCCAGGTCTTATGATCGCCATTTTGTCGCCTAACTACCCAGTTCATTTCCCAGCCAATGGGAGAGCTTCAATCTGGAGCACTCATTAGCATGATCACTGACTTCCGCTTATTGCCTGCAGACTGCGCATGACTACCGCTCTCTGAGCTCATGCTTTTAATATGCAAATGAGGCGTCGGACTGTGCACCTATCCAGATCATGCACGAGCCCTCTAGACTGCTATATAAGCAGTGTTTCTGCCCCATTTCGGGGTCTTCTCACAAAAGAGCTGTGCAAATAAATACTGTTGCAGAAGAATCCTGTTGTCGCGTGAAGTTCTTGCCGGCGAGACTGCTTTGCGCGGGACAAGTGGTGCCGAAGCCCGGGCCCAGGAACCTGACATCGCTGGCGCCTAGAGGACCCTTCGACTTCTGAAGTGGGTTCAGAACTGTGCTCAGGTTGCAATTTTATTTTATTTTAAATTTTATTATTATTTTATGTTATTTTATTTTTATTTTTTTGTCTTTTTGGAGACAAGGGTTCTCCCTGTAGCCCCAGCTTGTCCTGAACTCAACCTCTGTAGACCAGGCTGGCCCTTCGACTCACAAAGATCACCCTGCCTCTGCCTCCAAGTGGCTTAGGATTAAAGGCGTGACGCCACCATACGCCCGGCCAGGTTTCAAATTTTAATATTTAGTTCTGAGAGATGTGCTTTTCTCTGACGATCTAGAGGGATTGGAAGCTTGCTTAATTATTTTATTGACTGTTGTAATTGTCCTTGTAACATTGTTTACTCTCTCTTGCTGGGACGATCAAAGCTGTAAAGAAGAAATTAGGGGAAGGACAACAAGCCCTTGCAGACCTTCAGGAAAGCATGTCAGAAACAGAAGGAGTGAAAGGTTAGATGCGAATTCAAAAAAAAAGGATGCTAGCGAAGAAGTATTAATTAAAGGTACCTATACCCATTTAGAGACCTACAAGCCTTGACATTAAATGATTCAGATTTTAATGAGAAATTACCGCTATCTAAGGAGGAGGAATTAGAGGAGGAAGCAGCCCGGTACAAAAAATGAACACTTTCGCCCAGCCCGGCGAAAGAAAAGGTTAAAAATGAAAGTAAACAGGTCCCATAGCTCTCTCGCTCCCCTGCCTTCAGCTCCACCGCCTTATGCGCCTGGGAAATGCTCTACCTCCTTCTGTTCCCCGGAGGTATGACATGCCATCAGGCAAATGTTCCCAGTTATAGAAAATGCTGATGGTGAGCGCGGTCATCAGCCCGTAGAACATAAGTTAAAGAATTAGCAGAGTCAATCCGCGCCTATGGAGTTAATGCTAATTTCACTGTGTCCTCCAAGTGAGCGAACTAGCCAGTATTGCTAATGATACCTGCGGACTGGCAAGTATGTAAAAAGGCTTCCCTCCTCACCATAGGGCTGTGGGGATTAGCACAGCCGTTAAAGGTTGAGGTTAAGAACCGCAAAAAACAAAGTTTGATTCCTAGAGCACAGGTTTGGGCCTCAGGGACAAATGAGTGCTATCATGGCAGCTGGCCCAACTTGGCTGCGAATGGAAATACTCCGGTTTTTGTGTAACCAACATCCATATAAAACTTCACAGGGGCAGCAAATTTGTCTAAACAATTGTCCAGTTATCTTCTAGGTAATTGGACAGGAGAATTCGACAGCTTGATGAACCAACTTCGCATGGCTATTGTCACCGTAAACTCGACTAGAGTGGACGCCCTCCCTTGCTGAAGGACTGACCTCCTGGATTACTGCTGCCACCTCACACTTCAAAGAATGGACAGGGGTTGCGGGGTTTGGCTTGCTTCTGTGTGAAGGGATTGTAATTATGCTCTGGATAATGTGCAGGCTCCGTGCCCAACATCAGCGCGATAAAGTAGTCATTGCACAGGCTCCTCTCCCAACATTTGGCTTGGCATGCTAGAGAAGTAGTCAAAGATGGGTAAGACCCACTGCATGTATTACCAACCTAAGACAGGGAACAAACCTATGCTGTTTGTCTGACACCATGACGGGTAAGGAATACCTCTGCAGGGGCAACCTAAGACAGGCATTCTCTCTGCCATATATTATAAGAAAGGGGGAGATGTAGGAAGCGGACGTTGACCAAAATGGCGCCTTGGACCCTGGCCAGGTCTTATGATCGCCATTTTGTCGCCTAACTACCCAGTTCATTTCCCAGCCAATGGGAGAGCTTCAATCTGGAGCGCTCATTAGCATGATCACTGACTTCCGCTTATTGCCTGCAGACTGCGCATGACTACCGCTCTCTGAGCTCTCACTTTTAATATGCAAATGAGGCATCGGACTGTGCACCTATCCAGAGCATGCACGAGCCCTCTAGACTGCTATATAAGCAGTGCTTCTGCCCCATTTTGGGGTCCTTCTCTTAAAAGAGCTGTGCACAATAAATACTGCTGCAGAAGAATCCTGTTGTCCGTGTGAAGTTCTTGCCGGCGAGACTGCTGCGCGGGACATGGAACCCCAAGAGACAAACCCAGCAGGGATGAAAGTCACAGGGTGACAAACAACATCCCCTGTCAGCCCCAAGATCTTTGTGGTTACTGGATGTCATGGACACAGAGGAACATGTGCACACAGGTGAGGACATCACAGCTTTACACAACTCACAAAACACACGACCATGATGGGATGCTGGACTCAGGCAGCAAAGGGGCCTTTCAGGGCCTAAGGGCGAAGCTTCCTTACTATTTTTGCAGTGAACTCCTCTGTAATTGTGTCTCAGGGTTTTTTTTCCCCCCACAAAGAAACTGGAGCAAGAATATTCTAAGTACAGCTGAATGAGAATTAAAGAAAAATTGGGGTGCTATATATACAAATAAAGAAAAAAGAGCTATATATACAAATCATGGTGCTTAGCATATACTTAAGGTTTAATTATCAATGACTTCCTTCCTTATTAATCATATTTAAAGAAAGTAGAGCTAGGCCATGGCTTAGATTGAGCACCTGAGAAGGTCATCAGCCTCTGGTGTAACCTGACAAGGGCCAGCTGTCTGTGGTACCACTAGCCAAGAGACCCTGGGTGTGAGCCCATGTTAGGCATCCAAGAAATTTTTAAGTTTTAGCTTTTAAGTCATATACCTTAAACTTCTCTCTCAGGGTCTGGAGAGATGGCTTGGGGGTTAGGAGCACTGGCTGCTCTTGCAGAGGACTGTGGTTCTGTCCCCAGCACCCACATAGCAGCTAACAACCATCCAGAACCCCAGTTCCAGGGGATCTGACATCCTCTTCTGTTCTCAGAGGGCACCAGGCACACAGCTGTGTGCACCTACATGCATGTAGGCAAAACACTCATACACATACAATGAAGATAAATAAATAAATCTTTTCCAATACCTGGCCGTTGCACAGATCCACACTGCAGAGGCTAGAGAGATAGCTTAGTGGGAAAACGCTTGCTATGCAACTGTAAAGACCGAGTTTGGATCTTAGCACTTGTGAAACAAGCTGGGTGTAGTCCTACATGCACTTGTGACCCCAGGGACATGGGAGGCGGAAGCATGGTTGTTGGGCTTGTTGGCTGCCAGCCTTTCTGAAAACCAACAGCTCCAGGTTTGGAGAGACCCTGCCTCAAAAGATATGGTGGAGAGCGACAGGACACCTGAAGTTGTCCTCTGGTCTCTATGCATGGGCACAAGTGTGGGATATGTGCACACATGTGCATTCAACACACACACACAGGATTTAATTTACATTACATTACTCACACCTGGGTCAGCCTGGGCTCTATAGTAAGTTTCAGGTGAGAGAGAGAGAGAGAGAGAGAGAGAGAGAGAGAGAGAGAGAGAGAATATGAATGAATGGAAGCAAGAATGACAGAGGAAAAGCTGAACAGTTACGTAAGACAGATTCGGGATTCACTGTCTCTTTTGTTTACATACAGAAGAGTCACATTTTTCATGATGATTAAAGACATTCTCCTTTCCCTTCTCATGCACTATTGGACCCCGTCAGTTCCCAAAGCCTTCCAGGATACCCAGAATACTAAATAATCCCGAGCATCAGAGATGCTTCCACCCTGGCTTAGCTGGTTTGGGCATCAGTCATCAATGCATATGCTCAGAGTAGCTCCTGGGAGCTAGCTTCCAAGCAAGGTAGGGGGACAATGACCTCTCCTTTGAAGTCATCAGAATTTGAGGGGTTCTAGCATTTTTCTCCGTAAATAAATCCTTTTCCTGCTCAGCTAGGGGGAGGAGTGTTTCCAAAGAATTTTCTCAGGAACTGAACTCAACCTAATAAAACAGTTCTTGTTCTCTCTTCCTCATAAAGAATCTTCCTGAGTGTGTGTGTGTGTGTGTGTGTGTGTGTGTGTGTGTGCACTGGGTGCAGGGCCGGCAGCTCGACATGATCATTGATCAAGCGTTCTTTCTGCTCTTGATTCTGTTTGATTCTGCGTTCTGTCTACTGATTCACTTGTACGTCTGGGCTGGGCTTTGTTGTGTCTTCAGGGCAAGACTCACATCTTTCCATCACACCTCTCTGCCACACCAACTCCAGCGTCATCTGTGTGAGCAATGACGAAAGTCATAATAACAGATGAGGAGATACGTGCCTTTCGAGGCTAGGCTCCCTGGTGGTCCCTGGCAGAGTACTCGGCCTCAGCTTCCAAGATCACGACGCACTACAAAGATGTTATGCTTCATGAGTGTTGGACTTTGTACACTGTCTCTTGACTTTTCCTGAGCTCAGCACAACCTTGGTCCCAGACAAGAAACAGTTAAATGTGTCTGGAAATAAATCAGGCGAACAGAAGCTTCATGAACCTAAGCAAAATCATACAGAGAAACAGTATCTAAAGGCTCCTTTGTCCTAGAAGTCCCCACAAAGATATTATGAATGAAAAACATTACACTGAGTGATATCATAGGTCAGTTACAAATAATAAGTGTTTTTCCAGATTTAATAAAAATAAAGGCTTAGTCCTTTTAAGCAAAAAGCTACATCTGATAAAATTAGTAAGATAAAAGTCTTATGCATGTTAAAATGTAATACTTAGTTAGAGGCACACGGCAGGCTTTCTCCTTTAAGAAAAACAGAACTAATTAAGAGGCTTTTTCAGGCTTTTGGCTTGAATCACAACCTGGAGATAACTAGCGGCCTTGGGAAAATCAAGCCCCAGGAAGGATGAGAAACATCGAATTGGAACTTCAAAGAAACAAAAACTGTTTATGGCTTGAGATTTTAGGACTGCTGTTTTGTCACTTATCTCCCCTGCCAAGACAGTGTGAGCAGTATACTATGTGTAAACTTCCATTGATGTGTAAACTTTATCTGACTTGCTGTCCTTGTAAACCCAGGTGTGAGTTCCTTTAGTAATGAGCCTTTTGTTCTCGGGGAAGTACAAATTCCCAGCCTGTTTTCCCAGCCCGCTTTCCCTGCTTGTGTTATAAAAACTTGACTTGGTCTCTGTAAAAACGCAGTAGATTCATAAGCCATCTCTGGTGTGGTCTCTGTCATTTCGCCTAATCTGTGCCATCCTTCCAAGAACCTGGATCCTGCAGACTGAGTGAGCCCAACCCACTGGGACGGTCTGTGGCACCTCTCTCCAGGCAAGGAGGGATGGAGAGGAGGCTGGGGAGAGGCGAGCAGAGCCCCCCTTAATCCTTTATAGACCATCTGCGATGGTTGTTCTTAGTCATCAGTTCCATGAGATCTAGAGTCATCTGTACCTAGGCATGCCAGTAGATTATTCTGATGAGGTTAAATGAGGTGGAAAAACCTCACTGCGGGCATGGAGCTCTGCACCATGGTTTCAGAGCGGCTGCGGTCAGGAAACATGTGGCAGGCTTAGAGTCTCAGAGGGAGGCTAGGATGGCTGCTTACCTACATCAACCTGACACGACTAGAATCACCTGGGAAGAAAGCTTCAGTGAGGACTTGACTGCATTGGGTTGGCCTGTGGGCATGCCTGGGGGGTGTCTTAATTAATGTAATTGGTGTGGGAGGAGCCAGCCCCATGTGGGCAGCACCATCCTCTAGGCCAGGGGTTCTGACTGTATCAGAGCCACACACAGGGAGAAAGCAAGTGAGCCCACAGTATGTCCTGTCTGTGGATGTTATGCTACCAGCTGCCACCCGACCTCCCTACCGTGATAGATGCAGCCTGCAATTGTGACCTAAGGGACAGCCTGTCTCCCTAAGTTGCTTTTTTGTGGAGTATTTTACCAGGGAAATGACCCCAGGACAGAGGACCCGAGAGGCCCTTGTAAAGCTGTGGAGGGGAAGCCCGAGTTGCAGTGCAAACCCTAGGATACGAGAGATGCCAAGACCATGGAGTGTCCACTGAGGAAGGCTGCAGGGCCTGGAGAGAGCGTGGTGCATGCAGCACAGCTGGGGGGGCTACTGAGGCCCCTTGGAGCCCAGTTTCCTCAGCGCTGCAGATGCTGGACATGTTCCTGCACGGGTTAGGGTTTTCCCTGCTGGGCTTTGGCCTTACTTTGGTCGTCTGATCCAAATTTCCCATTTTGGAGTGGGAATGTCCATTCTATGCCATTGCATGCTGCAAGTGCACAACTTGGTTCTTACTTTATAGGGGAGCTCACAGGTAAGAGACTGCCTTGAGTTTCCATGAGATGGGGAATCTGGACTAGCCAACTGTTAGGACAGCTAGACTACAAGGGATTTGAAGTTGGATTCGATTTCACATTATGAGGTGAACACGAGACTTTGGGGATTAGGGTTGGGAGGATTAGGATCTAACGGGATGTGTTGGGACGCCAAGTTGACCCAGGGTGGAGTTGTGACTCTTCATCCTAATTGTCCACTTGATGAGATCTAATGTCACCTGGGAGACAGACCTCTGGGCATGGCGGGGAGGGGTTATCTTGATTAGGTTAATTAAAGTGGAAAGACCTGCACACTGTGGGTGGTACCACTCCCCGGACTGAGATCCTGGACTGAATAAGGAGAAAATGAACTGGGCACAAGAATCCGCTGCTGTCCTCTGGGCTGCAGTTCAGGCTCCAGCTGCCTCAGCTCCTTCCTGCTGCAGTGACGTCCCTGTGACTACCAAATCTTGAGCTAGCCACCAAAGTAAATCCTGTCTTAAATTGCGTTAGTCATGTATTTTATCACAGTAGCAGGAAAAGGAGCTAAGGCACCATTGAACCATAAGTTATTGCTTGAGATAGATCTCATTGAGTGTCTGTGTGGTGGGCTGGGGAGGGGGGCACTTGGAAGGGGGCGGGGAAGTAGGGACAAAAGACAAAGAAGTGCAGATGACTTTAAAATGTCACCTAGAACTGATGGAGCTCCGAGGTCTAGTAAATATCAGACTTCACAGGAAACCTTACTAGTAAGCGCGGAAGCCAGAGGCTGCCTGTTAAGCCTCTTTTAGATTCTTCCTCTCTAGTGACCGTTAGAATAGGTGATTTTGTGACTGTCATGGCTCACCCACTCCTGTGACGAAACTACGCCATAGTGCTGGGGGTATATTTAGCCCTTAAGCTGGGTCATCAGAATTCCCAGAGCAAGGTTATTCTAAGAACAAATTAGTACATTCTGTTTTTTTTTAATTAAAAAAAAATTTTTTATTCATTTCTGTATGTGTATGAATGTACTGTCTGCATGCAGGTTTGTGCACCCATGTTGTGCAATGCCGCGGAGGTCAGAAGAGGGGGTCGGATTCCCCTGGAACTGGAGTTCTCCTGGAATTGGAGTTTCAGACAGTTCTCGGCCGCCATGTGGGTGCTGGGGATCGAACCTGGGTCCTCTGCAAGAGCAGTCGGCGCTCTTAACCGCTAGGCCATCTCTGCAGCCCCCAAATTAGTACATTCTGTAGGAAACCATACTCAAAGATGATCCGATTCCATCCTGGAGAGAAGATAGGGTGGAAAGGATCAGATCCCCAAATACAACATGGGTGTCAAGTGAGACAAGACCCTGCTTCTAAATCCAGATTGAATGGCACATCAAGAAGCTGCTTTGCTTTTGTAGCATCTAGTGTTCACTAACACCCTATACTCTTCTCAGTTCCCATCGCACTGGCGCGGTGTCTAAGAGCCCGCATCCCATCCCAGGGCATTCTGGATCCAGAGTTTTTCCCTCCCCGCAAGATCCCCCTTTCCTGCATCTTTCTAGTGACCACTGTGCTCCAGGTGTTATGCCAGGCATTTTGTCTACGTAATTCCATTCTGCTTTCACAAGTAAACAGGAGTTAATTCATTTGGTACTAACTTGTTAACTCACTAGGGCAGACTGGCTTCTGCAAGGGGGAGCTGTTTTGAACTCAGGTCTGCCAAACTCCTAGGTTGGTGCTTTTAACACCTACATCATCCAGTCTTCCGCAGGAAGGTCCTTCCTTGAGCCCAGGGTATACAATGGGAGGTCACACACTAGACCCACCAGGAAATAAGGACCACAAGGGGGAGCCAAAGGCTGTTCCATTCCTAGAACAGACATCACTACTCTGCCTATAGCACTAATGCCTGCTACGCAGAGGGTGAGGTGGGCCAGTCCATAGCTTTTCTAGGTGACCTCATGGCTCGCTCACAGCATCCTGAGGGACCATTTCTAGAGATGGAGGAGGCTCTGGGTCAGACCTGGCTTGTCTCTAGGTTACAGCAGGTGAGGCAAGATGGTCTGAGGGGATGTTTCTCAGAACACTAAAGACAGCAGTTTTCCCAAGATAGATGGGAAAGGTCCAGAGCAGGTAAATGCACCTTGGGGACAAGTGGCCCTGGGGGTGGGGGGTCGTAGTGAGGATCTTCAGGCCACCAAGGAGCCAACACTGAAACTGATACCACTTCTGGCTGGGGGAACAGGGTCGAGCCCTGCAGACTCAAGGCAGGAACAGTTTTAAAACTTTGAGTTTGGGAGTCCAATGGTGCACGCCTGTACTCAGGAAGCTGAGACAGATTGCTACAAGTTCCAGCAGCCTGCACTGCACAGTGACTTCAAAGCCAGCTTAGGAACACACTAAAACTATCTTAAAAAGGAAAAAGGAGGGGCCATAAAGGAAAAAGGAGACGGCTCGGTGGTTAAGGGCATTGGCTCCTCCTGCAGGACCTGGGTTTGGTTCTTGGCACCCATATGGCAGCCAACAACTGTATCTAACTCCAGTTCTAGGAGAGCCAATGCCCTCTTCCTGTCTCTGTGAACACTGCACAACACAGGTGCACTTACATGCAGGCAAAATACTCATACTCATAAGTTTTTTTAAAAAAAGGAAGAACAAAAGAATTCCAACTTTGGGGGCCACCAAAAATGTTTGTGAGCTCTTTGTTGTTGTTTTCAACATTCAGGCTTAAAATTTCTCCACAGGCAGGGCTGTAGCTCAGGGGTAGAACGCAGCCTAGCGTACAGAGGCCTGGGGTTCTGCGCTCTCCTCCATCCCAAGTAACCTAAGCTTTCAGGATTATATAGTATGAAGCTCATATGCTATAATAACAGAAAAAGTGACAGTGGTGTCATCTCAGTGGAAACTCAGACCCTACAAATGGGTGGAAGTTCCAGGCTCTGAAAACATGTTAACTATGTCACACTTAGAGGTGCTCCGCTTCCAGGGTGAACTCTAGCCTGACACTCTGCCCTGCCTCTCACAATTTCATGATGTTTCCTTGAATTTCCAGATGCCTAAAAACAAGCAAAAAAACAAGAAAGAGACCTTGCGTTCCCACTGACTGGGATGTTGCTTGGTCAGAGAGACATCTGGTGGCTCTGCAGATAAACAGCACTGTTCTGTCAAAGGACAGGGAAGCTTCCGCCCTGGCGGGCCCGGCAGTGCCAGTGGGGGACAAGCTTTCCAGGGGAGCATGGCAGGGTTGGAGCACCTGGGTGTTCCCAGCCAGCAGCTCAGCAACTCGGCCAGAGAAAACAGAAGCAATGCTGGCCGTGGTCCACAGCCTTGAAGGGTCTGCTGTCTGACTTTCCAGGACCAGCTCACAGCAGGTCCTTCCTGGGGCTCCCAGACCATCTCTGTGCTCAGTGGCTGAAGCTGCTCAAGAGGCAGGAAGGCTTTGCTGCCTCCCATCCGGCTAGGGTCCATCTACAAAGATAAAGACACCCCTCTACAAAATGCCACTCACGAGCTCTCCTTCCAAAGCCAGGTGGGTTACGATGGTGGCCTTCCCTGCCCCACCTTCTCCACACTACATTTAAATTGTTTACTGTAAGATGTAGAGGGGTATGCTGCCAGGATTCAAACCCAGAGTCTTGCAAACACCAGCCAGTGCCCCACCCCAGATGCACCCTGCCATCCGTTCTGCTTACACTAAGAAGACAGAATGGCCGTCTCCCACTTTAGAAAAAATGTTAAATTTCCATGATCTTGCTTTCATTTTAAAAAGTCCCTGGCTGATTTTACATTTCTCTCTATCTTTTTTGAGCAGAATAAAGGAGACTGGGATTTCTCAGCATTACTTGCCCTCCTCACATTCTAGCCTGTAATTTCAGCTGTGGTCACTGTCTTCACCATGGAGAAGGGCAGACAAGCAGACATCTCCCCCAGGAGTGGCCCCAACAGTGCTGCTTAGTGCCCTGCGAGCCCAGTGTGGGAACCAAGCAGCTTGTCCCCTGCAACCCACAGTGCTCCCCAAATCAGCTTTCTTGCCAACGGAGAATCAGGAGACCTTACAGAGTGCCTGTGTATGTGTGTTCAGGGAACGATGGAAGTAAGGCCTATGTAAATGCAAATAAACCTATTATAACTCAGGAACCTTATGTACATTTAGCTAAGGAAATGCTATTTCCAACCCCCTTGTGCAGCACCAGGGTTAGAATTTAGGGCCTTTTAGAGGCTTGGCAAGTGTCCTATCACACCAGACCCTGACCCTCCACCCCCTGCAAGACCTGCAATCAAGTAATCTTCTAATTAAATATGATTGGCTGATTTTAGTCTTCCTGGACCTGGATGTTCTTAAAGTAAAAGTCACCTTTATTAATCTGAGTTCCTTAGTAAATTAATAGAATAACCTAGAGATCTGTCCTTTGTCATGTCATTTTCCAGGTCCCATTAAAAAAAAGTCACGTCACAGCCAGAGGTGACCACAAGGAAGGTTTCCCAGACAGCTGGTCAGCTTCTCATGTGAACCCACAGCAATGGTGACAGCGTGCCCAAGACCCACCCAAGCTGAACCAGACAAAATCTCAGCCCAGACATTGGGGTAAGAAACACCAACCCAACCCGAGGAACCTGGCAACCATTGGCTGATGGGAGGGGAAGAGTCAGTATCACTTAAGAGCGAGATTCTTTTTTTGCGGTTCTCAGCCTCAGCCTTTAATGGCCGTGCTATCCCTCCAGCCTTTAGTCCCAGCACTCGGGAGGCAGAGATAGGTGGATCTCTGTGGGTTCAAGGCCAGCCTGGTCTTCAGAACAAGCTTCAGGACACCTGGTACTAAAAGGGAGACCCTGTCTCAAAAAAAAATAAAAAAAAAAAGAGCGAGATTCTAAGTAGGTTGACCAGGCTCCAGTGGCTGCACCCCCACCAAAGGACATCTGGGAACACAAATTTAACTCTGTAGGCTGGCTATGTATATACGCGTGTATGTATGTATGTACATATGTGTGTATGTATGTACGTACATATGTATGTGTGTATGTATGTGTGTATGTATGTACGTACATATGTATGTGTGTATGTATGTATGTATCAAAGTACATGTAGTTGGGTAGGAAGTGATAAGGCATGCAGATAGGGGAGAGGATATAAATATAAGCAAATGTATGAAATTTACAAAAAAGCAGTTTAAAATAGGACACACACGCTGGGCGTGGTGGCGCACGCCTTTAATCCTAGCACTTGGGAGGCAGAGGCAGGCAGATCTTTGTGAGTTCAAGGCCAGCCTGGTCTACAGAGTGAGTTCCAGGACAGCTGGGGCTACAGGTAGACCATGTCTCAAAAAGGCCAAAAAGAAAAAAAAAAATAGTACACACACACACACACCTAGAATAATCATGTAAAGGGAGTCTCTGCACTTTCTCGGGAAGGGCAGGCGCTAGTGGATCAGCCTGGTGCCCCAGGGTGCCCGAGGAGTCCGGCCAGGAAAGCTCAGGTCCCCCCTGTAATGGCATCAAGGCTTCATTTCCACAGCGGGACAGCTGTGCAACACGGAGCCTCCATACCTGGACTACGAAGTCTTCCAGACTGTGCCAGGGAGACCACGCAGTGCACCAGCGTGTGGTCATGTGGAACCTGAGAATCACTTCCGGAATACTGGTGTTGGGATGGAGACATTCAGGGGGAAGTCCCTGAACTGTGGTGAAGGGTGACATCATCACTTGGGTTAGTGTGTCCTTTCACTCTTAATCATGTCCTGCTTTGGAGAACAGGATCGGTCAGCTTTAAGGTAGCTCAGATAGGGACCCTGGTCACGCCAAGGCACCCACAGAGCTTTCCCAGCAGAGCTCCCTGGTCTGCCACCCACTCCTCCAGGGGAGGAAGCCAGAGTGCATTCTTCCTGACTGCCGTGTGTTGGAGATAAGGCTGGCGATACAGAGTGTGGGAGAATCAAAGCCTGTGTCAGCCTAACGGGGCACTGACAGTAGCAGGGACAGTGCACGAGCCCCACACGTTATTAAGGCCTACAGACTTCAGGAGAATAGCTACTTCTTTGTTCCTCTGAAGAAGTCATCAAAGTCATCAAGGTCACCGCACAGCAGAGCTGCCTGTGCGGACAGAGTCAGCCGCAGACAGTTTTGGAAACATAAGATGAAACTTTATTCCAAAGTGGGAACTGTTAGCTGACCAAAAAGTATTCCTCTTTGAACATCTGCAATAATATTTAAGTGGTACAATTATGTAAGTATTTTCATGCTTAAATGTGAATGTGATACTTGTGTTTTTAGAAAGTTTAAAAAAAAATCAATAAAATTAGATTCTTTAGAAAATGATTAGCTTAGTTCCCAAACAAGAAGTATTCCCAAATGACAACAGAAGGACAGAAAGTGTGGGGGGGTGCGTGGGAAGAGGCTGCAGAAGGGGAGACGGAAGATGACGTGCTGCAGAACTGTGCACCTGGACTCTGGAGGATGAAATGCAGCAAAAACCATACTATACACAGGTGAGAGTAGCCATTTCAAGTGAAGGCGAGGTGACCACCTGACCAACTGCACTCTAGGTTGATCAACAAACACACCACACACATTTCCTCTTCCAGGAGCAAGGACCCTGTGCACTTTACTCTGGTCAAGTGAACTGATACTTAAGGCAGGCGGCGGCTGAAGTAGAGAAAAGCCTTCAGGCCAGCGTAAGTAGCCCATTATTGGCTGTTGAGTTCCTAGCAAGACACAGAGCCCCTCCGAGCAGGTTTCCTGGTCTGTAGAATGTTGTTGGGGGAAGAGATAAGTGACCTTCGGAAAGTACTAACACTGCCTCTGGCAACAAGTGAAGTTCAATAAATAACTAAAATATTCCGTGTGTCACAAGGAGGATTTTACCCGAGCCTGTCATCGGCTCCAGTTGTTCAGCCACCCACCTGCTGCAGGGTGAGGAAGGGCCCATCCCGCCCTCTGAGACCACCCAGTCACAGCTAATGATAGCAAAAGCACGTTCCCCTGGGGCTGTGGCTGCCCTCTCCAGCGCCCTCGGCTGGCAGACAGACCTCAGAACTTCCTTCTCTGATGAGAGAGATCCTCACTAGGCAGGCACCAGGTACTCGAGACAATTTCCACTGGACCCTGTGCAGTAACAAGGAGGTTCCTGTATGCATACGTGTCCCAAGGGACACCTGCTTCAAGTACCACACGCCACAGCAGGGACACACAGGATGCCCAGGTGGCGAGGACCTGGACCCTCACAGGAAGGTGGACCCTGGTCAGGCTCTGAGCTGTTCCTTCAGCTGGTCACCATCAGCACCATCCCTAAGTCTGCAGAAGACCTCTTAGAAGGACTCTCTCCTCACTGTGAAGAGGGTGGCAGCTCTTGGGTTGGGGTACGAGCTAGGGAGCAGCCTTTGGGTAGACGCCTGGGAGCCAGAGCATGCACCGGGCCTACGGGGTGAACCCTGCCCTTGGAAGTCAGGGGGACACACACTCCAGCTACAAGGCCGCCAAGTGCAGCGGTAGAAAAGGAAGAGGCTGACAGCAGAAGCAGCCGGGCTCAAGGAGCCTGACGCCCAGCTCCCGTGGCCCTGTGAGCCGCCTCGTTCCAAGCCTTGCATGGACTCTGTGTTGGGAGAGCTGTCTGGAGCTCTGCAGAGCAGCTCGGCAAGGGTTCTGGTCCACAAGCAGGCTCTGAGCGGAGAGCTGCTGTCCTCCCCTCTGCTAGGGTCCAACCTTGCCCACACAGACGACACGGACAGCAGAGAGCTTCGTCTGCATCAGCAGCTTCTGCAGATACACCATGGATGGCCACGTGTAGCGGGGAAGACTGGCAGGCTGTCCAGGGAGCAGGGGCCCAGGCCATGGGGAGCGTTACTCCCCCACTCCCGCTCGCTGGACTGCTCCAGCCGGCGCCGCCCTAGTGGTGACACAGGCTCCCCGAAGCAGCTGACATGGCCACCCTGCTTGCAGCTCTCAGATGCACTGCTCCTCATCCCTGTCACTCAGAAGCAGGGACCATTTGTCCCCTCTGTCAGACGTCAGGGAGGACAGAGACACCTGGCTGACGGAGCTGACCTGGTCCCACGGCGTGTCCCTGGGAGAGTCCCGTCGTTGGTCATCCATGCCGACATGCACACTGACCTGGGAGGCGCTCAGGGGCTTCATGCGGCCATGGGCCTGTGCCTCGTACCTCTCCAGGTCAGGCTTCCTGTAGCTGGAGAGCAAGACAAGAACCCAAGCGGTCAAGCTGTTCCCGATATGAGGCTCTGTTCTCTAGCTTAGACCCGCGCCCGTGTTTCAGTAACACGAGCAGAAAACCTCGTGGGTTTTGAAGGAAAAGGCACTGAACTCCCTTGGTCAAGTCCACCCGATGTAGCCCTCCCATGCAAATACTGCACAGTAGGCTCATTCACTTTTGTTAAGTAAATGCATGCATAAATAAGTAAACTTTTTTTTTTTTTTAGTGTCAAAAACTGATCTCAGGATCTTTAACACACCAGACAGCACTCTGCCAGTCCATGGGCATCTTTGTTAAGGAGGAAAAATGGTAATGTACAACGATCCTATGTTTACATGTATTTGTATAAATTTTTCCTGAGCTTAAGGAAAGGCCTGGCTTGTGCCATCTAGTAAGTTGTCAGTTACCCAGAATGGGAGCAAGTCACTACAGAAACCCACTCAGGACCTTTCTGCTGCCCTCAGATAAAGAAGGGGGAACAGGGCCTGGAGAGATGACTCGGTGGTTAAGAGCACTGGCAGCTCTTACAGAAGACCCAGGTTCAAATCCCAGCACCCACACAGAGGCTAACAACCATCTGTAACTCCAGTTGTGGGGATCTGATACCTTCTTACGTCCTCCACCGGCTGTGCATGACACTGGTGCACTTACACACGTGCAGGCAATACACTCATACACATAAAATCAAAGTAAATAAATTTTTAAGAAAGAATGGGGAAGAGCTAGGAAGTACACTGGGCGTGTCTGCTGCTGCGAGCCCCCTGTGCTGTGAGCACACGCAGAGGAGCACACTGGGCGTGCCTGCTGCTGTGAGCCCCCTGTGCTGTGAGCGTGCAGAGGAGCACACTGGGCGTGCCTGCTGCTGCGAGCCCCCTGTGCTGTGAGCACACGCAGAGGAGCACACTGGGCGTGCCTGCTGCTGTGAGCCCCCTGTGCTGTGAGCGTGCAGAGGAGCACACTGGGCGTGCCTGCTGCTGCGAGCCCCCTGTGCTGTGAGCGTGCAGAGGAGCACACTGGGCGTGCCTGCTGCTGTGAGCCCCCTGTGCTGTGAGCGTGCAGAGGAGCACACTGGGCGTGCCTGCTGCTGTGAGCCCCCTGTGCTGTGAGCGCACGCAGAGGAGCACACTGGGCGTGCCTGCTGCTGTGAGCCCCCTGTGCTGTGAGCGTGCAGAGGAGCACACTGGGCGTGCCTGCTGCTGTGAGCCCCCTGTGTTGTGAGCACAGGCAGAGGAGCACACTGGGCATGCCTGCTGCTGTGAGCCCCCTGTGCTGTGAGTGTTCAGAGGAGCATACTGGGCGTGCCTGCTGCTGTGAGCCCCATGCGGTGAGCGCACGCAGGAGCATACTGGGTGTGCCTGCTGCTGTGAGCCCCCTGTGCTGTGAGTGCACACAGAGGAGCACACTGGGTGTGCCTGCTGCTGTGAGCCCCCTGTGCTGTGAGCGCGCAGAGTAGCACACTGGGCATGCCTGCTGCTGTGAGCCCCCTGTGCTGTGAGTGTGCAGAGGAGCACACTGGGCATGTCCTGCTGCTGTGAGCCCCCTGTGCTGTAAGCGTGCAGAGGAGCACACTGGGCGTGCCCTGCTGCTGTGAGCCCCCCATGCTGTGAGCGTGCAGAGGAGCCTGCAGAGGCTCCAGCAGGTGCTTAGGCCCAGGACTCACCATTTGAGCTGCAGAGAGGACAGGACCACAGAGACAGAGGAGGCTGCCATGGCTGCTGAGCCCATCCACGGCTGCAGAACAATGCCAATGGGCATGAAGACACCTACCGAGGGAGGGCAACTGTCAGTGGATGGCTGCAGTGCTGGGAGCCTGCCTCAGCCACTTCCTGGAGTTCCCTCCTAAGGAGGCATGATGCCCACCAGCTCCTGAGGTGAGACCATCTTAGATGGCTGGCAGGAGGTACTGCGGAGGGGCTGGGTGTCTCCTGCCTGTCCAGCTTAGACCTGTGTGCAGCTAACACCACCCAAGTCGGGCTGGAAGCCACAGGGAGGAGACATAGCAGAGAGACACGAAGCAAGAGCGATAGGAGCCAGCGTGCTGCAGCTGGTCCTGCAGAGGACAAACACTGCTGACGGCCGGAATCCTTGTCTACACAGATAACCTAGCCTCCAGAGCCTCAAGCCAAGTACAGCCACTGTCTGTGGCAGAGGTGCAGACACAGGGGAGAATGAAACTTCTGTGTGGCTCTGGGGACAGGAAGGCACTTGGGCCCAGGAGGCTGAGGCAGACTGACTATCCTGTTAGGAAGCCATCAGTACAGACTCAGACATAACGGGAACTGAAGCAGAAGAGCCGCACTGAAGAATCACAGATGGCTGTGCAGTGAAGCGCGTGCCACCAAGCCTAGTGATCTACACTGGTCCCGGGAGCCCCATGGTGGAAAGAGAGAACAAACTCCTGCTGCATGTCCCCGACCTCCTCCACAACCACATGCGCACACACACACACACACACACACACACACCCCAGAGACACACACACATGCACACACACATACACGCAAATTTTTAAGCATAGTAACAATGTAAAACAAACATCCCTCAGGTCCTCTCAACCACACAGGAGCACTACTTTGCAAGTATCCAGAATATTCCCTTACTCAGTTCCACAAAATTGGAGGTGGGGGAGGACAGTTCCAAGGCAGAAAAGCCACTTCTCTCAGGGTAATTTGGGCCCTTAGAGGAAAGCCTAAGGGACAGCAGCCACTGGGTCTGGCCAGGACAGTCATCCTACAAACAATAGTGCTTGTTCTCCAGACAGTATGTCTTAGTAGAGTGTCAGAAGACAGCCCACCCTACATGAGTGGCCAGCATCCCGAACAGCTGTCTAGAGAGGGCCACAGACAAGGCTGCTGGGCTTCCCAAGGCTTCCCGGCCAGCAGGAAGAACTCCGTAGTTCCTCAGGGACCCAGCAATGACAGGCCACAGGTGACACAGCAAGCGAGAGCCACCCCACCTACCTGCGGCAATGGGTATGCCAACCATGTTATAGATCAGCGCCAGCACCAGATTAACCCGGATCCGGCGGACGGTCCTTTTAGAGAGGTGGATGCTGGCCACCACGTCCAGTAAGTCATTCTGCAGGAGAGGAGAGCACTGAGTGACGGGCCGTTGTCAACCCCGTCCCCTCCTGTGACCTGGACACAGCAGAGCTCACTCTGATGAGGACCACATCCGCTGCTTCTATAGCAACATCCGTGCCAGTGCCGATAGCGATGCCCACATCAGCCTGCGCCAAGGCCGGGGAGTCGTTCACCCCATCTCCCACCATGGCAACTTTCTTCCCTTGGTTCTGGAGTTCCTGAACCTTGGCCACTTTGTGAGACGGCAGCACCTCAGCAAAGACTTTGTTGATGCCAACCTGAAAGGAGGGAAACTGATGCTCAATGTGGGTAAAAAGCATGAAGCAGCAGCAGAGACCAGGTGCCACCCAGGCACCTGCCTCAGCTCTCAGGTCCTGTCAGCCATGCTGGCTCACCCCAGGCACCTGTCCTCGGCTCTCAGGTACCATCAGCCATGCTGGCTGACCACAGGGCAAGTGCAGTGTTCCTCCGGAGTGCACCCACTTCACTGCTGTACCCCTGCCTCAGCATTCCCTCCCACGCTGTGCCCCATGCACTCAGACCTACACTGGGTCACTGGTCCACCTTCCCACCATGAGCTCTTTAAGGCGGGGCCCTCTTCATTCCTTTCTGTAGATCTATGTCTGTCTACCTTGCACAGTGCTTGCTAAGTGCCTGGTGAATGCATGGAGAAGTTCTAACCCGGAGAGGGAGCAGAGGACCTAGAAAGTCCCCGAGGAGCAAGGAAGGCCACGGCCAACTAAGGCAGCCACCTGCTCATAAGAGCAGCTAGCTGTTACGGCTTTGCATATGCTTGACTGGGTGGGTAGGGTGTGCAAGGGTGGGAGTTTTCAGAAATTCACCTGGGAGCCTATGGGGTCAGGCAGCCACCCAAGGGCACTGTCCTCCCAGCCCAGACTCAGAGCCAAGTGCCACTGGACAACAACTAGAGATCAAGTCCTCCATCTGGGCCCAGAAGTAAGCTGGGCTAGTAAAATGTTTTCCTAATACAAAGCTTAGATGATTTTGTTTTGAGTCAAGGTCTCATTGTGACACTCTGGCTAGCCTAGAAATTACCATGTAGACCAGGCTGGCCTTGAATTCAATTCAGAGGTTTGCCTGCCTGTACCTCCCAAGGTCTGGGATTAAAGGTTTGTGCCATTACATCTGATACTGAGACCTTTAGTCCTCTAGCCATGATCTTTTTAGGAAATGGTCAGGGAACTGTGGACGTGCGGGACGTGGTGTGGAGGGGCAGGAGCCAAGCTGAGGGAGGGAGGCCTGTCTGGGATTACCGTCAACAGCCACCAGGATGGCTGTCTGTCCTTTCATCTCATGACCTGACATGGCATCACTGACGTCACTGGGGATGGTCAGGCCATTGCGGCACATCCATTCACGGTTTCCAATCAGCACGGAGTAGGTCTGGGGGCCTGCATCTATTCAAAAGACACAGGTTATTCCTCAACAATTTCACCAGGAACGGAAACTAGAAAATGGTTTTATCAGAAAAGCAGCCACTTAAACTGTTCTGAAAAGCTAGGACCTCTTGTACCACTATCCTTAAAGGATGGAAGAAAAGTACAGACTCTGGAGAACAGTGGGTGGGAAATAAAACGCAGTGTTCACAACACTACCTGTGCGGAAATGCTGTAAAACTAGTAGATGTCACGTGATGGCTTCATGGTCCATTAGAGGTGTACATGGATTCTTTTTTCATAGGCGTTAGAGGGGAGGGTTTTAGGTCAGCCAGATCAGAGCATGTGTTGACTGGATTAGATGGCTCAAAATGAAGCTAACAAAATCAGATAAGTCTGGTTGTGATATATTATAATATTATAAATAAAGATATATATATATATATAATTAGTTTTTCAGTAGGGTCTTATATAGTCCACGCTGGCCGTGAACTCCTGATCTCCTACCCTCACCTCCCAAATGTTGGGAAATC
>VZQC01001762.1:69398-119124 GCA_009823505.1 Rhizomys pruinosus | reverse complement strand
AATGTCTCTGAGTGTTCCGATGTGCTGGTTTCAGCTTGGGGAGCTCAAGACACACCACACCATGCAGGCTTCCCGTCTCCTTCGCCTACCGCCCCACTGTGCTGATGCCCACGATCACTCTGGCTAGCTCTGGTTCAACGCTTGTTCAACTGTTAGGTCTCAGGTTCAGCTTCCCTAGCCCCCGGCACCACCCAGGGGCCCCTGCACAGGACAGGCCCAAGATGGAGTCCTCACAGCACTGCGCACACAACACTCAGTATCATGAGTGACTGTTCACATACCTGTCCTTCCCACTGTGCTATAAGTTCCTTAGAAACTAGGAACCAAGACCAGCACTGGACTTGGCACAGGCCCCATCTGCAAGTAAGTGTGTGGCAAATGCTGGATAAAGGACAGGCGCCTGGGGTGAGGGTGGTGTGCTGGGCAAGGGAAGACTGCATTTTCTCTTTTTGAAATAAGTTCTCACTAAGTAGCTCAGGCAAAACTTGAACTCATGGTCCTCCTGTCTCAGCCTCCTAAAACCTGGGACTGTAGGTATGATGTACTACTCACGGCTGAAGGAGAAGTCTTAGTGTACAGTGCCATGTACTCATCCACCCCAAGGTGGCAGGAGACAGTGCTAACACTACACCTGTGAGCTGGCACCTCTCTTCTGAACAGCAGCAGCCTTTAGACAGGTTACTAACCTCATTCTGCTATAGTCTCCTCATCTGTAAGATGGGAATAAAGCACCTACAGTAGGAGACGGAGTCACTACATAAGAGACATAGTCACTGCATAAGAGATGGAGTCAGTGCATAAGAGGTGGAGTCACTGCATAAGAGATGGAGTCAGTGCATAAGAGATGGAGTCACTGCATAACAGATGGAGTCACTGCATAACAGATGGAGTCACTGCATAAGAGATGGAGTCACTGCATAAGAGGTGGAGTCAGTGCATAAGAGGAGTCAGTGCATAAGAGATGGAGTCACTGCATAACAGATGGAGTCACTGCATAAGAGGAGTCAGTGCATAAGAGATGGAGTCAGTGCATAAGAGGTGGAGTCACTGCATAAGAGGAGGAGTCAGTGCATAAGAGGTGGAGTCAGTGCATACGAGGTGGAGTCACTGCATAAGAGGTTGAGTCAGTGCATAAGAGGTGGAGTCAATGCATAAGAGGTGGAGTCAGCGCATAAGAGGTGGAGTCAGCGCATAAGAGGTGGAGTCAGTGCATAAGAGGTGGAGTCAGTGCATAAGAGGTGGAGTCAGTGCATAAGAGGTGGAGTCACTGCATAAGAGGAGGAGTCACTGCATAAGAGGTGGAGTCAGTGCATAAGAGGTGGAGTCAGTGCATAAGAGGTGGAGTCACTGCATAAGAGGTGGAGTCAGTGCATAAGAGATGGAGTCACTGCATAAGAGATGGAGTCACTGCATAAGAGATGGAGTCACTGCATAAGAGGTGGAGTCAGTGCATAAGAGGTGGAGTCAGTGCATAAGAGATGGAGTCACTGCATAACAGATGGAGTCACTGCATAACAGATGGAGTCACTGCATAAGAGGTGGAGTCAGTGCATAAGAGGCGGAGTCACTGCATAAGAGGAGGAGTCAGTGCATAAGAGGAGGAGTCAGTGCATAAGAGATGGAGTCACTGCATAAGAGGAGGAGTCAGTGCATAAGGTGGAGTCACTGCATAAGAGGAGGATTCAGTGCATAAGAGGTGGAGTCAGTGCATAAGAGATGGAGTCACTGCATAACAGATGGAGTCACTGCATAACAGATGGAGTCACTGCATAACAGATGGAGTCACTGCATAACAGATGGAGTCACTGCATAAGAGGTGGAGTCACTGCATAAGAGGAGGAGTCAGTGCATAAGAGATGGAGTCACTGCATAACAGATGGAGTCACTGCATAACAGATGGAGTCACTGCATAACAGATGGAGTCACTGCATAACAGATGGAGTCACTGCATAACAGATGGAGTCACTGCATAACAGATGGAGTCACTGCATAACAGATGGAGTCACTGCATAACAGATGGAGTCACTGCATAACAGATGGAGTCACTGCATAAGAGGTGGAGTCAGTGCATAAGAGGTGGAGTCAGTGCATAAGAGGTGGAGTCACTGCATAAGAGGAGGAGTCAGTGCATAAGAGATGGAGTCAGTGCATAAGAGGTGGAGTCACTGCATAAGAGGTGGAGTCACTGCATAAGAGGTGGAGTCAGTGCATAAGAGGTGGAGTCAGTGCATAAGAGGTGGAGTCACTACATAAGAGGTGGAATCAGTGAGTATTTACAAAGCAGTGGCTTGTGGCTGATAGCAGCTGCTGCTTTTCGTGTTACTCCGAGGCAGTCTTGGCTTCTGATACCAGTAATTAACACTCAGTAATTAACACTGTTGCCCTCAGGTTTTTCTTTTAGTGAGAAACAGTAAACAGTAAACAAGAACTATTTTCCTAAGGACTCTAAAAACTTTTATTCAAGTCCCCACGTAGGTTATCAGGTCCTGGCGAGAGCCCACCTTGTGTGCCATCTCCAGAGGCTTGCCTCCCTTGATGAGGATACCATGCTGTGCGGCCACCCCAGTGCCCACCATCACTGCTGTGGGTGTGGCCAGCCCCAGTGAGCAGGGGCAGGCTATGCACAGCACGGTGATTGATGTCTGGAAGGCAAAGCGGATGATCACCTCTGTCTTCGAGATGTGCTTGTTGGGGTTCTGCAGAGGAAGGAGGAATTCAGGGAGGAGTCTCATGTGAGAATGCAGTGGGAACTGAGCCTGAATGATCTGCGTTCTCTGTCCTGCTTGGGATTGGGGTTCATGTCACTACTCCCAGTTCTCAGCTTCATCCTGCCCGGGGGGTGGGGGGGCACAGGAGGACCAGAAGCAGAGTCACACAAGAGCCAGACAGAGGCCAGAGCAGAAACTGGAAGTCGACCATGTGGCTCCCACCCCTGCTCTGCTGTTAACTTGGCCTTCTTCTGCCCAGATGCATGATGGAGATGAAAATCCCTCACAGTTGAATGAAGCAATATACACACAAAACCACACAGGACAACAAGGCACAGGAGAGGCACCTAAATTGTAACTATCGAATCATCAGTATTTTTGTCTTCATTATTATTATAAGAAAGCCTAAAAAATAATAACTCTCCAAAGAAGTGCGGCAGCCCCGCCCAGCAGCTGGCTGCCTAGGCTTCTGCCCTGGGGAGAGCGGCTCACCAGTGCATGGGGAGCGTGCGGCTCTTGTGGTCCGGGCTTTGCCATCAACTTTGGCTCTTCTGTTTTTATTTGCAGAATCAGGGCGGATACTGTCATATGGCAGTGTGTGTTCCTTTCAGATGCTGTCATGTGGTAGTACATGTTCCTTTTGGATACTGTCATATGGCAGTGCGTGTTCCTTTTGGATACCGTCATGTGGCAGTGCGTGTTCCTTTCAGATGCTATCATGTGGTAGTGTGTGTTCCTTTCAGATGCTGTCATGTGGTAGTGTGTGTTCCTTTCGGATGCTGTCATGTGGTAGTGTGTGTTCCTTTCGGATGCTGTCATGTGGTAGTGTGTGTTCCTTTCGGTACTGTCATATGGCAGTGCGTGTTCCTTTTGGATGCTGTCATGTGGCAGTGCGTGTTCCTTTCAGATGCTATCATGTGGTAGTGTGTGTTCCTTTCGGATGCTGTCATGTGGTAGTGCATGTTCCTTTCGGTACTGTCATATGGCAGTGCGTGTTCCTTTTGGATGCTGTCATGTGGCAGTGCATGTTCCTTTCGGATGCCGTCATGCGGCAGTGCATGTTCCTTTCAGATGCCGTCATGTGGCAGTGCGTGTTCCTTTCGGATGCCGTCATGTGGCAGTGCATGTTCCTTTCAGATGCTGTCATGCGGCAGTGCATGTTCCTTTCAGATGCTGTCATGCGACAGTGCGTGTTCCTTTCAGATACCGTCATGTGGCGGTGCATGTTCCTTTCGGATACCGTCATGTGGCAGTGCGTGTTCCTTTCGGATACCGTCATGTGGCAGTGCGTGTTCCTTTCGGATACCGTCATGTGGCAGTGCGTGTTCCTTTTGGATACCGTCATGTGGCAGTGCGTGTTCCTTTCGGATACCGTCATGTGGCAGTGCGTGTTCCTTTCGGATACCGTCATGTGGCAGTGCGTGTTCCTTTCGGATACCGTCATGTGGCAGTGCGTGTTCCTTTCGGATACCGTCATGTGGCAGTGCGTGTTCCTTTCGGATACCGTCATGTGGCAGTGCGTGTTCCTTTCGGATACCGTCATGTGGCAGTGCGTGTTCCTTTCGGATACCGTCATGTGGCAGTGCGTGTTCCTTTCGGATACCGTCATGTGGCAGTGCGTGTTCCTTTCGGATGCTGTCATGTGGCAGTGCGTGTTCCTTTCAGATGCTATCATGTGGTAGTGTGTGTTCCTTTTGGATGCTGTCATGTGGTAGTGCGTGTTCCTTTTGGATGCTGTCATGTGGTAGTGCGTGTTCCTTTTGGATGCTGTCATGTGGCAGTGTGTGTTCCTTTCGGATGCTGTCATGTGGCAGTGCGTGTTCCTTTCGGATACTGTCATGTAGCAGTGCGTGTTCCTTTAGGAGGCTGTCATGTGGCAGTGTGGCAGTGTGTGTTCCTTTCCAATGCTGTCATATGGCAGTGCGTGTTCCTTTCGGAGGCTGTTGTGTGGCAGTGGGTGTTCCTTTCAGATACTGTCACATGGCAGTGTGTGTTCCTTTCCAATGCTGTCATATGGCAGTGCGTGTTCCTTGCAGATGCTGTCACGTGGCAGTGTGTGTTCCTTTCCAATGCTGTCACGTGGCAGTGTGTGTTCCTTTCCAATGCTGTCATATGGCAGTGCGTGTTCCTTTCCAATGCTGTCATATGGCAGTGCGTGTTCCTTTCGGAGGCTGTTGTGTGGCAGTGGGTGTTCCTTTCGGATACTGTCACGTGGCAGTGCGTGTTCCTTTCCAATGCTGTCATATGGCAGTGCGTGTTCCTTTCGGAGGCTGTCATGTGGCAGTGTGTGTTCCTTTCGGATGCTGTCATGTGGCAGTGCGTGTTCCTTTCCGATGCTGTCATGTGGCAGTGTGTGTTCCTTTCGGATGCTGTCATGTGGCAGTGCGTGTTCCTTTCCGATGCTGTCACGTGGCAGTGTGTGTTCCTTTCGGATGCTGTCATGTGGCAGTGCGTGTTCCTTTCCGATGCTGTCACGTGGCAGTGTGTGTTCCTTTCGGATGCTGTCATGTGGCAGTGCGTGTTCCTTTCCGATGCTGTCACGTGGCAGTGTGTGTTCCTTTCGGATGCTGTCATGTGGCAATGCATGTTCCTTTCATAGGCTAGACAGTATTTTCTGTTAATTTTTGAAGTCTGATAAAATAGTATTTCCTAAGATAGTGTTCTTCATCTAGTTTTTCAAATTAGAAAATGTATATCCCACTGTTCACTTATTAAAACATTTGTACTGGGTGTGGCAGCACACACCTTTAATCCTAGTATTCCGGAGATAGAGGCAGGTGGATCTCTGTGAGTTCAAAGCCAGCCTGGTCTACATAGGGAGCTCCAAGCCAGTTGGAGCTACAGGGAGACCTTGTCTTGAAAAGACAAAAAACAGAACAAAACAAAATATTTGCCTATACAGGTTGCAGCCCTTCAGTAACACTGGGAGGTAGAGGTGGCATTTCCCTGACATCTAGAAGAACATCATGCCATCAAAATTGAGGTAGATTTTCTATGGCCTCTATCTTCTAATCTCCAAAATGGCCAATATTTCATGTTGTAAGTCCTTGAAGCATTCATTCCAACTGAGAGGTAACTGCTGTCATAGAAGCCACCTGAGTGGAAAGCCAAGGACATCCTGTGGGTGTGGGGCTGCAGCACCATGGATGGGGCCCGGGGTCTTTCACACGGGAGGCAAACACTGTACCACTGAGCTGTGTTCCCAACCATTGGCCAGTATCCTTAATACAACGCTGATTATTCTACCCTGACTTAACTTATTGCCAATACGTGAAGGAAGCAAATAAAATATAATAATGGATAATTAAAGCCCAGTAACAACGCCGCCCATGGGATTGAACTTACAGGAAAGTATTTCTGAACAATACCAAAATCAACAAAACCGATGACAATCCACACCACCAACGTCAGGGTTGAGATGATGACGATGAATGGGACAAAGTAGCCACTGAACCGGTCGGCCAGCTGCTGAAGGGGTGCCTAAGACAGAACAAGGCCACAGCATTTTGAGACAGGCGAGAGCAAGGGTTGGGTTCAAGCTCTCTCCATTACTATGTTTACAACTCAGCGTCCACTCAATAATTAATAATAATTAACTACTGGTGTTATGGGGCTTTGAGATCATTTCATTTCTTTTTGTTTGTTTGTTTGAGACAGGGTATGATGTAGCCCAGGGTATGATGGGCCTGGAGCTGCTGACAAAGATACACTTGAGGTCCTGATCCCTGAGCTTCACACTCCAGGTTGGCTGGGGTTTAGGACTGCATACCTCTACCAGCCCATTTGTGGTGTGTGTGCTAGGCTGGCCTTCTGCATACTGAGCTAAGTCCCTTTGGGATCACTTCTCACAGGAGGGATCACTGCACATTGTGTCTCATTACCTTTGACATCTGGGCCTCTTCCACCAGCTTCACAATTTGAGCCAAAGTAGTGTCACTGCCCACGTGAGTGGCTTTGATGAGCACGGAGCCGTGAGCATTTATAGAGCCAGCGATCACTATGCTCCCAGGTTTCTTAGTGACAGGCATAGCCTCTCCTAGATAAGAGACGACAGTCAGTCAGTCAGTCAGTCAGTCAGTCAGTCAGTCAGCCAGCCAGTCAGTCAGTCAATCAGTCAGTCAGTCAGCCAGCCAGCCAGCCAGCCAGCTAGTCAGTCAGTCAGTCAGTCAGTCAGTCAGTCAGTCAGTCAGTCAGCCAGCCAGCCAGCCAGCCAGCCAGCCAGCCAGCCAGCCAATCAGCCAGCCAGCCAGCCAGCCAGCCAGCCAGCCAGCCAGCCAGCCAGCCGGCCGGCCGGCCAGCTAGTCAGTCAGTCAGTCAGTCAGTCAGTCAGTCAGTCAGCACATGCAGCATCATACGGCCTGGCGACTACCAGGACACCCACCACGGACAGGAAACAAGCTCCTAACCTGTGATGAGGGATTCGTCAGCCATAGTATTGCCTTCCAGGACTTTGCCATCCACTGGGAACTTGCCCCCAGGGACAACCTTGATGATGTCACCACGCTGCACCAGTTCCACGGGCACTTGCTCCTCTCTGCAACAGATGCCACTCTGGTAACACCCTCCCGGCCTATCAGCAGGTGCTTATACTTCCATAGTTAGCCTGTTCTCAGTGTCTGAGAGCTCTACACTTGTAGAGTCCACCAGTCTTTTCTAAAATATTTTATTTATTTTTTATTGATTGATTTAGTGTGTATGAGTGTATTGCATGTATGTAAGTGCACCCGTGTTATACAATGCCTGTAGAAGTCAGAATCCCCTTGAACTGTATGAAGGGTTGTTAGCTGCCATGTGGTTGCTGGGAATCGAACCTGGATCCTCTGTTAAGAGTAGTCACTGCTCTTAGCCACTGAGCCATCTCTCAGACCCAGAGTCTACCAATCTTGCATCAAAAATATTCAGGGAAGGGTTGGAGATATAGCTTGATGTAAAGTACTTGCCTAGCGTTCAAAAGGCCCTAGGTTCCATGCCTAGTAACAGAGAGAGAAAGAAAAACGGAGAGAGGGAAACCATATTTAACACATAAATATTTTCTCACTATTGAGCTCTACATGATACATAGCATTTGCATTACAGATGCATCATTACTTCATGTGGAGATTAAAGTGTGTGGCAGGGTGTGAGTGGTATGCAAAGTACTGTTGCATTTCCTCTGAGGGACCTGAGCGTGGGAGATTCGCTGCACACCTCCTACTGAGCAATGCACAGGAACTGAGCCCAAGAGGAGAGTGCGAGCTGATACCAGAGCCCCGCTGCAAGCCAAGGGCTACAGGCTGAGGGATTCCACTACGCGACAGAGAAGCTGGGCCTTCAGAGAGGCCACTGGCATAAAGGTGGGGAAGTGTCTGGGAGGGGACAGGAAGAAGCAATCAGCTACTGCAGGGAGAGGACAGCACCTCGGGGGAGTAAGCGAGGTGTCCTCAACAAACTCAGGGCAGTGCAGGAACACTGCTAGAGGCCCCGGAGACGGAGGAAGGAGACTGAGAGGCTGCAGACCCTGGAGATGGAGGAAGGAGACTGAGAGGCTGCAGACCCTGGAGACGGAGGATGGAGACTGAGAGGCTGCAGACCCTGGAGACGCGGGAGGGAGGTGAAGAGGCTGCAGCCCTGGAAAAGCTGCTAGCACCTGAGCAGAGAAGGAGTACTGAGAGGCTGCAGACCCTGGAGACGGAGGATGGAGACTGAGAGGCTGCAGACCCTGGAGACGGAGGATGGAGACTGAGAGGCTGCAGACCCTGGAGACGGAGGATGGAGACTGAGAGGCTGCAGACCCTGGAGACGGAGGAAGGAGACTGAGAGGCTGCAGACCCTGGAGACGGAGGATTGAGACCGAGAGGCTGCAGACCCTGGAGATGGAGGATGGAGACTGAGAGGCTGCAGACCCTGGAGACGGAGGAAGGAGACTGAGAGGCTGCAGACCCTGGAGACGGAGGATGGAGACAAGAGGCTGAGCGAGGACCTGGAGACGGAGGAGGAGACTGAGAGGCTGCAGACCCTGCAGATGGAGGATGGAGACTGGAGTGGAAGGGGTGGACTGAGAGGCTGCAGACCCTGGAGACGGAGGAAGGAGACTGAGAGGCTGCAGACCCTGGAGACGGAGGATGGAGACTGAGAGGCTGCAGACCCTGGAGACGGAGGAAGGAGACTGAGAGGTTGTAGACCCTGCAGATGGAGGATGGAGACCGAGAGGCTGCAGACCCTGGAGACGGAGGATGGAGACTGAGAGGCTGCAGACTCTGGAGACGGAGGATGGAGACTGAGAGGCTGCAGACCCTGCAGATGGAGGATGGAGACCGAGAGGCTGCAGACCCTGGAGACTGGAGGATGGAGACCGAGAGGCTGCAGACCCTGGAGACGGAGGAGGAGACTGGAGGTGGCAGACCGAGATGGAGAGGAGGATGGAGACTGAGAGGCTGGAGACGGAGGATGGAGACTGAGAGGCTGCAGACCCTGGAGACGGAGGATGGAGACTGAGAGGCTGGAGACGGAGGATGGAGACTGAGAGGCTACAGACCCTGGAGACAGAGGATGGAGACTGAGAGGCTGGAGGCTAGAAGAAAAGAAGCAGAGAGGAAGCCCAAGCTTGGCCAGGGAGCTGTGTGGTAGCCCTGGGGGAAGAGGAGGCAACTGAGGGGAGAAGAGGTGAGAGGACAGGCAGGCCATGAGCCCAGTAGACCACAGAGAGAAAACTCTCCTCGCAGCTGAGTCTTGTGACTAGGAGCCCAGTCCAATAATGAGCTCCATATGACTGCTGCTGGGGGTCCTGGGGAGTAGTGTGTCCCACTGACAGTTGTTAAGGAGAGTGACGAAGGCCTTCAAAGGACATTGTGCTGCAGCAGAAATAAGGGAAGACACCAAGAGCTTCAGCACCCAAGACTGGGCATAAAGAGGAGGATGGGAGCTCTGGCAGAGGGACAAAGCCTCACTGAAAAGAGCCGGCTACAGGAAACTCCAGTGGCTTCCAGGAGGCGCCAAGGACTGTCCATCCAAGCAGGGGACTGCACGACTGCAATCCAGGTGGTAAAGAGAGCAGCTGTGCCACAGGAGAGCACCCTGTCAGGAGAGGGGAGCACCCCATCAGGAGAGGAGAGCACCCCATCAGGAGAGGAGAGCGCCCCATCAGGAGAGGTGAGTGCTCCATCAGGAGAGGAGAGTGCGCCATCAGGAGAGGCGAGTGCGCCATCAGGAGAGACGAGTGCTCCATCAGGAGAGGAGAGTGCTCCATCAGGGGAGGAGAGTGCTCCATCAGGGGAGGAGAGTGCTCCATCAGGGGAGGAGAGTGCTCCATCAGGAGAGGCGAGTGCGCCATCAGGAGAGGCGAGTGCTACATCAGGAGAGGCGAGTGCGCCATCAGGAGAGGAGAGTGCTCCATCAGGAGAGCTGAGTGCTCCATCAGGAGAGGAGAGCGCTCCATCAGGAGAGGACAGCGCTCCATCAGGAGAGGCGAGTGCTCCATCAGGAGCACTCCTGATGGAGAGGGGAGTGCTCCATCAAGAGAGGGGAGAGCTCCATTAGGAGAGGGGAGTGCTGCATCAGGAGAGGAGAGCAGCCCTTCAGGACAGCGGGAGGAACGGCCCTTGAACTGCACAACGGCATCTTAGTGAGCGTGATCTGAGCATGTACCTTCCATCTGAGGCAAAGCCAGGATGAACTCTGGTCTTCTGATCCCCAGCTTAAAACACGGTGAGGTAAAGACATTGTCCCTTTGAGCTCAAGTCACGGTGAAGCTCCAAGTACCTACAGTGGGTGCTGCGACAAGCACTGAGAGAAGTGGCTAACACGGCGGACGCAGGCAAGGGAGTGAGCAAACTTCCCCAGGAACATTTTCTTTTCTTAGAAACTTTCATCCCATTAATTTGTAAGGCACAAAAAAGAAGGCACGGCGGACAGAGCCATGGAAACTGCCAACGTCACTGGGAGTCCAGGAATGTGAAGTGCTCACCACCTGGGCACCCTTGCTTTGAGATCCTCTGTCTGGGAAACTGTGATGTGGTGGCTCAGAAGTTGGCTGTGCGCCTCTCAGGGAGCACTCCTGGGGAGCACTCCCAGGGTGCTACCTGCCTGCCTGGACTCCGGCAGGTTACTTACACGAGTTTTGTTCTTCATAATGAAAAACAGGAATGGTGGGCTAGGAGATGGCGCGGTGGGTAGAGTGCTTCGTGAGGACCTGCACTGCACCAGCCCAGCAGAGCCCTAGCATGCTGCCAGCCCTGTAGGACGCAGCTGCAGACAGTGCAGAGTGCAGTGGGGGAGTGGTACAGCAAGACCACGTGAACTCTGCAGGGGACGCAAGAACCACCCGAGGGCAGCTCCCAGACAGGACCCACGCAGGACACGCATGTATGGGTGTACAAGGGATGCGGTGCCCAGAACAAAGATAACTCTGAGGAGAAAAGCCCCCACCCAGGCTTCTGCTTTCAGTAGTCAGTAAGATCACAGGCTAAGGGAGGTAGGAGACAGAGAGAGAATTCAGGGATATAAAGAAGGCCTGATGGCTGGAGAGACAGACGGCTCAGTGGTTTAAGAGCGCTAGCTACGCTTGAACAGGATCCAGGTTTGAATCACAGTATCCACATGGCATCGAACAACCACCCATAATTCCAATTCCAAGGGATCCAACACCCCCTTCTGACCTCTGCAGGCATTGCACAACATGGTTATACTTACATGTATGTAGGCAAGACACTCATACACACACACAAAAAAAACAAACCCAGAAGGCCTGAAACAATGGCAAGGACCACAGAACAGGTTACTGCACAAGCACAGGCTCACTCTGTGAGATGCCCATATGAAAAATGTGCTAGCTGTGTAGGGCTAACAGCCTGGGCACGCTGTAATTCTATTACGTAAGTACTGTGTGACCAGCTGCTCCATCTCTAAACCTCAGTTTCCTCGTCTGTACAATAACAGTAATGACAGTCCCTTTGCCATCCGGTCCTCTACCATGGGGTTGATGTTTGATTAAAAACAGATATCAGAAGAGAAAAAAAACCCAAAAACAGATATCAGAAGAGTGGTGACAGGGCCAGTGAGAGGGCTCAGGGGTAAAGTAGCCTGAGACCAAACCTGACGACCTGAGTTCAATCCCTGGGACCCATGGCCGAAAGAACCAACTCCCCCCAAGTCCAAGTTGTGCTCTGACCTCTATACCTGTCCATAGCATGTGAGCACACCACATACACACACACCTACATACAAACACCCACATTCACACACCCACATACTCTCACACCCACACACCCCCACATAAACACACACACACATACACACCTGCATACACACACCCACAAACACACACCCACACCCATGTACACACACACACATACCCACATATACCCACATACACCCACCCACATACACACACCCACATACACACCCACACCCACACACATACCCACATACTCCCACACCCACATACACCCACACCCACATACACATACCCACATACACCCACACACCCACATACACCCCACACCCACATATACACACCCCCACATACACACCCACACCCACATACACCAACACCCACATACACCAACACCCACATACACCAACACCCTCATAAACACCCACCCACATACACCCCACACCCACACCCACATACAACCACACCCACATATACACCCACATACACCCACCCCCACACATACCCCCACACACATACATCCACACCCACAATCACACACACACCCACATACACCCACACCCACACACCCACACCCACATACACACACACACACATACACACCTACCTACACACCTACATACATAAATGTAATTAAAAAAATAATAGTGGGGGGCTGGAGAGATGGCTCAGCAGTTAAAAGTGCCGACTGCTCTTGCAGAGGACCTGGGTTTGATCCCCAGCACCCACATGGCGGCTAAGAACCATCTGTAACTCCAGTTCCAGGGTAATCCGATGCCCTCTTCTGACCTCCACGGCATTGCACACACGGTGCACAGACCTGCATGCAGACAGTACACTCATACACATAGAAAATTAAAAAAAGAAATAGTGATGGCAAGTAGTAAATGTGTAGCTTTCTAACAGTAATGATGTCATCCTGGTTGTTTTGGTTTCTTTGAGAACAGGCTTTCCTATATAGCCCAGGCTGGCCTTGAACTTGAGACCTTGGCTTGCAGGTCTGCACCACCAGGCCTAGCATCACACAACAATAAGAAATGATACAGATGATAAACAATCATGATTTTGTATAGAGGACCTTATGGGAAGAATGAAACAGAGAACCACCTCTCTGCTTGCTTGAATCCTCCGGAGCCTTCTTACCAGGATGGAGGCCGGTGCTTCTCCGTCTTCTCGGCAGTCATTCTCAACCACCTTGAGCTCTTCTGCTGGTTCACGGAGCATTCTCATCCGCACCTCTCCTCTGCCATCTCACACCCACACACCACCTCCAACTCTTGTTTGCTTTTTCCATTTAAGTGCCTGGTCTGTTTAGTGGACCTTGCCCATTCTCACAGGGTCTGCTGAGAAGTCACCCAAGCCCCACCGAGAACACAACCCACCTGATGACTAAGGCCCCACTGAGAACACGACCCACCTGATGACTAAGGCCCCACTGAGAACACGACCCACCTGATGACTAAGGCCCCACCGGGAACACGACCCACCTGATGACCCACCTGATGACTAAGGCCCCACCGGGAACACGACCCACCTGATGACTAAGGCCCCACCGGGAACACGACCCACCTGATGACTAAGGCCCCACCGGGAACACGACCCACCTGATGACTAAGGCCCCACCGAGAACACGATCCACCTGATGACTAAGGCCCCACCGAGAACACGACCCACCTGATGACCCACCTGATGACTAAGGCCCCACCGAGAACACGACCCACCTGATGACTAAGGCCCTACCAGAAACACGACCCACCTGATGACCAAGGCCCCACCGGGAACACGACCCACCTGATGACTAAGGCCCCACCGAGAACACAACCCACCTGATGACCCACCTGATTACTAAGGCCCCACCGGGAACACGACCCACCTGATGACTAAGGCCCCACCGAGAACACAACCCACCTGATGACTAAGGCCCCACCAAGAACACGACCCACCTGATGACTAAGGCCCCACCGGGAACACAACCCACCTGATGACTAAGGCCCCACCGGGAACACAACCCACCTGATGACTAAGGCCCCACCGGGAACACGACCCACCTGATGACTAAGGCCCCACCGGGAACACGACCCACCTGATGACTAAGGCCCCACCGGCACCGAGAACACGACCCACCTGATGACCAAGGCCCCACCGGGAACACGACCCACCTGATGACTAAGTTGTCTTCGCCGAGCGTCACCACCGTGGCCTCTGTGGCTTGCAGTGACATGAGCTTTGCAAGGGCTTCTGAGGTCTTGCTCTAGAAATAACCAGAATGTAAGATGAGATCTGCCTGTCCAAACCAAGGGTGACAGAAGCATGCTGTCAGAGGTGGCCGGTGTGAAAGCCAGCAGCCATGCAGCCATGCAGCTGCATCACAGGATGTCACTGAGGCAGCTGGGCATGCCAGCACCACAATAGCAGTACAGCCCTGTGCTGCCAAAGCAGACCTGGAATTCCATTCCAGGTGAAAGCAATTCCACCCTGCCCCCTTCCACCCTGCCCCCTTCTTGCCTGCCCCCTCCCTGCCTGCCCCCTTCCAGCCTGCCCCCTTCCTGCCTGCCCCCTTCCTGCCTGCCCCCTTCCACCCTGCCCCATTCCTGCCTGCCCCCTTCCACCCTGCCCCATTCCTGCCTGCCCCCTTCCACCCTGCCCCATTCCTGCCTGCCCCCTTCCACCCTGTCCCCTCCCTGCCTGCCCCCTCCCACCCTGCCCCCTCCCTGCCTGCCCTCTTCCAAGCCTGCCCCCTCACACGGCCTGCCCCCTCCACCTGCCCCCTTTCCAGCCTGCCCTCTTCCAGCCTGCCCCCTCCCGGCCTGCCCCCTTCCACCCTGCCCCATTCCTGCCTGCCCCCTTCCACCCTTCCCCCTTCCACCCTGCCCCCTTCCACCCTGGCCCCTTCCCGCCTGCCCAATGACCCATTTCTTTCAGCCTTTCAGCCTCAATATGGTTCCTTCCCCCTCTCTTATGGGATCCATTCCATCCATCACAACCCATGCTGGATTCAATACACTGTGTTAAACATCATCAACCCTGATGAGCTGTGGATCTCTACACTGCAGCTCCAGTAGTTGTATAGGTGGTTAAGAGACCATGCTGGCTCTGGCATAAAGTTCAGAGTTCTTCCCATTATACAATTACTAATTAGCCAGATTAGCTGGGATTTCAAGGAGCAACCAACTGGAAGATTAGTGACTGCAGCCCCTAATTACATGAAGGGTCAGATTTCTGTTAAGTCTGTCTCTATAGTGTGTGTAATTAATAGTTCTCAGCATGCGGTGCAGAAGGACTGCGACTTAGATTACTGAAGGAACGGTTCTTAATTGACACTGTAGCTACCTTTGCCACGTGTTCCAGCCACCGCCCCAAAGCGATGAATACAAAGAGCATAGGGGGTGTGTCAAAGAATGTCACCGGGCTCTTCTCAGCCTTCTCAGCAATGGCGACCACCAGGATGACCAGGGAGTAGGCGTAGGCAATGGTCGTGGCCAGTACGATGAGCACGTCCATGTTGGCTGACTTGTGTCTCAAAGACTTGTAGGCCTGAACGTAGAAGTACCACCCACCAAGGAACTGGAAGACAAGGAGGGTGCAGGCTGCGACAAGCAGGGCAGAGTCCAGAAACAGCTTGGCTCCTGGGCCCCTTGGGATGATAAACACTCTAGTTCATGCAAGTATCCAACATCACTCTCTCCCCACTGTTAGGTAATACTAATGACATGCACTAAGGATACTAATGGCTTCAACTATGATAAACCATGCTTTCTGGTTCACGATACTGCTGGCCACAGAAATGGACGATGAGTAAGAGGCATGTGGGGCTTTAAAAAAACATGATGGGTGGGAGATGGCTCAATGGTTAAGAGCAGTGGCTGCTCTTGCAGGGGACCTGGGTTCCGTTCCCAGCACCCACATGGCAGCTAACAACCATTCCTAACTCCAGTTCCAAAGGATCTAATGCTTTCTTCTGACATCTAGGGGCACTGCACAACATGGGTGCACTTACATGTATGCAAGCAATACACTCATACAGATTAATAAATTTAAAAAACACAGGGCATACCATGTAAATGTTCATTATAGGAAAATGGTTTAAAATTGGTTCATTTATAATTATGAACAGTGCCACGCAGTCTCTAAACAGGTCCTACATAGACCACTAACATAAATGATGTCCAGGCTGAAAAAAAAAAAACAACCCAGCATCCATCAGTCCGTCAGTGTTCTCCTATGCTCCTACATCCATTAACAAGCATCTTATGCCTATATTATGTGACACACTTAGATATGCACAAATGGGTGTTTGGTCTACACAGATAAGAACCAGGGGCGATACATGCCTCATTCCTGGTGATACTGCACCAATGCTAAGAAACGGGACTAGGCTAGAAGAGCATGTCGTCAGTCCCAATCTTTTCCCTTTTGTTTCTAATACTTCGGTATGGCTGGGATTACTTGCAATAAGCACAAAGCGCATTAAAAAGAAAATACAGAAAAGAAAAAAAACAAATTCAGCTTATAAATGATTGCCCCTAAACAGTTCCTAGCATTCTAGTTTTAAGTCAGGAGTTTAGCTTTATATGCCAAAATGTACGTAGAGATGCTTTTCCAGGTGCATGGCTGTGTCCCTAACACTATGATGTTCCGCAAGACCTGCTGTGTTAAACAATAATTTATCCAAAGATAAAGAGCACAGTTTCGCCTTTCAGAATAGAACAATCAAGAGAAGATGAGCTCAGGGGACAGCTAGTCGATGCTTCTAACGAGGGTAAACTCAATCAAACAATAACCAAATAAGAGGAATGAAGACTGGAGGTGTGACTGAAAAATGGCACGTCTGCTAGCACGCATGAGACCCTGGGTCACATTCCCAGCAACACACGTGCACACCTGCGCACACATACACACACCAGTGACAGATAGGCCCACCAATCTCCCCAATTTTGCAAGGAGGAGGTGCTGCTTATAGGGAGTTTCCACCACCTGCAATCAACTGTGAGACTGACAATGAGCCCAGGCCCTCCTTGTTCCCACACTGGTGGCCAGCTGCCATCCCGACCCACTCTGCTGCTCACAAGACAGAAATAATAGCACCAACTACCTGGAGGCAGGGCAGCCAAGTAACAATGCAGTGTCACTGTAAGAAAGCACCAGCTTAAAGGGTGGGGGCGGCCCAAGAGCAGAGATCCACTGGCCATGTGCGGGCATGGAAAGCAGAGGTTTGCCAGCTTTCTAATACATACTTGGACGAAGGTGCACAGGATGAAGAAGATGAGATTTAGAATGGACAATCCAGGAATGATGTTGTGGTCCAGGACCATAGTCTCGTGGGGCTTGTTGCTGACGACTAACATGTAGATCATCAAGCCCATGACAGGGATGCCAAACACCAAGCTACACAGGAAAGACTTCTTCCACCTGGAAGGCAAAAGGGGCAACCTGGACACACTGCAGCCACACGGCGCTTGGATCACAGGCAGGTCCGTTCCTGAGGGCTTCATTTAAGACAGAATACCAAGAGCTGAGACAAAAGTGACACTGCCTGACACTGACACTGGGGACCACCTAAAGGGCCAAGCATTGCTGTAAGGACTGTGGGAGGCCTTCGGGCTCAGCTCTGCCTTTATATGAGTGACCACCAACATGCAGTATGGCAGCTGAAGCCCAGAAGCTGAAAATCTAGCCTGAAAGAGATCATCATCCTTGGTTCTACAGCTGCTTAAAACATCACCTCCTTCAAAGCAAGAAACAGATGAAGAGTATTTTATTAGTATAACTTTATTTACACATTCAGTTCTTAACAATTTGAAATAAGAGCAGACAAATAGTAAGGTGGTCAATGCGCACAGAATCTGAAACCAAGGGTCACAGGTGACCCCTGTGGCTTCATGTGAGCTACAACATGCATGAGATTCCAAACAGGCAGCATGGAGTCTCCATTGAAGGGATCTCTAAGTTTCTACATGTTAAGCAGAGCCTATGGCCCTGAGGGCTCAGGGTGCCACCTGATGCCATGCAGAGACAGACTGACTGACTTGCTAGACCCTCCCCTACCAGCCACAGGCACACCAGCTGGACCAAACTGCAGGCATCACCCCCCACAAAGTCCTTCAGCCTAACATACTTCTAAGTCTTCTCTGAGTCGCAAATCCTGGGTCCTCTGCTTCCTAGACTTTCCAGAGTCTACCCAAGCAACTGCTGTCACAGCTTACTCCTTCCTACCCAACCAGGAGCCGCCCTAGGTCCTCCCCGTCCATGACGGCAGCCTTCCAATGTGCCCAAAGACTAAGCGACCATCGATACAATGAGCGAGCCACCTGCCTCCTAGGTCATTTCCTTTCCCTTCGGATGCTAGGGAGCCTAGGGTCTTACAGATGCTAAGCGTGCGCTCGGACGCTAAGCGTGCGCTCGGATGCTAAGCGTGCACTCTGCCACTGTCTAATCCCACCTGACTGACCACTTTCTTCCCACTTAGCCATGATGACTGTTTTCAGATCCTGCTTCTAGAACTCATGCAAGTAAAGCCTGGAAAGATATAAAAGAAAAATCCACCCCACCCCCCCATCTGAGCTAAAGCATTGTCAGTCTGCCAGCTGTCAGCCTCAGGTGGCTGTATAAATTAGTGACGGCCAGGCACGGTGGCACATACTTTTAACCTGAGCACTCAGGAGGTAGACGCAGGCAGATCTCTGTGAGACATAGCCAGTCCCAGACCAGCTGGGACTCCGAAACAAACAGGCTTAGCATAACGACTTAATTCTACATACATACTAGTTGCATTTTGAGTGCTCCCTAACCCCCTGACTGTTATCTACCATCCTAGGCAGTGCAGACACAGATGCTGCCACCATGCAGAAAGTTCTACAGACAGGACTACTTCAGCTACTGATATTACAATAGTAAAGGCAACTACCCCAGGTCAAAGGCACTATGTGAAGTGGGGGCAGACAGAGCCACAGCTGAGCAGGGAGGATCTGTATGAGCCCGAGTCAGTGGGAAGAGGAAGACAGAGATTTAGACAGGGCTACCAGTCGGCTTCTGTGCTCTACCTACTGCTTTATTTCCATCTTGTGGTCCAAGTGATGAGCGTTGGGATTTCTCTGGGCCGGAGAGGCTTGAAAGCCAATTTCCTTGTGATTAAAAGAGAGGGTGGGGAACACGGGGAGGAACTGGTTAGAATATGCATCAGGAGAAAACGTTTCCCACTAGAAATAAAGATCTCAAAGTGCTTCTGGTGACTGAGATTTTCCTCTCATGACTTCCTTGTCCACGATGGCTACCAAACTAACACTGTTCGAGGCTTGGCACTGTCTATGCTGAGACCGCCCCGCCCTGAGGAGCTGGCACTGAACGGCTCCTGTCCCTAGTGCAGGTAAACGCACTGCTGTTGTGAAAGTAATGTATCTAGGTCCCAAAAGCTAACCAGTGTTGACTTCAAATGATTCTTGAGTCAAAGAATTCCAAATGCCTTATCCTTCATCCACGCAAGCGGTATCGAAGGTTAGAGAGGCCAAGTCCTTTGGCAAAGAGCCAGATACAGAGCTCAGATCTCTAGGCTCCCACGATGGCCTGGCAGGCCACACTCCAACTCTGTGCTTTCCTCACGATCGTCTCAAGCATTCTGTCATCACCTTGATCTGAGCATTCTCTGCTGCCCCCTATGACTATACCCCGGGAAAGCTGTCAGAAATGCCTCGTCAGCACCATAGGGAGGGAGAGGGCCCCAGAATCTTGGTGCTGAGACTCTCAGAAAATGAAAAGCTGTGCTGGGAGAGAGAGCATTAAAACGACACAAGACAGATGCTTTTGCAGCTATCTCCAGCCTCCTTACACTAGGAAAGATGCCTGCTTGCAGGCCAGGCAGCCAGGCAGTATTGTAAAACCCACCATGGAGGACAGGAGTCCAGGACACTTCACCATGTTTGCTGAGCTGGCTGGAAGCAGGTGACATGTCTGAAGGCCCCACCGAGGCCCCTACTGTCTGTGTCCAGCACGGCTGCTTCTGCTCTGCCTCACAGGTGATATGTGGTCACTATCCGCTAAGATTTGGGACACAGCAGAATCAGATCTGGCCTTGGGATGCCGTCCTGGCTCTTGGGAGCGGGCACCAGCGGGTTCTGTGGCTCTGCCCTCACTGCATGAAGCAGCTGTGGAGTTGGCCTCCCCACTGAAAAACAGCAGCAACGGTTTCACATTGAAAAGCTCTGCTGGGCCACCAACAAATGATCTCTATGTTTACACACATGCATAAGGAAGAGAAAATTAAGGATAACATGGCACCAAGCATGCGGTAATACATTTAGTGAATGGACAGTCTGTCTTGCTAAGTTTAATTAATCCTTAACTGTTACAAGTTAGTCTTAATTAGTTTTGATTGTCTTAACCCAGTCACCACCAATGCCCATTCTTGTTTAGTCTTGGAGAACTGTGGACAGGGAGAGGGCACAGGAGGCAGGCATAAAGCTCAATGATTTTCTACAGCAAGATAACCAAATCCTCCTACCACCAATACACCTAGCAGGAAGGACAGCCTGGCAGTGACTGTTAGTGCCAGCATTCCCTGAGTCTGTAGATACCTGACGTGAACATAAATATTTTTAAACTACAGTTGGGCAACGTAGCTCTCCATACCAGGTATCTTGTCAATATTGATGCTGAATTTCAGGGACATCTGAAACTAAAAATGTCTTTTTTCCTTTAATCTCTAATTTTTTTTTTTAATTTTGTGTGTTTGAGCAAGTGTGTGGCACACTGGAGGTCAAAGGAAAACATTCAGGGTTCCAGGGATCTAATTCATGTTGTTCTTGCACAGCAAGCACCCTTGCCACAGAGCCATCTTGCCAACCCTGCCTTGTCCCCTTCTTTCCCACGCTCTGATGCTCTCCTCAGATCCCTGTCTCCTTCTTTCCCACGCTCTGATGCTCTCCTCAGATCCCTGTCTCCTTCTTTCCCACGCTCTGATGCTCTCCTCAGATCCCTGTCTCCTTCTTTCCCACGCTCTGATGCTCTCCTCAGATCCCTGTCTCCTTCTTTCCCACGCTCTGATGCTCTCCTCAGATCCCTGTCTCCTTCTTTCCCACACTCTGATGCTCTCCTCAAGTACTTACCTTCTTGCCCTACTGACCTATTCCTCTTGGAAAAGTTAACAGATTTAGGCAATGCTTTTATTTATTAAAGCTTAACTATATTTTTCTTCAATGATGATATACTACTGCTTTGTAAAAGTGCATATAAATTTTTCATAATCTACCTCAATAATCTTTACAATATCACGTGGGCCTATGATTTCAGGATCAAACTTCACATAGGCTTTGCTGGTGGTGAGAGCCACACAGGCAGAAGTAATGCCATTCGTCCTGGTGAGCCTGGACTCTATGTTGTGAACACAGGAAGCACAGGTCATGCCTGTGATCTGCAAGACAGGAGGATGAAAAGCCCATGAGCCCAGGACTGAAAGGAGCCTTTCAAAGGTACATCAGGGGACTTAGTGGCAGGTGCCAGCTGCGCCCTCCATGGTGCCTTCCCAAGTCTCTGGATTCCTATGAGACCCGTGTGCAAGAGTCTGTCCGTAACAGTGCCCCAGTGCCTGCAGTGTCTTCCCCCAATCCACTACAGTGGCCACAGACCTAGGCTTGGCTTTTGACTCACTTAAGGATGGGTTTTTGGAAACCACTCTGCACTGCATTTTCTCACTAGCAACACTGCAGCAATCACTGTACATCAAGTAAACACATATGCACCTTCGTACGACCCTGACCTGAAAGTCTACAATTCCAAGTGTCACTGCTATCTGCATGCAGCCTCTACTAGGACCCTCCACTCCAGCACCCTGCTGCTATCTGCGTGCAGCCTCTACTAGGACCCTCCACTCCAGCGCCCTGCTGCTATATCCGTGTGCGCCTTACTTATACCCCATCTAGCACTCTCCTGGCTGCCATCTTGCCTGCAGCCTCTCTAGGACCCTCCATTCCAGCCCCTGCTGCTATCCGCACTCACCCTAACTAGACCCTCACTCCCCTCCTGCTGCATCCTATCTCTTCAATAGAACCTTCCACTCCAGCTACCCTCGTATGCGCTGAGTGAGCCTCTATACCTCACACTGGGGCGGCAGCCTCCACTAGGAGCCTCCTCTAGCCCTCGCGGTCTCGTAGTCATAGCCTCACTCCACACCCTAGCTACCGTGTGCAGCCTCAACTAGGACCCTCCACTCCAGAGCCCTGCTGCTACTGCTGCACTGCAGTCCTCTACTAAGGACCCTCCACTCCAGCACCCTGCTGCTACTGCGTGCAGCCTCTACTAGGACCCTCACTCCAGCGCCCTGCTGCTATCGATGCATGCAGCCTCTACTAGGAACCTCCACTCCAGCACCCTGCTGCTTATCTGCTGCAGCCTCTACTAAGACCCTCACTCCAGCGCCCTGCTGCTATCCGTGCGTACAGCCTCTACTAGGACCCTCCACTCCAGCCCCTGCTGCTATCCTGTGCAGCCTCTACTAGGACCCTCCACTCCAGCGCCCTGCTGCTATCTGCGTGCAGCCTCTACTAGGACCCTCCACTCCAGCACCCTGCTGCTTGCGTGCTATCTAGTCAGCCTCTACTAGGACCCTCCACTCCACCGCGCTCTCTCGGTCTGCGTGCAGTCCTCCACTATATACCTCCTACTCCAGCAGCCTTCTGCTGTCTGTGTGCACCTATCTAGGACCCACCAATCCCACCCCTGCTGCTATCTGCTACCCTATACCCTCCACTCCACCCCTCTCTATCCGATGTGCAGCCTCTACTAGGACCCCTCCACTCCAGCGCTCCCAGTCTGCTCATCTGCGTTTCAGCCTCTACTAGGACCTCCACTCCAGCGCCCTGCTGCTATCTGTGTGCAGCCTCTATATATCCCTCCACTCTCCATCCCTGCTGCTATCCGTGCAGCCTCTACTAGGACCCTCCACTCCAGCGCCCTGCTGCTATCTGCGTGCAGCCTCTACTAGGACCCTCCACTCCAGCGCCCTGCTGCTATCTGCGTGCAGCCTCTACTAGGACCTCCTATCCAGCACCCTGCTGCTATCTCCTGCAGCCTCTACTAGGACCTCTCCACTCCAGCGCCCTGCTGACTATCTCTCTCATGCCCTATCAGCTCCTCCACTCCAGGTCCGCTCCTGCTACCATCCTTCACTTACTCCTCCTCCAGAGCCCTGCTGCTATCTGCGTGCAGCCCTACTAGGACCCTCCACTCCAGCCCCTGCTGCTATCTCTGTGCAGCCCTACAGGACCCCACTCCAGTACCCTCTACTGCTGATCCTGCAGCCTCTACTAGGACCCTGCTGCTACCCCTGCTGCTATCCCTGCTGCAGCCTCTACTATGACCCTCCACTCCAGCCCTGCTGCTATCCGCAGCAGCTCTACTAGGACCTCCACTCCAGCACCCTGCTGCTATCCATGTGCAGCCTCTACTAGGACCCACCACTCCAGCACCCTGCTCCCCTGGTCAGGGAAGCACCACTCCAGCACCCTGCTCCCCTGGCACCTGCAGTGCTGAAAGCACCCTCCACTCCAGCACCCTGCTGCTAGCTGCCTCTGTGCAGCCTGCAACTAGGACCCTCACTCCAGCAGCCCTGCTGCTATCCATGTGCAGCCTCTACTAGGACCCTCCACTCCAGCTCACCCTGCTCCCTAGGCTATCCTGCAGTCCCAGACTTACTAGGACCTCCACTCAGCACCCTGCTGTATCTGCGTGCAGCCTCTACTAAGGAACCCTCCACTCCAGCACCCTGCTGCATATCCGTGCTGCAGCCTCTACTAGGACCCTCCACTCCAGCACCCTGCTGCTATCTGCGTGCAGCCTCTACTAGGACCTCCTCCACTGCAGCGCCCTGCTCCTGATATCTGTCCTGCAGCCTCTACTAAGGACCCTCCACTCCAGCACCCTGCTGCTATCTGCGTGCAGCCTCTACTAGGACCCTCGACTCCAGCGCCCTGCTGCTATCTGCGTCAGCCTCGCACTAGGAGGCCTCCACTCCAGCGCCCTGCTGCATCCCTGTGCAGCCTCTACTAGGACCCTCCACTCCAGACCCTGCTGCTATCTGCTGCAGCCTTCTACTAGGACCCTCCACTCCAGCGCCCTGCTGCTATCTGCCTGCAGCCTCTACTAAGACCGTCTACTCCAGTGCCCTGCTGCTATCTGCCTGCAGGCTCTACTAGGACCCTCCACTCCAGCACCCTGCTGCTGTCTGTGTGCAGCCTCTACTAGGACCCTCCACTCCAGCACCCTGCTGCTATCTGCGTGCAGCCTCTACTAGGACCCTCCACTCCAGCACCCTGCTGCTATCCGTGTGCAGCCTCAACTAGGACCCTCCACTCCAGTACCCTGCTGCTGTCTGTGTGCAGCCTCTACTAGGACCCTCCACTCCAGTGCCCTGGCTATCTGCGCCCTGACAGCCTGCTATCCTGACTGACCCTCCACTCCAGCACCCAGCTGCTATCTGCGTGCAGCCTCCACTAGGAACCTCCACTCCAGCACCTGCTGTCCGTGTGCAGCCTCTACTAGACCTCCACTCCAGCACCCTGCTGCTATCTGCGTGCAGCCTCTACTAGGACCCTCCACTCCAGCGACCCTGCTGCTATCCGTGTGCAGCCTCAACTAGGACCCTCCACTCCAGTACCCTGCTGCTATCCGAGTGCAGCCTCTACTAGGACCCTCCACTCCAGCACCCTGCTGCTATCCGTGTGCAGCCTCTACTAGGACCCTCCACTCCAGCGCCCTGCTGCTATCTGCGTGCAGCCTCTACAAGGACCCTCGACTCCAGCGCCCTGCTGCTATCTGCGTGCAGCCTCTACTAGGACCCTCCACTCCAGCGCCCTGCTGCTATCCCTGTGCAGCCTCTACTAGGACCCTCCACTCCAGTACCCTGCTGCTATCTGCATGCACCTTCTACTAGGACCCTCCACTCCAGCGCCCTGCTGCTATCTGCGTGCAGCCTCTACTAGGACCCTCCACTCCAGCGCCCTGCTGCTATCTGCCTGCAGGCTCTACTAGGACCCTCCACTCCAGCACCCTGCTGATATCCGTGTGCAGCCTCTACTAGGACCCTCCACTCCAGCGCTCTTGGGATGCAGCCTCTACTAGGAACCTCCACTCCAGCACCCTGTTGCTGTCTGTGTGCAGCCTCTACTAGGACCCTCCACTTCAGCAACCCTGCTGCTATCTGCCTGCGACCTCTACTAGGAACCTCCACTCCAGCACCTCTATATCCGTGTGCAGCCTTTTTACTAGGACCCATCCAATCCATCGCTCTGCATGTACCTCTACTAGGACCCTCCACTCCAGGCCCTGCTGCTAGCTGCCTGCAGCCTCTACTAGGACCCTCCACTCCAGCACCCTGCTGCTATCCGTGTGCAGCCTCTACTAGGACCCTCCACTCCAGCACCCAGCTGCTATCTGCGTGCAGCCTCTACTAGGAACCTCCACTCCAGCACCCTGCTGCTACTGGTGCAGCCTCTACTAGGACCCTCCACTCCAGCACCCTGCTGCTATCTGCATGCAGCCTCTCGATGGACCTCCACTCCAGCACCCTGCTGCTATCATGTGCAGCCTCTACTAGGACCCTCCGCTCCAGCACCCTGCCTGCTATCCCTGTGCAGCCTCTACTAGGACCCTCCACTCCAGCACCCTGCTGCTATCTGCCTGCATCCTCTACTAGGACCCTCCACTCCAGCGCCCTGCTGCTATCTGTGTGCAGCCTCTACTAGGACCCTCCACTCCAGCACCCTGCTGCTATCTGCGTGCAGCCTCTACTAGGACCCTCCACTCCAGCGCCCTGCTGCTATCTGCCTGCATCCTCTACTAGGACCCTCCACTCCAGCACCCTGCTGCTATCTGCGTGCAGCCTCTACTAGGACCCTCCACTCCAGCACCCTGCTGCTATCTGCGTGCAGCCTCTACTAGGACCCTCCACTCCAGCGCCCTGCTGCTATCTGCGTGCAGCCTCTACTAGGACCCTCCACTCCAGCGCCCTGCTGCTATTCCGTGCAGCCTCTACTAGGACCCTCCACTCCAGCACCCTGCTCTGGTCAGAAGACCCTCGCACTCCCTCAGCCACTCCAGCACCCTGCTGCTATCTGCCTGCAGCCTCTCACTAGGACCCTCCACTCCAGCGCCCTGCTGCTATCTGCGTGCAGCCTCTACTAGGACCCTCCACTCCAGCGCCCTGCTGCTATCTGCGTGCAGCCTCTACTAGGACCCTCCACTCCAGCGCCCTGCTGCTATCCATGTGCAGCCTCTACTAGGACCCTCCACTCCAGCACCCTGCTGCTATCTGCATGCAGCCTCTACTAGGACCCTCCACTCCAGCGCCCTGCTGCTATCTGCGTGACAGCCTCTACTAGGACCCTCCACTCCAGCGCCCTGCTGCTATCTGTGTGCAGCCTCTACTAGGACCCTCCACTCCAGCACCCTGCTGCTATCTGCGTGCAGCCTCTACTAGGACCCTCCACTCCAGCGCCCTGCTGCTATCTGCGTGCAGCCTCTACTAGGACCCTCCACTCCAGCCCCCTGTTGCTGTCTGTGTGCAGCCTCTACTAGGACCCTCCACTCCAGCACCCTGCTGCTATCCGTGTGCAGCCTCTACTAGGACCCTCCACTCCAGCGCCCTGCTGCTATCTGCGTGCAGCCTCTACTAGGACCCTCCACTCCAGCGCCCTGCTGCTGTCTGCGTGCAGCCTCCACTAGGACCCTCCACTCCAGCGCCCTGCTGCTATCTGCGTGCAGCCTCTACTAGGACCCTCCACTCCAGCACCCTGCTCTTATCCCTGTGTAGCCTCTACTGGGACCCTCCACTCCAGCACCCTGCTGCTATCTGTGTGCAGCCTCTACTGGGACCCTCCACTCCAGCACCCTGCTGTTATCTGCCTGCAGCCTCTACTAGGACTGTCAGCTCTAGCATCCTGCTGGCTCCAATGAAGAAAATATCAATGCCACATTTTCCAGAGGGGAACAGGACTGAGACAATGTCTGGTGGAAGGGGTAGAGCTAAGGCTAATCCCCTTCGGTCCCTGACCTCCACGTGCATCTCTTGGACATTTCGCTCTGGACCTCTCCTGACAACTTGGCAGTGGAGTTCTAGCACATCCCGTGTTCATCACCCCGGTGGCTTTGCATCAGCTGCTGCCTTAGTGGCACTTCTAGCCGAGCGCTTGAGAGGGTGTTAAAAGGAGATGGTAAGAGTAACAGAGGGAAAGGCAAATGGCAGGCCAGGGCACGCGTTCTGGCAGTCCAGCCGAGGGCATGCGTTCCGGCAGTCCAGCCAGGCCTGACAGGCCACAGGATACACAAGTGAGGTAAGCGGAGTCTGCATCACTGGCTGGTCCACATCAAGGCTCTTGAGCACAGCTGCGAAGTGTTGCTAACAAAGCCACTGGGGGAGGGGCGTGGGTGTGGGGGCGGCTGGTGCATGGTGTACATGTGTGTGTGTAGACCAGAGCTGTGTGTTGTGTATGTGTGTGTGTGTGTGTGTGTGTGTGTAGACCAGGGCTGCATCAGGTGTTGTCTTGACTGCTCTTCATTTTGCTTGCTGAGGCAGAGTCTCTCATCGCACCTGAAGCTCCACACTTCAGCTAAGCACAGGGACTCTGGCTCTACCTTCTGCAATTACAGGCTGGCACCATGCCCCTGGCTTCTGTGTTGGTGTCTGAACTCTGACCCTTACGTTTGCATGGCAAGTGAAGTATTATTCACTGAACCAGCTTCCCGGCTCTCTGACTGTCTCTTGATTTAGGTTTTCTATGCGGTGACTGCCGTGGGGCCAACTGGACTGCACAGAGGACACAGAGGACTGCACAGAGACACAGAGGACTGCACAGGAGACACAGAGGACTGAACAGAGGACACAGAGGACTGCACAGAGGACACAGAGGACTGCACAGAGGACACAGAGGACTGCACAGGGACACAGAGGACTGCACAGAGAGACACAGAGGACTGCACAGGGGACACAGAGGACTGCACAGGGGACACAGAGGACTGCACAGGGGACACAGAGGACTGCACAGGGCTCCCTCTTCGACACCAAAGGGAAAAGGGCTGCACAGGGACACCCGAGGGGACTGCACAGGGACACAGAGGACTGCCACAGGGGACACCAGAGGCCTGCCACAGGGACACAGAGGACTGTCCAGAAGACACAGAGGACTGCCAGAGAGACACAGAGGACTGCAAGCAGGACACAGAGGACTGCACAGGGGACACAGAGGACTGTACAGGAGGACACAGAGGACTGTACAGGGGACACAGAGGACTGTACAGGACACAGAGGACTGCACAGGAGACAGAGGACTGCACAGGGGACACAGAGGACTGCACAGGGGACACAGAGGACTGCACAGGAGACACAGAGGGCTGCACAGGGGACACAGAGGACTGCACAGAGGGACACAAGAGGACTGCACAGGGACACAGAGGACTGCACAGAGGACACAGAGGACTGCACAGGGGCACAGAGGACTGGGGACACAGGAGCAGGGAACACAGAGGACTGAAAGACACGAGGACGGGAGACACAGAGGACTGACAAGGACACGAGCAAGAGACACAGAGGACTGCACAGGAGACACAGAGGACTGCACAGGGGACACAGAGGACTGCACAGGGGACACAGAGGACTGCACAGGGGACACAGAGGACTGCACAGGGGACACAGAGGACTGCACAGGGGACACAAGAGGACTGCACAGGGGACACAGAGGACTGCACAGGGGACACAGAGGACTGCACAGGGGACACAGAGGACTGCACAGGGGACACAGAGGACTGCACGGGAGACACAGAGGACTGCACAGGGGACACAGAGGACTGCACAGGGGACACAGAGGACTGCACAGGGGACACAGAGGACTGCAAGGGAGACACAGAGGACTGCATGGGAGACACAGAAGACTGCACAGCGTCCCTCCCCTGTCTTGTGATGCCAGCTGTAGCCAGTAAGTATTAACCCTGACCCTCGGCACACTGAGCCCCCAGAACTGGAGCAAAGGGTAGGCTCTACTGAGAACAGCACTTATCAGGTGCTTAATGTGCCTCATGCCTGCACTTTCTTCAAACACTGACTTACCACTAATGGCAGTGACCAAACAATAAGGAAGAGAGGATCCTCTTACTAAGTAAAACACTACTATGCAGTTCTTTGGAGGTTTCTTCTACATCTCCCTTTGTTTACACAAAAGAGTCTGTACAAATGTGCTTTTGAACAGAGTATACAGCAAATACCAAAATTACCTATTGTTTTCAATAAATAACTTGTTGACATGCAGAGTAGACAGAAAACTACTGTGGGATAGCTGCTGCCCACTGTTCTGTGGCACTTGGGTCACTCAACATCTGGGTACTGGACCTACAAGTCCTCTTGAGCTTTGTATTTTGTCTCATTTGGGGGGAAACGTAGAGGCAAATGATCTACCAACCGCAGTCCTTGATGTATCAATGGATGGCGCTCGCTACTCCAAGGATTCAGTCTTCTACCTGGAGATATCTGCAGGTGCTTGAGCCTCTCTCTGGACTTACAGTGACTGGGCCACGTTGAGCCTTTCCAGTGTGCCACTCTTCTACAGCCACCATTTGTGCTGCCCCTCATCCAGCTCCTGTACCTCACTGTCTTTCCCTCTTGACCCTGACTGTATCTAGTGAAGGCCCGCTTTCCCTCTTGACCCTGACTGTATCTAGTGGAAGGCCCGCTTTCCCTCTTGACCCTGACTGTATCTAGTGGAAGGCCCGCTTTCCCTCTTGACCCTGACTGTATCTAGTGAAGGCCCGCTTTCCCTCTTGACCCTGACTGTATCTAGTGAAGGCCCGCTTTCCCTCTTTACCCTGACTGTATCTAGTGAAGGCCCGCTTTCCCTCTTGACCCTGACTGTATCTAGTGAAGGACCGCTTTCCCTCTTGACCCTGAATGTATCTAGTGAAGGCCCTCTTTCCCTCTTGACCCTGACTGTTATCTAGTAAGGCCCGCTTTCCCTCTTGACTCTGACTGTTATCTAGTGAAGGCCGGCTTTCCCTCTTGACCCTGACTATATCTAGTGAAGGCCCGCTTTCCCTCTTGACCCTGAGTGTATCTAGTGGAAGGCCCGCTTTCCCTCTTGACCCTGACTGTATCTAGTGGAAGGCCCGCTTTCCCTCTTGACCCTGACTGTGTCTGAAGGCCCGCTTTCCCTGATGACCCTGACTGTATCTAGTGAAGGCCCGCTTTCCCTCTTGACCCTGACTGTATCTAGTGAAGGCCTCCTTTCCCTCTTGACCCTGACTGTATCTAGTGAAGGCCTGCTTTCCCTCTTGACCCTGACTGTATCTAGTGAAGGCCCGCTTTCCCTCTTGACCCTGACTGTATCTAGTGAAGGTCCGCTTTCCCTCTTGACCCTGACTGTATCTAGTGGAAGGCCCGCTTTCCCTCTTCACCCTGACTGTATCTAGTGAAGGGCCGCTTTCCCTCTTGACCCTGAAGTGTATTTTTTAAAAGTTGGGGGGGGGAAGGCCGCTTTTCCCTCTGGACCTGAGTGTATCTAGTGGGTAGGCCCGCTTTCCCTCTTGACCCTGAGTGTATCTAGTGGAAGGCCCTCTTTCCCTCTTGACCCTGACTGTATCTAGTGGAAGGCCCGCTTTCCCTCTTGACCCTGAATGTATCTAGTGAAGGCCCTCTTTCCCTCTTGACCCTGACTTTATCTAGTGGAAGGCCCGCTTCCCCTCTTGACCCTGACTGTATCTAGCGAAGGCCCGCTTTCCCTCTTCACCCTGACTGTATCTAGTGAAGTCCCGCTTTTCCTCTTGACCCTGACTGTATCTAGCGAAGGCCCGCTTTCCCTCTTCACCCTGACTGTATCTAGTGAAGTCCCGCTTTTCCTCTTGACCCTGACTGTATCTAGCGAAGGCCCGCTTTCCCTCTTCACCCTGACTGTATCTAGTGAAGGCCCGCTTTCCCTCTTGACCCTGACTGTATCTAGTGAAGGCCCGCTTTCCCTCTTGACCCTGACTGTATCTAGTGAAGGCCTCCTTTCCCTCTTGACCCTGACTGTATCTAGTGGAAGGCCCGCTTTCCCTCTTGACCCTGACTGTATCTAGTGGAAGGCCCGCTTTCCCTCTTGACCCTGAGTGTATCTAGTGGAAGGCCCGCTTTCCCTCTTGACCCTGACTGTATCTAGTGAAGGCCCGCTTTCCCTCTTGACCCTGACTGTATCTAGTGAAGGCCCGCTTTCCCTCTTGACCCTGACTGTATCTAGCGAAGGCCCGCTTTCCCTCTTGACCCTGACTGTATTTAGTGAAGGCCCGCTTTCCCTCTTGACCCTGACTGTTATCTAGTGAAGGCCGGCTTTCCCTCTTGACCCTGAATGTATCTAGTGAAGGCCCTCTTTCCCTCTTGACCCTGACTGTATCTAGTGGAAGGCCCGCTTTCCCTCTTGACCCTGACTGTATCTAGTGAAGGCCCGCTTTCCCTCTTGACCCTGAGTGTATCTAGTGAAGGCCCGCTTTCCCTCTTGACCCTGACTGTATCTAGTGAAGGCCCGCTTTCCCTCTTGACCCTGACTGTATCTAGTGGAAGGCCCGCTTTCCCTCTTGACCCTGACTGTATCTAGTGAAGGCCCGCTTTCCCTCTTGACCCTGAGTGTATCTAGTGAAGGCCCGCTTTCCCTCTTGACCCTGACTGTATCTAGTGAAGGCCCGCTTTCCCTCTTGACCCTGACTGTATCTAGTGAAGGCCCGCTTTCCCTCTTGACCCTGACTGTATCTAGCGAAGGCCCGCTTTCCCTCTTCACCCTGACTGTATCTAGTGAAGTCCCGCTTTTCCTCTTGACCCTGACTGTATCTAGCGAAGGCCCGCTTTCCCTCTTGACCCTGACTGTATCTAGTGAAGGCCCGCTTTCCCTCTTGACCCTGACTGTATCTAGTGGAAGGCCCGCTTTCCCTCTTGACCCTGACTGTATCTAGTGAAGGCCTCCTTTCCCTCTTGACCCTGACTGTATCTAGTGAAGGCCTCCTTTCCCTCTTGACCCTGACTATATCTAGTGAAGGCCTCCTTTCCCTCTTGACCCTGACTGTATCTAGTGAAGGCCTCCTTTCCCTCTTGACCCTGACTGTATCTAGTGGAAGGCCCGCTTTCCCTCTTGACCCTGACTGTATCTAGTGGAAGGCCCGCTTTCCCTCTTGACCCTGACTGTATCTAGTGAAGGCCTGCTTTCCCTCTTGACCCTGACTGTATCTAGTGAAGGCCCGCTTTCCCTCTTGACCCTGACTGTATCTAGTGAAGGCCCGCTTTCCCTCTTGACCCTGACTGTATCTAGTGGAAGGCCCGCTCTGCCTCTTTGACACAACTGATTTCCCTTCACAAACTGAACAGGTGAAACAAAACGAAACATATCCTAGCAACAAAAGGATCTATCCAATATGGAGGGAACTTACTAGTTAAAAGGACAGCCCCTGTCAGAAACTTAGCCATACCCCATCCACAGCCTGCACCCTCTAGGGGACACCACTGTACTTACAATCAGTTCCATGTCACCTTCGGAGCCTGTGCTGTTCTCCATGACTGTTGCTTCAAAGCCCAGATCCTGGATGAGCTGTGCTATTCTGGGTGGCTGGATGACCTCTGGATTATACTTGACCTCTGCCTTTCCCGACATCAAGGCAACCAACACAGAGAGAATTCCTGAAACCACCAGGTCACAGCTGTGACTCTGAGCAAGGCAGCTGGGCTGGTATTGTGAACATGGTTTAACAGAGAAAAGTGCTTCTCTAAGGAAGCCTCCAGAGCAGCGGCTCTTAAAGTTGGCTGAGCATGAGCATCACTTGGGAAGCCACCCAGACGGGGCAGCTAAGGATCTCGAAGGGTAGATGCCAGACACCAGGTCATAAAAGCTTTCCAGGGGATTCTAATTAACAGTCCAGTTAGAGAGCCACTGTTGTAGAACACTGCTTCTCAAACGTTAATTGGCACATGAGCCATCTCAGAGCCTGGTTAAAGCACTCTGGTTTGGTCGGTGTAAGGCTCCTTATATCCACCCAGCCCCTGAGGATGCCAGGACGCTGGCAGGCCCATGTTGCATGCACTCCAAAGCAAAGGATGCTGTCTCCGCGATCAGCCACTGTATAGAAAGGGTGAACTTTTCTCTCTAGCTACTGACAAAGGAAAAATTAAGAATTTCCAAAAACAGGTTTGCTTACTTTTTTCCAGTTTCTAATGGCTTTCAAAAGTGAAAAAGAAACCCTTCGGGCAATCTGGGTAATACTACTGTGTTAGTTTGAGTCACAATCAATAAATGAAAAGCCTGATATGCTTTAGAAAATATACCCTAAGAGATACAAATGAGAAGTCAAGTGCAGAAGCAGAAGCACTATGAAGTTACATATTAATTTTGTGATCAGCCAGGCCATGGATAATAAATGTACTAGCATGTCGAAGACTGTTTTGGCAGGCAAACTGTGATGTTGGTAACAGCAGCAACCACCTGGCTCTCGGCTAGGTGCTTCTTGTGTGACCTCTTTCAGTCCTTAAGACAGCCTTAGCTGGTAAACTGTAACGCCTCTGTTTAGAACACTGACCCTGGAGCCCCAGCAGCCTTAAAGCACACTGAACAAGGGGCTGGAGAAACCCGACATCTTATCATAGGGCTGGTGAAGGGCCAGGGAGTCAGAGCAGGAAGTCTCATGAAATCACCAGGAGAGGAACTAACTCTGTGGTAGTGGTGAGGACACAATCAGGTTCAAAGCATTTCCTACAGAAACAGGGACAGGATTTTTGTTGCAGTTTGAGGCTTAAGAAGTAGTATCGGGGGCTGGAGAGATGGCCTAGCTGGTTAAGAGCATCCGACTGCTCTTTGCAGAGGAACCCGGGTTGATCCCCAGCACCCACATGGCGCTGGAGAACCGCTGTAACTCCAATTCCAGGAGAACTCGCAGCTCCAGGGGAAACCGACACCCCACTTCTGACGCTCCACGGCATTGCACGACCACGGGTTGCACAGATTGCATGCAGGACAGTTACATTCGTACTACTACACATACAGAAATAAATAAAATTAATTAAAAAAATTAAAAAAAAAAAGAAGCAGTATCGGATTTGTAGTGTGGAGGACGTAATCCACATATCCACACAACTTCACAGTGTGTGGGGACAACAGGAGAGAATACTTGAAAGTGGTAACTCCTAGTAAGCACAGGCTAGTTATTCACTCTCTAGAATGGAACTGATGGGTGGAGGGTACTGAATACCAGGAAGAGCTACTGGGTAATCTTCCCAGTCTGTACCATGTCCTTTAAGTTTTCATAGCTAACTTACACAGAAATATACTTTATCTCAAAGTAACTACTTTGTAAAAGACAGAATGCCAACTGCATGAAGACATCAGACAACCATCTGCACTTCCATGTGGTGAGCCTGCTGCCAGGCTGCCACGGTGACTGATAATGTAGTCAACGGAGACTCCACAGGCAGTACTCCCAGCTCCACACTGGCTACAGACCTCTTACCAGCATCTTTCTGAAGATTCCTTTCTATGTTGTATACACAGGATGCACAGGTCATGCCTTTAATCTGTAAAAAACACTTCTGTGATGCAGCTGTTCCCATGGATGGTGGGACGTCTGAGGACTGGCCAGGATCGTGGTTTGGGGGGAGCCATCTCGAGTGGGTAGCCATTTCTGGCACAGACACTTGGGTATCATCTATGGGTTGTGGTACAGAACTTCCAGGGCTGAGGTTTCTGACATGGTTGATAGAGACATTTTCTGTATTAAAATATGAGATATAATTAGAAGACCAAAAGTAAATTTGCTTTTCAAAGGAGCACTTCAAGCCTGATAATATTCAGAGTACAGTTCCTGGAGAGGTGACAATGGGGTGGTGTCTCACAGAAACGGCATGCGATTACAGACTCATGAGAACATGCTAGAACTTCAAGGACTGTTCTGGATAGGCAAATGGTAATGCAGTGACCACTAGGCCCTCTGCTAAGCACTTCATGTGTGACTTTTTTGTTGTTGTTCTTAAAACAGTCCTATATGGTAAATACTATTATCCCACTTTATAGATAAAGAAATGATTATAAGAGATTAATGTGTATTACATGAATCTATATCTTAATAATACGTATGACATGAAAGCCTGGCATGGTGGTACATTTCTATAATCCCAGCCCTTCAGAGGTGGAGGCAGAATTGGGAGTTCCAGGTCATCCCTGGCTATATGCTGAGTTGGAGGAAAGCCTGTGCTACAAGAGAACCTGTGCACAACCCCCCCCCCAAAAAAAAGAAACAAAACCCAGCAAGAAATGAGAGTAGAAGAGTAACTGCCTGAAAGGGAAGAGGAAGAGTGGAGTACAGGAGACAAGAGGGGGAGGACAGGCAAATATGGTTGAAGTACACAATATACCAGATGAAATACCATCATGAAAGACAGGCAAATACAGTTAAAGTACACAATATACCAGATGAAATACCATCATGAAAGACAGGCAAATACAGTTAAAGTACACAATATACCAGATGAAATACCATCATGAAAGACAGGCAAATACGGTTGAAGTACACAAGATAACAAATGAAATCCATCATTTTGTACAATGAATATATGTTAACAAAAAAAAAAAAAAAAAGCCTCTCAGTAATGGAGTGAGCTGCAAACAGGACTGTTTAACTCCTGTGAGCACCTGGACCTTTGACCAGTGCCTCATTCTTGTTAGCAAAGGTATGTCCTTCCCCTTAATGAGTTGTTCGCCTTTTTCTTGTATGCTCAGTTCCCTATAATCTAAATATGACATGTCTGTCAGTCATATGCATCACAAATACCTCCTCCCAGCCTGTGTTTGTGTTTTTACCCTTCTAATGATGTCTTTTGGTAAACATGGTTCTTATATTAATAAGATCCAGTGTTTCAATCTTTTAAAAACATGTTTACTTCTGGGCTGGAGAGATAGCCTAGTGGTTAAGAGCACCGACTGCTCTTGCAGAGGACTGGGTTCTGATCACAGCACCCGCATGGTGGCTGAGACCGTCTTTAACTCCAGGTTCCAGGGAATCCAAATGCCCTCTTCTGACCTCCGAGGCAGTTGCATACACGTGTGCACAGACCTGCATGCAGAACAGTACATTCGATACACATAGAAAATAAATAAATAAAATTTTTAAAAAATTGGAAAAGATGTTGAATTAGTTTCCTATTCATAGTCTAACAAATCACCACAAACTAGGCGGCTTAAAGAGCACAAATGTATTATTTTATAGCACTAAAGTCAGAAGTGTCAAGCACCACTATAATCAAAGCATCAGCAGGGCTATGTCCTTCAAGAGGCTCCATGGGAGAGGCTGTTCATTCCCAGGTTCCCAGCCCCATTTCCTCAACTGCAAGGTTAACACTCCTGAATCTGTCTTTATTTCTCACCACACTCAAGCCCAGCTAGCAAAGGTCCCACTGTTAATGACTAAACGTGACTGGGCACACTTCGATAATGCAGCATCCCCTACCTCAGGACCACTCCTGTCACCACAGGTATAGACCACTCCTGTCAGCACAGGTATAGACCCACTCCTGTCAGCACAGGTACAGACCCACTCCTGTCACCACAGTTATATACCCACTCCTCTCAGCACAGGTACAGACCCACTTCTCTCAGCACAGGTACAGACCATGCCTTCACACAGGTATAAACCCACTCCTGTCAGCACAGGCACAGACCCACTCCTGTCAGCACAGGTACAGACCCACTCCTGTCAGCACAGGTATAGACCACTCCTGTCAGCACAGGTACAGACCCACTCCTGTCAGTACAGGTACAGACCCACTCCTGTCACCACAGATATAGACCACTCCTGTCAGCACAGGTACAGACCCACTCCTGTCAGCACAGGTATAGACTCACTCCTGTCAGCACAGGTATAGACCCCTCCTGTCAGCACAGGTACAGACACACTCCTGTCAGCACAGGTAAAGACCCACTCCTGTCAGCACAGGTATAGACCCACTCCTGTCACCACAGGTACGGATCACTCCTGTCACCACAGGTACGGATCACTCCTGTCACCACAGGTATATACCCACTCCTGTCAGCACAGGGACAGACCCACTCCTGTCAGCACACGTACAGACCCACTCCTGTCAGCACAGGTACAGACCCCCTCCTGTCAGCACAGGTACAGACCCACTCCTGTCAGCACAGGTATAGACCACTCCTGTCACCACAGGTATAGACCACTCCTGTCAGCACAGGTACAGACCCACTCCTGTCACCACAGGTATAGACCACTCCTGTCAGAACAGGTACAGACCCACTCCTGTCAGCACAGGTACAGACCCACTCCTGTCAGCACAGGTACAGACCCACTCCTGTCAGCACAGGTACAGACCCACTCCTGTCACCACAGGTATAGACCCACTCCTGTCAGCACAGGCATAGACCCACTCCTCTTAGCACAGGTACAGACCCACTTCTCTCAGCACAGGTACAGACCCACTCCTGTCACCACAGGTACAGACCCACTCCTGTCACCACAGGTACAGACCCACTCCTGTCACCACAGGTATAGACCCACTCCTGTCACCACAGGTACAGACCACTCCTGTCACCACAGGTATAGACCACTCCTGTCAGCACAGGTATAGACCCACTCCTGTCAGCACAGGTACAGACCCACTCCTGTCAGCACAGGTATAGACCCACTCCTGTCAGCACAGGTACAGACCCACTCCTGTCAGCACAGGTACAGACCCACTCCTGTCAGCACAGGTACAGACCCACTCCTGTCACCACAGGTACAGACCCACTCCTGTCACCACAGGTATAGACCACTCCTGTCAGCACAGGTATAGACCCACTTCGCTGTTTACCCAAAAAAAAAAAAAAACCAGATAAAGGGGGTACAGACCACTCCTGTCACCACAGGTATAGACCACTCCTGTCAGCACAGGTACAGACCCACTCCTGTCACCACAGGTACAGACCACTCCTGTCACCACAGGTATAGACCACTCCTGTCAGAACAGGTATAGACCCACTCCTGTCACCACAGGTACAGACCCACTCCTGTCAGCACAGGTACAGACCCACTCCTGTCACCACAGGTATAGACCCACTCCTGTCAGCACAGGTACAGACCCACTCCTGTCAGCACAGGTACAGACCCACTCTTGTCACCACAGGTATAGACCACTCCTGTCAGCACAGGTATAGACCCACTCCTGTCAGCATAGGAACAGACCCACTCCTGTCAGCACAGGTACAGACCCACTCCTGTCAGCACAGGTATAGACCCACTCCTGTCACCACAGGTACAGACCCACTCCTGTCACCACAGGTATAGACCACTCCTGTCAGCACAGGTACAGACCCACTCCTGTCAGCACAGGTAAAGACCCACTCCTGTCAGCACAGGTATAGACCCACTCCTGTCAGCACAGGTACAGACCCACTCCTGTCAGCACAGGTACAGACCCACTCCTGTCAGCACAGGTACAGACCCACTCCTGTCACCACAGGTATAGACCACTCCTGTCAGCACAGGTACAGACCCACTCCTGTCAGCACAGGTACAGACCCACTCCTGTCACCACAGGTACAGACCCACTCCTGTCACCACAGGTATAGACCACTCCTGTCACCACAGGTATAGACCACTCCTGTCAGCACAGGTACAGACCACTCCTGTCAGCACAGGTATAGACCCACTCCTGTCACCACAGATATAGACCACTCCTGTCAGCACAGGTACAGACACACTCCTGTACATAGCACAGGTACAGACCCATTCCTGTCAGCACAGGTATAGACTCACTCCTGTCAGCACAGGTAAAGACCCACTCCTGTCAGCACAGGTATAGACCACTCCTGTCACCACAGGTATAGACCCACTCCTGTCAGCACAGGTACAGACCCACTCCTCTCACCACAGGTATAGACCACTCCTGTCAGCACAGGTACAGACCCACTCCTGTCAGCACAGGTACAGACCCACTCCTGTCACCACAGGTATAGACCACCCCTGTCAGCACAGGTACAGACCCACTCCTGTCACCACAGGTACAGACCCACTCCTGTCACCACAGGTATAGACCACTCCTGTCAGCACAGGTATAGACCCACTCCTGTCACCACAGGTACAGACCACTCCTGTCACCACAGGTATAGACCACTCCTGTCAGAACAGGTATAGACCCACTCCTGTCACCACAGTTATATACCCACTCCTCTCAGCACAGGTACAGACCACTCCTGTCAGCACAGGTACAGACCACTCTTGTCACCACAGGTATAGACCCACTCCTGTCACCACAGATATAGACCACTCCTGTCAGCACAGGTACAGACCACTCCTGTCAGCACAGGTATAGACCCACTCCTGTCATCACAGGTACAGACCCACTCCCGTCACCACAGGTACAGACCCACTCCTGTCAGCACAGGTATAGACCCACTCCTGTCAGCACAGGTATAGACCACTCCTGTCAGCACAGGTACAGACCCACTCCTGTCACCACAGGTACAGACCCACTCCTGTCAGCACAGGTATAGACCCGCTCCTGTCAGCACAGGTACAGCCCCACTCCTGTCACCACAGGTACAGACCCACTCCTGTCACCACAGGTACAGACCCACTCCTGTCAGCACAGGTATAGACCCACTCCTGTCAGCACAGGTATAGACCACTCCTGTCAGCACAGGTACAGACCCACTCCTGTCACCACAGGTACAGACCCACTCCTGTCACCACAGGTATAGACCACTCCTGTCAGCACAGGTATAGACCCACTCCTGTCAGCACAGGTACAGACCCACTCCTGTCACCACAGGTAAAGACCACACCCTTCCTTGGGTTTTTCAAGGGCCACCCAGGTACAGACCCACTCGTGTCGGGCACAGGTACAGACCCAGCTCCTGTTCAGCCACAGGTACAGACCCACTCCTGTCAGCACAGGTACAGACCCACTCCTGTCACCACAGGTATAGACCACTCCTGTCAGCACAGGTACAGACCCACTCCTGTCAGCACAGGTACAGACCCACTCCTGTCACCACAGGTACAGACCCACTCCTGTCAGCACAGGTATAGACCACTCCTGTCAGCACAGGTACAGACCCACTCCTGTCAGCACAGGTACAGACCCACTCCTGTCACCACAGGTACAGACCCACTCCTGTCACCACAGGTACAGACCCTCTCCTGTCACCACAGGTACAGACCCTCTCCTGTCACCACAGGTACAGACCCTCTCCTGTCACCACAGGTACAGACCCTCTCCTGTCACCACAGGTACAGACCCACTCCTGTCACCACAGGTACAGACCCACTCCTGTCAGCACAGGTACAGACCACTCTTGTCACCACAGGTATAGACCCACTCCTCTCACCACAGGTACAGACCCACTCCTGTCAGCACAGGTACAGACCACTCCTGTCACCACAGGTATAGACCCACTCCTGTCACCACCGGTACAGACCCACTCCTGTCACCACAGGTACAGACCACTCCTGTCACCACAGGTATAGACCCACTCCTGTCAGCACAGGTACAGACCCACTCCTGTCAGCACAGGTACAGACCCACTCCTGTCAGCACAGGTACAGACCCACTCCTGTCAGCACAGGTACAGACCCACTCCTGTCAGCACAGGTATAGACCCACTCCTGTCAGCACAGGTACAGACCACTCCTGTCACCACAGGTATAGACCACTCCTGTGCAGCCACAGGTTCAGGACCCACGCTGTCAACCACAGGTACAGACCCCACTTCCTGTCACCAGCATGATATAGCCCCACTCCTGTCAGCACAGGTACAGACCCACTCCGGTCAGCACAGGTACAGACCCACTCCTCTCACCACAGGTACAGACCCACTCCTGTCACCACAGGTACAGACCCACTCCTGTCACCACAGGTATATACCCACTCCTCTCAGCACAGGTATAGACCCACTCCTGTCACCACTGGTATAGACCCACTCCTGTCACCACTGGTATAGACCCACTCCTGTCACCACTGGTATAGACCCACTCCTGTCACCACTGGTATAGACCCACTCCTGTCACCACAGATATAGACCACTCCTGTCAGCACAGGTAAAGACCCACTCCTGTCAGCACACGTACAGACCCACTCCTGTCACCACAGGTACAGACCACTCCTGTCAGCACAGGTACAGACCCACTCTTGTCACCACAGGTATAGACCCACTCCTGTCACCACAGGTATAGACCCACTCCTGTCAGCACAGGTACAGACCCACTCCTCTCAGCACAGGTACAGACCCACTCCTGTCACCACAGGTACAGACCCACTCCTCTCAGCACAGGTATAAGACTGGTTCTTTAAGGCTGTACACTTACAGGTTTGAGGTACTGAAGTATGGACACCGTGGAGAGCATTATTTCTACCACATACACACTTAGGAAATACTATCCAGGCTAATATTTAATATACACACACCCACCTAGGCAATACTATCTGAACTAATATACAACATACATACATACACACACATGTAGGCAATACCATTTGACTAATATATAAACATCTCCATCACTCCAGAGAGGCACACTATTCTGATAATACAAAGTACCTTTAAGAGTACAAAGAAATGGTAATTCCATGGTTTAATGACAGGCTGTCATTATTTTAAAGCCATGAGTGCAAAACAGAGGAAAGGACGGGCAGCACCTGCACTGACGCAGCCTGGCAGCACCTGCACTGATGCAGCCTGGCAGCACGTGCACTGACGTAGCCTACTGCTTCTCAAGTTTTCTTTTGAATGAATCTCACGTATGAAGATTTGCTGGTAGTGAACTACTTCCACTCACCTTAGGATATAACAGCTCTTCAGCATGTCAGACACTTAACCAGCACTCTAATAGTTTATCCTAAATTAAAACTACCTAGGAAAACTACAGTATGCCTAGTTAAATTTCAATTTCAAATAAATGGCAATCTCTTTAGTTTAAGTACATTCAATGCTCACATATTTATACTAAAGAAATCACTTACTGTTTATCTGAAATTCAAATTCAACTGGTTATCTGTATTTTTATTTGTGAGATATCACACCTGAGATGCCTCTTGAGCTAAATAGGCATGATTCTCACAGTCCCAAGCAATATAAATGACTTCCTTTCTTCTTAAGTTTGCTCTGTCAAATCCAGCTACCTTTAATCTCAGTAGCGGCTTCCATTTTGTTGTCAATAACTTGACTGTGCTGTTTAAAGAGTAAACCTTACACAAAACAGCCTCCGTTGAGCGTCTTCTGTATTTCTACCTTTGGAGTACAAAACTTACTATGCTATTGTGCTTTCTTTATTGATTTTGTTTAAACACACGCGCGCACACACACACACACACACATACACACACACACACACATACACACACACACACACCTTTTTCCTGGGGGGGAAAAAAAAAAAAAAAAAAAAAAAAAAAAAAAAAAAAACAAAAAAACCTCATTGGTACAAAGGACAAAGAATGTGGCCGCTGGCCTCCACAGGCAGGTCGGACTCCTGCTGTGTACACCTGCTGTGTACACAGGGGAGGCAGGAAACTATCAAAATAGACCCCACTTATATCAGCGGCCAGAGAAAACAAATATGGGAAGCCAAAATCCAGAGGCTCTGGGTGCCGCTGGGGGCTTTGCCTGGGTGTCATAAGCCACTCTGAGTGGTGGGCCCCAGACAAAAGGCTCTATGGTGCTTGCATTTTAGTCCAATCTAGATCTGGGAAGTAAGCTGTAGTCACCACCCACAGGGCTATCCTTTGCCAAATGTGCCCCCCACCCTAAAGACCCGACTCAGTAGAGTAGGATGGAGGATGGGGATCGCTTAGCTTCCAAGGACTCTGACAGTAGCCGAGGCAACAGGGTGAGACCCTGTCTCACAAAAAGCCTCCTTCATCTCCGTCCCTCCCAGGTCTATGCTACTTAAAGTTTCCCCACGTCCCACCTTCCTTGTGTGCCTTGGATGGAGTGCCCCAGCTAACCCTGACAGAGGCTTCTCACCTTGGCTCCCACCACCTCTTGAGCTACTCTGAAGCTTCTTTGTGCCTCCCCAGCTCAGCCTCTCTCCTCACCGCCTGGTCTTTGTCCTCACACAAAGCACTCACCCTGACCCCAAGCCTGGAAGTTCTGACCTATGACCTGCTGTTCTGAGCCAAGAAGCAGCCAGTCTTCCTGGCACGCAGGCCATGCCGCGCCGCACTCTTCTGCTTCTCCAAGGCCCAAGGCCGCTGCCTGTGCTCCTGGGCCTCCCCACCTGACTCCTGTTCTCTCTCACCCTCCTGGAAGAATCGCGGCCTGGACTCACAAGGATGGACTCACTTGTTGAGTCTCGTTAAATGCTTCCTCTGCCTCAGAATCACAAAGAAAGGGTTCAGATAATCTTTCCATGCGGCAGTCCATGGCCAGTCCAGGGCCTGGCCACATGATATGCAAGGGGTTCGAATGATGCGCACAGTGCAGGGCTCCCAAGTGGAAGGAAGGAGTGAAAGTAAAAAACAGTTGGAACTGGGTAAGAGGGGCAGGGGTGTCTGCCGCTCGGGAAATTCTGCCTGATGTGGCATTTCAGAATGGGACCCGCTGCTGTGTGAGCCCTGCCATGCCCACCTTCTGCTGCTGTGTGAGCCCCACCACGCCCAGCTTCTGCTGCTGTGTGAGCCCTGCCATGCCCACCTTCTGCTGCTGTGTGAGCCCCGCCACGCCCACCTTCTGCTGCTGTGTGAGCCCCGCCACGCCCACCTTCTGCTGCTGTGTGAGCCCCGCCACGCCCACCTTCTGCTGCTGTGTGAGCCCCGCCACGCCCACCTTCTGCTGCTGTGTGAGCCCCGCCACGCCCACCTTCTGCTGCTGTGTGAGCCCCGCCACGCCCACCTTCTGCTGCTGTGTGAGCCCCGCCACGCCCACCTTCTGCTGCTGTGTGAGCCCCGCCACGCCCACCTTCTGCTGCTGTGTGAGCCCCGCCACGCCCACCTTCTGCTGCTGTGTGAGCCCCGCCACGCCCACCTTCTGCTGCTGTGTGAGCCCCGCCACGCCCACCTTCTGCTGCTGTGTGAGCCCCGCCATGCCCACCTTCTGCTGCTGTGTGAGCCCCGCCATGCCCACCTTCTGCTGCTGTGTGAGCCCCGCCATGCCCACCTTCTGCTGCTGTGTGAGCCCCACCATGCCCACCTTCTGTGAGGACTGTAGAGACGTCACTGTAAACCCCCTTCCTAATTCCCTCTTTGAACACAATATCCTTTAGTTACTGGGACTAAGGTTCTGAGGCTTTGTTTTTGGTTTTGTTGGCTTTTGTGATTGTCTGGGTTTTGAGATAGAGGCTCATGTAACCCCATGTTAGGCCTGACCTTGCCATGCAGTTGAGGATGAACTTGTCTCCTGATGTGCAAGCCACAACCAGCAAGCCCTGTGATTACAGGTAGGCATGACAATGCCTGGCATTTTTTTGGGGGGGGGTCTTTTTTTTTTTTGAGACAGGGTCTCCCTGTAGCTCTGGCTGTCCTGGAACTTACTCTGTAGACCAGGCTGGCCTCGAACTCACAGAGATCCACGTGCCTCTGCCTCCCAAGTGCTAGGATTAAAGGCGTGCGCTACCACGCCCGGCATTTATTTATTTCTGTATGTGTATCAATGTACTGTCTGCATGCAAGTTTGTGCACCCGTGTCATGCAATGCTATGGAGGTCAGAAGAGGGTGTTGATTCCCCTGGAACTGGAGTTCTCCTGGAATTGGAGTTTCAGATGGTTCTCGGCTGCCATGTGGGTGCTGGGGATCGAACCCGGGTCCTTTGTAAGAGCGGTTGGCGCTCTTAACCGCTAGGCCATCTCTCCAGCCCTGGCATTTTGTTTTTGAGACAGGCTTTGCTATATAGGCCAGACTGGCTTTGAACCTGTAGCAGTCCTGATTCGGCCTTCTAAGTGCTGGTATGACCCACACCGTAAGGCTAAAGTTCCAGTGCTTTTATTATTTTGCTCTGAGTAGTACAGAAAGCTTCAAGAAAACAATTATTACTTTGGTAAGAGAAGGGTCTCTAGTCCTACAGTGCTGGTTTTTAGAGCACAGACTTACAATTTCCTCTAGAAAAGAAACCCATTTCAGTGCCAGCTATGAGAGAGGCCGCACTTGGAATTCCATTTCCTCTATCCTGTCAGTAACAGGTGAGCAACTACCAGCACATGAGGCTGTGTGCAGGACCCACCTATCTAAACACTCAAGTCCTGTTTTAAGACATCAAGAGATGACATGCTTCAAACATAGTAATGACATACCAGGAATCACTGATGCCTCAAATCCCATGTCTTCTACAGCTGCTCGGAGTTCTTCTGGGCTAACTACAGAGGGATCATAAAGAATTGTTCCCGTCCCTTCTGCCAAAGAGACGGCTATGTGCTGTACACCTTTCCGCTGGGACAGCGTGCCTTCAATAGACTGGACACAGGACGTGCAGGTCATACCCGTGATGGCAAGCACCACCCTGCTGCACAGGCCCTGCTCCTGGGGTCTCTGGGGAGAGCCGGGGGACAGAGAACGGGAAGACCCACTCTCAAGTGTACTCCCTTCTGCTCCATCAGGAAGAGAAACTTTAAAGCGCCCGGGTGGCAGTGCCTCGATGGCCCTCTGAAGGGCAGAGGGGCTGACATGGAAAGGGTTATACTGTATTTGGGCAGTTTTGTTCTCCAAGGACACACAAATATTTTGAACCCCTGGGAGTTGGCCTATATTTCCTTCAATATTCAAAACACAAGATTGACAGTGCATCCCATCTATTCGCAGCTGGAGGGTGGCCACGTGGCTCTCTTGGTGCCCCAAGGTCTCAGAGTTATTGGAATTCTGGTTAGTAAAGGCTTCTGGTTTCTTCAGGTTAGTGCTTTCTAACCGGCCAATATCAATTGGGCCCAGGCTTACAGGAGCTGTTTTGTTCTTGATGGCAGCTTCAAATCCCATGTCACTGACATGGTCCCTGAGGTCCTCGGGCTGAATGAGGTAAGGCTGGTAAGTGATGACTGCTTCTTGGTTGCTGAGGGAGACTTTGACTCTCACAACCCCTTGTAGTTTCCCGATCTTGCCTTCGATGGAGCTGACACAGGACTGGCAGGTCATGCCTTCTACCCGAAGCTTGACTACCGCCTCCTCGGCCGGGAGGGACCTGGAAGGCCAGGAAGCAGCCTTGCCTTCTGTGACGTGGGCTTCAAAGCCCATGTCCTCAATCCTGTGGCAGATCTGGTGCAGGCTCACAACTGATGGCAGGTGTTTCACAGTCGCACTGCCCTGTTCCAGAGAAACCTTGATGCTCAGGATGCCTTTCAAGCTGGAGATCCTGTCCTCAATGGACCTGACACATGACTGGCAAGACATACCCCGAATGCTGACCATACTGGAGGTCGCTGGAGAGGAGCATGTGCTGTCCAGACCCCCTTCATAGCCAACGTTGTCAAAGGCAAAGCTCTGCTTCATTGCTTGTTCCCAGGGACGTCCAGGCAAAGCGAGTTTAGACAAAATCTAAAAGGGAAAGAAATAACAATTTTATCCTTAGAACTACATATTTTCTACATTACTCCAGCTTCCTTGGCACTGAGAAAATGGAAGGCCATGCCACTTCTATCAAAACATCTCAAATGTATAAGAATATAAAATATAGAAAAAGAAAACCAAATAAGTGGAGAACATGATGTAGTTTTGTACTAGCCTGTGACACAGGCAGAGGGCTTCCCTGCCCTGGAAGTTATCAAGGCCTGAAGAATTCATCAGTCCTTTCAGCTTAAACTTTGGAGGACCTGCTGAAATGCAAATCCTGGAACAGACACATCTAAACTCTGTATATCCTAAAAGTCTGATTTTCTTAGCAAAGGTTAGCTGTGCTTAATCACCTTTGGGTACTGGCTGCAAACACACACCTCCCAGGCCGGAACCACTGAACCCTGCAGTGGAATGTATGCTGTAAAGAAAGGTGTGGAGGTGCTGAGCTTGGGTGGGAGAGGCTCAGCCAGATGAGAAAAGGCACAGAGAAGAGGAAGTCAGTTTAACAAAGAACTTCCCAGTTCCACCTCGGCTGGCTCAGCGGCACTGCCCTGGAGGTCCCAGAGTTTTGGTATTTCACCAATCGCAATTAAGTAGACCTGTTTGCTCATCTATTCTGAGGTGCTGCTAATCAAGCCTAGAGCTTAACATACTAAACACACACTACACTACTGAGTACACCCTAGTTCTGGACCCGTTTTCTTATTCCACCACAATACAAGCACTACCTGCTGATTCTACACATACTGACATGGTCTCAATTATTCCACTAACAAAATAGTCCTTTTTCAAATTCCTAGCCTTTCTACTCTCTTAACTGGGTAAAGTTTTAAAAAAGTATTTACTTATACATTTATTTATTTATTTATTTATTTATTTATTTATTTATTTATTTATTTATTATGTGTGTGTGTGTGCCATATCATGCATATGGAAGTCAGAGGACAACTACTTTTGGGAATATTTCTCTCCTATCAAGTGAGTCCTGGGGACTGAATGCTGGCTCCTTATTCAGCACTGTCACCCTCTAAGCCAGCTGCTAACCTTATAATGGGTAGTTTTATAGCAGTAATTTACAGCTTTTAGAGCAGTAGTGCTTTTTATGCTTTAGAAACTTGGGAACAAGCAATATATTTAATTCCTGACTTTTGAGAAGCATGGTTCTCCCTGTCCACATACGGTCCTACTTCCCTCAGATGAAGCTGAGTCCATTAAATGGATTCAGCGCCATTATTTCTACACATAAAATACAGATCTTTCCAACTTGAGCTTTTGAGTACCATGACAGAAAGGCTTAAACAACTTTTAAAATGCAGGCTATAAATATTCATTTGTATACCCACAAAGAAAAACTATAAACAAGGTTAGGATTAATAAATTAAAAGAACTCAGGGCTGGAGAGATGGCTCAGTGGTTAAGAGCACCAACTGTTCTTGCAGAGGACCCGGGTTCAATTCCCAGCAACCACATGGTTCCAATATAAAAATTTGTTTTTTTTTAAATATTCATTGAAGCATATATATATATATATACATATATATATATATATATATATTTTTTTTTTTTTTTGGTCTTCTCAAGACAGGGTCCCCCTGTATCACCCAAGCCTGTCCTGGAACTCACTTATGTAGACCAGCTAGGCCTCGAAACTCAATCGAGTGCACGTTAGCCTCTGCCTCCCAAGTGCTGTGCACCACCATGCAAGGCTTCACTGTAGCATTTTTAGAGGGCAGAGAAAAAAAGAAATAAATAACATAGGATATGGCAACTCAAAAGTCTGCTTAATTCCATAAATATACTGAAATTGAGGTATAAACATGGAACATATAAAAATGGCACTGAAATGCCAGCATGCCTTTAATCCTAGCACTTGGGAGGCAGAGGCAGGCAGATCTTTGTGAGTTCAAGGCCAGCCTGGTCTACAGAGTGAGTTCCGGGACAGCCGGGGCTTCAAGGAGACCCTGTCTCGAAAAGACCAAAAAAAAAAAAAGGCATCAAATAACCATAATGAAGGACAACAGACCACTTTAGAAATGTATTTAGGGGGCTGGAGAGATAGCCTAGCGGTTAAGAGCACCGACGGCTCTTGCAGAGGACCCGGGTTCGGTCCCAGCACCCACATGGCAGATGAAAACCATCTTTAACTCCAGTTCCAGGGGAATCCGACACCGTCTTCTGACCTCCACAGCATTGTACAACATGGGTGCACAAACCTACTTGCAGACAATACACTCATGCACATATGAAAATAAATACAAAATGTTAAAAAAAATGTATTTAGGAAAAAGTGGAACCTGTAGATCATTTCAGACAAATAAAGATTGAGATGCCAATAAATTAATAAGAGACTAGGGGTTTAGCGCTCTCAGTAACAGAGCACTTGCTCTGCATGCACAAGGCTCGCTCTGGGTTCAATCTCCAGCACCAAAATAATAATAATAATAATAATAATAATAATAATAATAATAAAAAAATACAAGAACACCTATAATATTACTCTGAGTGGAAACAGCCTAAATATGACAAAACAACGTCCCTGCGAGGCTATAAAGATCAATGTAGCAGGCAAAGCTTCAGAGGGAAGCGCAGACTCTCTGTAGGGCGAGTGAAGGGATCACAGAGACCACTTCACACAGTACGCACTAAGCCAGATTCTTTTGATACATAAAGTTCCCTCAAGGAAGAAAAATGCCAATAATTCAACATAAAAAGAAGACAATTTGCCAAAAGGAGAACACAAGCCATAAAGAAGGGGGTGCTGGGCAGCAGCAGAGGGTCCCCTGATCTCAGCTCTCAGGAAGCTTGGGTGGGGGAGTCACAAGGTCCAGCCTAGCCTGGCCAGCAACACAGCAAGCCTGTCTCAAGAAAAAAGAAGCCGGAAGCCCATTCGTGCATATTCATTCATCCAGTCCCCCCTCCTTGCTCTCATGGAACTCAAGGCTTTGTGCACAGTAATCACTGCCAACTGAGTTCATCCCCAGCCCAGGAATGGCTTAAAAACATGTGAAAAACACTACACCCCCCCCCCAAAATGCTACATTGCAACCTTACTGTGCTCACCAGCCAGGCTGGTTCCACCTGTTTTCAAAAATATTTACTAGACTATTTCTCTGGAACATACCCCCTCCACATCCTGCAGGGCCAGAACCCCTCTGGAGGGCCAGAACCCCTCTGGAGGGCAGCCCTGCAGTACCTGTTAAAATGAAAAGTGGCCGGGCGTGGTGACGCACGCCTTTAATCCTAGCACTTGGGAGGCAGAGGCAGGCGGATCTTTGTGAGTTCAAGGCCAGCCTGGTCTACAGAGTGAGTTCCAGGACAGCTGGGGCTACAGGGAGACCCTGTCTCAAAAAGACAAAAAAAAAAAATAAATA
>VZQC01001762.1:49357-69266 GCA_009823505.1 Rhizomys pruinosus | reverse complement strand
TCATACTTGGGAGGCAGAGGCAGGCGGATCTTTGTGAGTTCAAGGCCAGCCTGGTCTACAGAGTGAGTTCCAGGACAGCTGGGGCTACAGGGAGACCCTGTCTCAAAAAGACAAAAAAAAAAAATAAATAAATAAATAAATAAATAAATAAATAAATAAATAAAATGAAAAGTGTACATAGACTTTGACTCCGCAACTCAACTTCTAAAATTTATCCCAAAAATGTGGAGTGTGCCACAAGGATATTACATTCTATAAAAGCAGAAAACACGAGCTTCCATCAAGGAGAATCCAATGAATTAAATGACATCTGGGCCTGCAGTGGTACTAGACACTCTTAAAATGAAGTAGTCAGCTCTGTACCTACCACAGTAGATTGATAATGAATATACTGTTCAGTTAAGAAAGCAAGGGAGAGGGCTGGAGAGATGGCTCAGCAGTTAAGAGCACCCACTGTGTGGGAAGATCCAGTTTGAATTGCAGGCTAGTTTTCAGCTAGCACACCTCAGGGCACCATGTGGATGAGAGTCAAGGGATTTCTCTGACCCCACCCCAAGGAGGCGCAAACAATGCTAGGTGCGTGATGCAGGGTGGGGCAATGGTGTGCAGTGGCTTGGAGTTGGGGGGGCCTATGATTGGTCCTGGGAACTAACGTCATTTGGTTTATAAAAGCAGGCTGTAGCAAAGAGTAAATCTGAATTTCCAAGTAATATCATCACGCAATTCCTGGCCGTCATTTTTATTAATTATTGTGCACATACAGGCCAAGGTAGGTCTGCATTTCGTTTGGGTGGCCAGTAGGTTGGAAAGAGGTCCCCTTGCAGACCACCAATCTGGGTAGCTGGTATTGTGAGTGGACATAGGCTGAAGATAGGCCAACAGCCATCAGCCTGGAAATTCCTGTCCAGGGTTCAGCAGGTGGGAAGTCGCAGCCAAGAGTGGAACACATGTCTTGTGGGTCCAGGCTAAAAGCCTGAGTTGGAAGTACCTCTCAGGTCGGGTTACGGAAGTAACTGACTGACCTCTGTGCTGAGGGGTCAGTTCCCCACAGTGTCCGCAAAGCGGGCACTGTGTCCCCCTTCCCCTTAGCAGGGCCGCATGGTCCCTGTCTGGCACAAAGAGAAAGCTTCCTACATGACCGCTCTTGCAGAGGACCCGGGTTCGATTCCCAGCACCCACATGGCAGCGAAGAACCATCTTTAACTCCAGTTCCAGGGGAATCTGACGCCCTCTTCTGACCTCTGAGGCATTGCACGACACGGGTGCAACAACCTACATGCAGACAGTACACTCATACACATAGAAAGAAAGAAAGAAAGAAAGAAAGAAAGAAAGAAAGAAAGAAAGAAAGAAAGAAAGAAAGAAAGAAAGAAAGAAAGAAAGAAAGAAAGAAAGGTGAAGAATATATATTATTTGTAAAATGCATTTCAGTTCTCTATTGCTATACAACTCAAAATTAATGGTGTCTAGTGACAGCTCACAGATTTTCACACAGATTTTCACCCTGGACAGGTTCAGCAAGGAAAGCTCATCTCTTACACACAGAATTGTGTGGGGTGGCCTGAACATGGGCTGCACTGTGTTAGTGGACAGCTGAAAGGTCAGCTTGGACCGCAGCAGTGCTATGCTTTGTGCTCCCATGCGCTTTGCCCTATGACCAGGTAGGGATCTCATGGTGGTAGCTTCTGGGGTACGAGACAGAGCGTCACAATAGTGAGCATTCCGGTAGAACAGCCTCCCTGTGTAAGTGCTATCAGAATTCCTCGTTGGCCAATGCCAGTCGCATGGCCAAATACAATGGAGATGGAAAGGAATTCTCACTGGGCAGTACCCCTTGTACAAGTGGGTAGGCTCTTTGAGAGAACTACCAAAAACAAAGTCTATCACATTATGCTAGCACTAACAGTGGGAAACAATGAACTATATTCAAATGGATTACCCTGGGGGAAGGCCTAAGAAACCAGCCTGGAGTCTAAGGATAGAGCAGCTCCAGAGGTCAGGTTGCTGGGACGAGAGGAAGAAGTCGTTTTCATGATATAACTTATATATAATGCACCTGAAATACTAAGTTCTAAAAAATGAGTAATTTAAAATTTAAGCTGGATGTGGTAGTATACACACCTTTAATCTCAGCATTTGGAAGGCAGAGGCAGAAGGATCTCTATGAGACTGCGGCCAGCCTGGTCTACATACTGAGCTCCAGGCCAGCATTTCAAAAACAAAACAAAACAACCAACAACAAAAGCAAAACAAATAAATTAAAACACTAAGAACACAAAGGAGATCTACAACAGTGACTGGATTGCAGCTGGCAACGACCACTGATTCAAGTGAGAGGGAACCAACAATGAAGGAAAAGCTAAGAATGCGATTTAAGACATTCGCTTTCATACAGTATTACGGTAAGCAGAAGCTGCCTCCTCGTAACCAGACATAACCGCTAAACCATCTAGTGTGCTGGAAGAAGAAATTTCTGCAGAGCACTACCATCTAACCTGCGCTGGTCCTCGCTCTAACTACCACACACCGAACCTCAAACTACAGTGCTGCCTCTCAGTCTCTGGACAGCTGATTCAACCTGTTCCTGCCAAAAGGATTTGCAGAAGTTTAAGAAGCTGTTTGTCTGAACAAACAGTACTCAACGGTCACCCCTTTCTAGACAGGCAGGTTTCTACAACAAGACAAGTAGTTATGAGACAAAGCTTTTTCTAACAACAGTTATGAAACACTTGAGCAACTGAGATTAGAAACAATCTCTTTTCCTTTTGCTAGGTTGGCTAACCACGGAACCACACCCACAGCAGGGACAATCTCTGTAGTGTTTGCGTAGCTTTTAGTGTAGATACATGATAATCATCTAAATTCATTTTTTAGACAGTCTTTACAGAGGGAAGAAAATTCCTGCTGAATTTCATATATAAAATCAACACAGGTTTAGATTTAAGGGCCCATCAAACCATCTGGAATCAGGCAGCAGTCTAGGGTTGCTGCTGTGCATGTGCTCAGAGAAAGCCTTGCAGAAGCCCTAGTTTCATCTCATCCTGGCTAGATGGGAATATCTCCTCCTTCTGAAGACCCTGCACCAAGCTGGGAAAGAACTTCTGCTAGCTTTTTAGGTCTGATCTTGAAACAGGTGTCAGTGTAGCCAGGACCAAGGTCACCCAAGTGTGCTGTGGGTACCGTGCGCTGCTTGGTAGCCTCACAGCAGAATTATCTGGATGCCACAGGCTCAAGAGAAGATGAGAAGGACTGTCAGACTCAAAGTGTCTCTCCTAGGACTAGGGTGCAGTTCGGTGGCATAGCTGAGCACTTGGCAAGGAGGACGAAGATGGGAGGGAGGAAGGAGATGGGAGGGAAGAAGGGAGATGGGAGGGAGGAGGGAGATGGGAGGGAGGAAGGGGATGGGAGGGAGGAAGGGGATGGGAGGGAGGAAGGGGATGGGAGGGAGGAGGGAGATGGGAGGGAGGAGGGAGATGGGAGGGAGGGAGGGGATGGGAGGGAGGGAGGAAGATGAGGAGCTCCAGCTCAGCGAGAATGGTCATAAAAAATAAGTGGAGAACAACAGAGGAAGACACCTGACGTCCAATGCCCAGCAGTCCGGAATCCCTCGGGATCTGCCTGTCTCCACCCTGAGTGCTGGAGACAAAGCCTGTGACCATGCCGGTTTCATGTGAGTGCTGAGAATGCGAACTAAGATCTTCGTGTTGGCACAGCAAGCACTCGACATGCTGAGCTCTTTACCTAGCCCGAGTGAGTAAAATTAATAAAATAAGCAAACCTCAATACATATACAACAGGTGTTATTTTCGACACTCAACAAAATTAATTCACAAAATCACAAATTTTAAGATAATGGCAACCTCTACAAGCAGAACTTGATGCTATATCAAAATACCCTTTGGCAACTGTATGGGAGAGGCTGCGGGAACGGCTGAGGTAGAGGGTGGCAGAAACAAAGACACAGTTCCCAGAGGTCACCTGCAGAAGCCTGACAAGTTCCCTTCATCTCTGAGGTGCGGAGACGTGGGCAAAAACAGTTCCCTGGTTTCAATGCAGAAAAGAATTTCAAGACCAGCCAATGCGAAGCAGACAAACAGGCACTCGGGAAGAACAATGCATGGCCAGCGGGTGCGGGCCTCGCAAGAAAGAGCGGCACTGAAGGGTTTGAGCATTTGCTGGTTTGGGTGGCTGTCAAGTTCCACCTCAAAGTGTTGCTAAGAAACATTTCCTTCTTCTTCCTCAAAATGCTGTGTATGTGAGGGGTGGGTGAGCACAGACGCTCCAGGAGCGAAAGCCACAGGTCCCCTGGAGCTGCAGGTCACAGACTACTGCGAGTGGCCTGACTTGGGCATTGGGATCAAAATTCAGTCCTCTGCAAGAGCAGGATACATTCTTGAACACTGAGCCATCTCTCCAGCCCAGATCGCTCAAGTTTCTTGACGTAAACCCTAGTGCTATAATCTTTTCTCTTAGGACTGCTTCATCATGTCCTGCAGGTTTCTGAATGCTGTATTTTCATTTTCATCCAATTCTAGGTACTTTTAAAAGTCTTTTCTCCTTAACTAAGCCATCTCTCTAGCTCTCAATTTTTATTGATTTATTTTTAGTTTATGTGTATGAGTATTTTGCCTGTATGTATGTATGTATGTATGTGCACCACATGTGTGAACTGTGCCCACAGAGGCCAGAAAAGAGCATCAGATTCCCTGAAACTAGAGTGGCAATTGGTTGTAAGCTGCTATGTAGGTGCTGGAAACCACACCCAGGTCCTCTGTAAGATAGCAGGTGTTCTTAACTGCCGAGTCATATCTCCAGTCCCTTTTTCTCTTTTTAAAATTAAAAGAAAATATATTTTGTGTGTGTGCATGTATGTGTGAAGGCTAGAGGTCAGTGTCACCCTCAGCCTCTTTCCACCTTATTTTCCGAGGCCCTCACAGAATCTGGAGCTCCCTGAGGCTTCCCGCAAGCCCCAGGATCCTCTTATCTCTGCACCCAGTGGCACTGGGATTAGACACTCCAGGCCATGAGCCTGTCTTTTACTCAGTGCTGAGTATCTAACCCAGATCTTCATGTCTGCATGGTAAGCACTTTACCAACTGACCCAATTCCCCAGCCCCCATTTTTTTTCTTGTTTTGTAAATGAGATTCTAGAGTAGCTCCAGAGTGCTAGCACCACCTTGGATGAGACTACAATCTCATAAGAGAAAAAACAGAATTGCACACAGAGGTCAGGACATATTCCTTTACTATGCTATGCGGGGGTTCGGGTGAGATTCCTAGACAATGCAGGTTTTCATCTGAGAAGGGACAAAGACCTTAAGCAAATGTTGTAAAGTGTGCTGGAATTCTTAATACTCAGTTGGCAAAAGGATTAAGACCAGACTCCATCGAAGGCTCCTTTATCTTACCAGAGACCCAGAATTTCCCCTGTCTTTATCTTGCCTCACAGCTTCCTGACACACAGCTTATGTCAACAATTTCAAAGAATTTCACTGCCCCATCAGCAAAATACTCAAACACTCTACCAGACTCATTAATCAATAGTACTCTTCTGCCTTGGAATCTTCTCCAATAATGCCCACTAAGAAAAGAGTGGGTTTTTTTTTTTTTTCCTACCAAACAGTGAATATTCAAAGGGCAGGGTAATCACTATCAGGTAACTGTAAAAGTCTTAATTAAAAAAATAATGTTTGAATGAAACAGTTTAACTGAAAGCTGTAAGGCAGGGCCGCAGAGATGGTTCAGCAGGTAAGAGCACAGATGCCCCTGCGGAAGACTGGAGCTCAGCCCAGCACGGTCAGGCAGTTCACAAATGCCTGGACTCCAGCTCCAGGGGACCCGACATGCTCTTCTGGGCTCCACAGGCTCCTCTACTCATGTGCACACCCACACAGGCACACAGGCTCCTCTACTCATGTGCACACCTACACACAGGCACACATGCACACACATAACTAAAAGTAAAAAATCTATCTTAAAAATTAAACCATAAGGCTGTAATTAACTTTCTCATGTCATTTCTCAGAACCACAATAATATAATGATGTAAAGGGCAAAATGAAATATATAAAACACATCACCAACTTATTAGAAGAAATACCAACACTAATAATATTAACCAGATATTTATACTATACTCATGACAGAAGTCAATAGACTCAAGGTTATGTTTTATTAACAGACTATAATTGTCAGATTTGATGAAATAATGTTTTATCATAACAAGAATATATGCTATAATGATGAAGGAATGGACTTGCTTCTGAAGAGAATTATAGGTAGACCCAGTTCCCCATAAAACAAATCTATTCCTTTGAAAGACTGAGCTAGAGATCTGATGTTTACAGCAAACCTACTGCTTAAATATATGGTGGAACTTGCTACTAAAACAGTTTTCAGAAAAAAGAATACAATTGGTTGATAAAGTAATTTTTGAATTATTAAGATATGAATAAAATCCTAGTATAGATGTGGGGAAGTGGATAAGAAACTCCAAGCCTGCCTGAGAAGCTGCTGGTGAGAAACTCCAAGCCTGCCTGAGAAGCCGCTGGCAGCTGCTGGCTGCTGGGAAAGAGAGTCAGTCTTGTTTAAGGGTGAGACTCTTGGAAGGCTGACCAGGCTCCAACGGATAGACCCACAAAGTTGACTCCATGTGTCCTACTCACACCCACACCCCTCCACCCTCCACAATAGCGTACATGAAATTGAGTAGGGGTGGTAAAGGGAACAGGTAGTGGGGGTCCTAAATACAATTAGAATATACTGTGTGAAATTTTCAAAAATTTATTTTAAAAAGATATTCATAAGATACCACTTCACCCAACAGGCTGGCATTTTAAAGTTTAATTATAAAGTAATCAAGAGCATACAGAAAATAATGTACAATTACTATTTGCAGAATGGTAAATGTATACCTTTTTGGAAATCAGATAATAGTTATCAAAATATTAAATGCTGATTGCCTTTGTCCTAGAACCTAGACCACCCCCACTGAAGTTTAAGAATCTCATCATATAAATACAAAATTAGATGAGAATGTTCACTGCCACATTCAAATGGTAAAAATTTGGAAACCAACTAAAAATTATGCTGACAGTTGGTTACACAGAGCCCATGTACGTATGTACTGATTTTTTTGTTAAGTTTGCTTGGTTTATTTGAGGCAGGGTCTAGGGCCCCAGCACACAGCAGCAGGGAGACTTTCTAAGATCCTAGGGTGTTGGGAGGAAATGCACTCTGTAACAAAAGTTGCCTGTCCCAACTCTTTGTTTATTACTTTTACTTTATGTATATGAGTGTATTCCTGCATGTATTTAAGCACACCTGTGTTGTGCAATCCCTACAGAGGACAAAAGAAGGTATTGTATCCTTTGGAACTGGAGTTATGGACAGTTGTTGGCTGCCATGTGGGTGCTGGGATTTGAACCTGCAAGAACAGCCAGTACTCTTAACCACTGAGCTATCTCTCCAGCCCCACGACTCTTTTAAAAAGGAAGTATCCTAAGCCAGGCATGGTGGTGCATGCCTTTAATCCCAGCACTTGGGAGGCAGAGGCAGGCGGATCTCTGTGAGTTCAAGGCCAGCCTGGTCTACAGAGCGAGTTCCAAGCCAGCTGGGGCTACAGAGAGACCCCTGTCTCAAAAAGACCAAAATAAAAAAGTTTTCCTTTTTTTTTGGGGGGGGGGTGGGCTTTAAATCCAGGGCCTCATGTACGTATTCAAGGCAAGTACTCTACCTAGTTCTGAACTATACCTCTGGACTCAAAATGAAAATAATTTTTAGTTGTTTTTTTCCTAATTTTATTTATTTTTGTATGTGTATGAGTGTACTGTCTGCATATAGGTTTGTGCACCCGTGTCGTGCAATGCCACGGAGGTCAGAAGAGGGTCTCGGATTCCCCTGGAACTGGAGTTCTCCTGAAATTGGAGTTACAGATGGTTCTTAGCCGCCATGTGGGTGCTGGGGATTGAACCCGGGTCCTCTGCAAGAGCAGTCGGGTGCTCTTAACCACTAGGCTATCTCTCCAGCCTGAAAATAATTTTTTAATTAACATTTTGGTGACACACACCTTTAGTCCCCCCACTTGGGAAGCAGAGGCAAGTGGATCTCTGTGAGATCAAGGCCAGCCTGTTCTACATAGTGAGTTCCAGGCTACCTGGGGCTATAGGGAGATCCTATCTCAAAAAAAAAAAAAAAGCAAAAATAAATATTTAAAAATAAAAATACATCAAAGAATAATTAGAAATTAGATCCTGATTAAAAAAGATGGGAACAAAATGCATAATATTTATATCAAACTGCTTCTGTTATCAACACCTGGGTTCAGCATGACGGCAGTGTGCCAGTCTCTCTCTCACACTACGTTACCCAAAACTCTTCATCATGTTCCCTTTGGTTCAGGGTTTTTAGTGAACGTACCCCAGGCTAGGCACAGTGGCTGCAGTCCTGTAATCCCAGCACCTGGGAGACTCCCTATAGTTCTGGCCAGCCTGGGTTACAGAGCAAGATCCCTTAAAACACAAAACAACAAAAACAACAGCAGAACAACTTTAAAAGAGTTGGAAAGGACTTGTGAAAGCTTCTCTTTGCATCTAAACTAGTACAATGCCTCAGAACAACTGCCCCCCCACCTCCCCCAACCTCCCCCCACCTCCCCCCGCCTGAGTACTCAAGGGAAAAAAATCTCACAGACCATCCCAGGTCCCATTAGGAAATGCCATTAAAAACCCCATATTCACAAGACAAACTGAACACAAGTAACCTTTAGCCTAACAAAATTCATATTTATTTGCTTAAGAAAAGCAGTTTCATTCTGCAGCAACATTTTCAAAGCAGTTTCAAAGCAAAAATCAGCAGAAAAAGAAAAAGGAATAAACCGGGCTAGGAAGCAGATGGTGCGTGTCAGGGTTGCTCTAGACCTGGCCTTTCAGCTACAGCAGCACAGTCAAACTACCACCAAGCCGGAAGGAAAGAAAGACCCCCTCACTTTGAAAAGCTTGTGTAGACAGAAGCTAGCAAAATTTCCTGAAAACACAACGCAACAAGACTGCGCCTCACACGCCCACCTCTCCCTCCACCCACGGCCTAGGCCCCCCGACTCCTTTCAGGGTGACACAGTCCTCCCCCTCTCTTCCAGTCTCTCCCTGGCCCCCACACTGGAGATCTGGATCTATCTCCAGGTGCAAGCCAGGTCCCAGTGCCCCAAGCCGTGACCCTGGCTTCCAGTGCACTGACCTGGGAACTCCTTTCCTGGGTCCTGCTCAGAAGCCCAGGTGGCAATTCCTCCTCTGGCTGGGGAGAGCCTTTCTCCTCTGGAGACACAGCCCTGGACAGGCTCCTGACCCCAGGGCTTCGCGTGAAGGACCACCGCTTGTGGACAGACAGCAGTGTCACCTGTGCGTTGCTCAGAGTTGCCAGGAAAGACTGCTTCAGGCCCCGAGGCACTTTGCCCTCAGCGTCCTCCACCTCCAGGTCCATGGTCACCCCTCCCTGGCCCACTACTCCCGCTGGACTGAGGGCCTTGCTCATTAGCGGGGTAAGGCACCCTCACCAACTGGGCAAGTTTCCGGGCGTGTCTGGCTATCTCTAGTCTGCAGCCAGCCCAAGAACTTGTCCACACTGCATATCACTGTGTACCTATGTGCTTTGTTTATCTCCACCCGGCCCACCAATTGGCAGCTTCTCACTCAGGCTAGGTGTGGGGTACTGGGAGCCTCTGCACACGGCCCACACATACAACACCCAGAGTGGTGTGTCCAGGAACCCTGCACCTAGTCTCTCCCAAAGCCAGCCAAGGCTTCCTCTGGCTACCTGCACTCCTAGATACCTTTCTAGAGGCAATGGAGATGGGCCACTTCCTTCCATTGCCAAACAGCAAGGGTTTTCTTGGAACAGCTTCAGCAGCCTCTCGCAGAGCTCCAACACTGGTGGAGGACAGCCTACTGGGTGACAGAAGCATTTTCCAGACAACCTGACTTGCATTTCCAAGTAAGTGTAGGAAAGCTCCATGTTTGCTGCAGCTTTGTTTTTCTGTTGACCAAACGCTTGACTTCAGTGGAACTGACTGCACAAACTCACGGCCAACAAGGCTCATCGCCCTTTATATGCGGCACCACAGTCGGGAACTAATCCACAGTACAGGCTTATCAGGCTACTTGCTGTCCCACGTGAGGATTAGCAGATAGAGACACACAGCAGTGAGGCAATCCAGTCAGTCGCCTGCTCTGTCTGGTAGGACAATCTCCCTTCCCACCCCTCAGCCCCATCCATTCAGAGTCTGGAAGAAGCAACCTCACCCCCACCATGGGAAACACAGTTCAACCGGATACTCGTTTTGGGAATACCCACTGCTAGTATGTGTGGAAGGTACACAGTGCAGAGCTAACTGAGCTCTGGGTAAAACAGCCACACTGGCTGCCTCTGCACTATTCTCCACAGCTGAATGGATCACTTCCAGGTCACTGGGACATGCATCCAGAGGGCATTCAGAACCCATACTCTCCCGGTCCAGGTCACCCAGGACTCCACTTCCTTCCTGGTTGTCCACAATGATACCCTCTCACCAGTTAAAACTCACCCCAAGAAGTCTGGACCAAATGGTCTGTTCTTGGGCTGACTGTAGCTCAGTGTTAAGAGTACCTGTTGAGCATGCTCCAGGCCCCAGGTCCCACCTCCAGTACTGCAACCAACCAACCAACCAACCAACCAGAAGTCAGTAGGCGTGGTGGCACAAACCTTTAATCTCAGCACTCGGGAGGCAGAGGCAGGCAGATCTCTTTGAGATGGAGGCCAGCCTGCTCTACATTGTGAATTCCAGGCCAACTGGAGCTACAGGGAGACCCTGTCTCAAAACAAACAAACAAACAAACAAACAAACAAACAAACAAACAAACCAAAACAAAATAACCAAAGCCAACAAGACATCTGTTTTCTTTGAGGGAGAGTGGCCCCAGCACTAGCCCACGTACCGAAGGCATACACTATCCACAGTTCTTATTCCTCTTTCCATCCCATAAGGATCTAACTTTACCACCATTTGTGAAGCACACAGGAGTTAAGCACCTCCCCCCAAGTGTGTATGTTTTATTTTTATCTGCCAAGTACTCAACTAAAACCCAAACACAACTGCTCAATTTCCAAGAATCCTGACCAACCAGTGCCCAACAAAAGGAAGACACTCAGGATCCCAAAGGCCTGGGGGCCCAGTCACCTTGCCAAGGCCCAGTCCTACAGCGCCTAGAGGCTACTCAGAGCTGGATCTACTGGTCCTATTTCCTGGTGGGACGTTGAGATCAGCAAGCCCACTGACCATCGGAATCTCGTTTACTGGGCAACACTCATGAATAATTGAAACAACTCTTTAATCCATTAGACTGTTACAAAATTTTAATCATTTTGGTTGAAATCCTCACCAGAGGTGTCATATCTTTTGGTTGCCTTTTAAAATATAAATTATTAAACACAGTTTTAACTTTTTCTTGGTGATACAGGATCATCATAAATACAAATAAATGCCTCAGCGTTGTGGCTATGAAAGGCTGTTTAGATTCAGACTGACTATAGCCATCTTGAGTCCCTATCAACATGGCTCCAGACAGAAAAGCCATTAGAGTGGATGGAGCTCTATGAGCATTCCTGACCCAGGAGTGAGCCGAACACCTTTGATGCTAGCTTGTATACTTTGAAATGGATGAAGTCACTTATGACCAGACTATATGGCCTGGAGTGGGGGATAAGGATAAACCTAGGGCCTCAAGCAAGCTAGGAGGCATGCTACCACTGAGCTACACCCAAGTCCTCCAACTGTTTTATAAGCCTGCTCCTTATGACCCAAATGCTGGGATCCACTGGTCTCACTGCCACCAAGACCATAATCCCCTCTGCCCCCAATACACTGCACTCCACACAAGCCTGATCTGTTTGGCTTGCCTTGGTCTCAAAGCACCTTGTAGCTGATTCTCGTTTTCTAGGACCTGATTTTTCAGAACAGTGGCTGAAGTATGTTGAGATTATGTTCTAAATACTTTAAATAGTCCATTTGTTAGCTCGTGAACTATGGAAAATGTAAATGCTTTCTTGTCTAAACTGTGTCCTAGATAATCACTCAGATCCAGAACATGGCCAGGAAATGGCCAGAAAAGCAAGCCAGGGCCAGACTGGGAAGGGAGGAAAGACTAGACCTTGTCTGTAGCTGGTGTGAGCCACAAGAAAGTGGCTACTGGTGGTGGTGGGGATTGCCTACAATGCTATTTCTGGTTGGACAGACTAGGCACATGGTGACATGTGAACCATAAAGCAGAGAAATGGTAAAAAGACAAATCCGGTCTAAAGATGAAATAACAAGCTCTTTGTTCCCATGGAATCCAAGGAAGCTTTAAAATGTCTCAGACAAAAGCCACTTTCTTGAGCCAGAAGATCCAGCCCAGACCCTTCTTTCTCTCACCTTCCTCTTACATCTGACTCCAGTCCTCTCCCCCAACCCCACCTCCTCACTAATCCCCTTTACCCTTTAAGCCCTGACCTGTGAGGTTGCCTCTAACCATCTAGGCTCTCTCCCTTATCAGAATTCCGGCATCACTAATGTCAGCACTGTGAAGGTCTCTGGACACTATCGGTACTGGAGGCCAAGCATTCTATGTCCACTAACCCTATAATTAAATCAGTCCATCTTGCCACCACTGCTTAGAGGTATCAGCTCTGGGAAATGGTTAAGCTCTGGAACACAAGGATTGTCCATTCATAGTAATAAGCAAATATCAGATAAATGTCAGGTGTTAGGCAAGTCCGTTTAAACAAGTGTGTTTAGCTGTACTTAAATAGACAATAAATAGTTGAGCTGTATGCCCAGAGCAGGATATGCTTTCTTACCTAGCATCATTTAGGGATCTCGGCTGTGTTTCTGCTTTTGTTTTTAACAGGTTCTTACTGTGTAGCCTTAGGTGGTCTAGACCTGACTATATATAGGCCAGACTGGCCTCAAACTTACAGGGACCCTCCTGCTACTACCTCCTGAGAGCCAGGATTATAGGCATGTGCACCCATGACCAACAACTCTACCTAGAATTGCATGATGCTTTTCTGTCCCCCATACACCAATCCAAGGGCAAGCTCCACTATTCTCACATACATTCCTTCTAGAACAACAGGTCTTCCAAAGTGTCTTCTTGCACTCATGTGTTCACATACTTTGTCTCCCACTTGTGCAAACTTTGCCATTTTCCCAAACAAAATTCATATTGTCTACCCACCTTCCCAATCTTTACAAAGATATATGTATACATATACATGTGTGTGTATGTATGTATGCATGCATGTATGTATGTATGTATATAATCCCTTTGCTATCCCAAACAATTCTTTTGCAAGCTGAGAAGCCTGGGCCCAGAGGCAGATGGGCAGCTCATGTTTCCGTGAGCCCCTAGGACAAAGGGCTCTGTTTGGAGGAGGGACAGCTGGCTAAAACATTTCAGTACTCACAAAGATTACCAGCTAAACCCAGCGGAGGTTCTCAGAGGGGAGAGCTTCCCAGAAAAACCCTGGGCGGGTCAGGCCAACCCTCTCAAGGCCCAAGAGGAGGACAGGATGGCAGAATCTGACACTAAGCTGTGTACTGGAAGCAGGGGCCCGGAAGGTTCCCACACAGAGAGTGTAGGCAGCGTAAACAGCACACCCACCCACAGCGGGGCCGCACAGCCCATCCTTCATGCCAGGACACAGGTCATAAAGCGAGAAGCAAATGTTAACAGCACAGACTCAATGGGTGCACAAAACACATCTGGCCTCAGGACAGTAGAGGGCAGCATTCAGATATGAAAATGATTTAAATTTCTGGCTCCAGAGTGGGCCTGGGCTACTGGTCAAAATTCCCCTTGATCTTCACCCCCCTGGGTGAGGAAGTGGTGATTTCCAAGGTGAATAGCTAGCTCAGCAGGACTTCTATACCAGCTGATCACTAGGAACAGAAATAAATCAACCAACCCAAGACAAACTTACTGGAGAGTGGTCTTAAAAGTTGTACTTTGTAGCCGGGCGTGGTGGCGCACGCCTTTAATCCTAGCACTTGGGAGGCAGAGGCAGGCGGATCTTTGTGAGTTCAAGGCCAGCCTGGTCTACAGAGCGAGTTCCAGGACAGCTGGGGCTACAGGGAGACCCTGTCTCGAAGAGACAAAAAAAAAAAGTTGTACTTTGCTAAGCAGCCTGGAGTGGGAAAGAAATAACAACAGTTCAATGGGGTAAAACTAGAAACAATGAAAATACAAAGCAGAAAGCTGACGTTTCTATTTACAGCTTGCTGGCCTCGCACCTCACCCGCCACTGGACAACTCCAGCACCGGCTCTCTCTAAGTCCTGCGGCCTCTTGCCTGTCAACTGAGACTGGTGAGCTAAAACTCCCTGCAGGTCCCGCCTGTGCTCTGCAGCTGCATCACTGACCTGGAGAGGTCTCTGGCGCCACCTGGAGGCCCAGAGGCCTCCCACCCTCTTGTTCTTCCCTCCCTGGACAGTCATGCTGTCTCTTGTGTGCTGTGCCGACCTCAAGGTCCAGTCCCCTGCCCAGTTCCAGCCTAAACCCTGCTTTCCTGAGGTGCTGAAACACGGAGGTATTCTCAGACCCCACTACCCACCGTCGCCTCTCCTCTCCTAGCTCAGGGTGACCTAGCTTTGCCCCATGGTCAGTCTCCAGGTCCCGCCTTCCTGCAATTTCTGTTTCTACCCCAACAGCCCTTACAGAGTCCTGTATTTGTCCCAAAGTGCTAAGTGAAGGGCCCCAGCCCCCTCCCACTCCCCAGCTCACCTACAGGTCTTCTCCATCTGTATGTGCTCCAGCAACCTCACCCAATCCTGTGGAAATACCACCTTTCTTAGTCTAATCAGGCTACTTAAACCAAACACCTCAGACTGGGGATTTAAAAATGACAGAAATGCACTTCTGAGCTTTAGAGGCTAGGGAGCTTTAAGACCCAGACCCAGAGCAGATCCGGCAGTTGCTGAGGACTCAGCTTCAAAGAAGGGGCCTCCTAGCTGCAGCTCAGAAGAGCTAAGGAGCTCCCCCACAAGCCTCTTATATAAGGACATGAATCCCATCAGGCCTGTCCTTGAGACTTAATTGCTTCCCAAGCCTTCTCACACAGGAATCTGGGAAGACACATACACACATTCCCCGTCGGCACGTAGCGGCCAGCAGCTCCCAGACCCACACCTAGGAGCCCAGATGCTTTCAGCACCCCCCCTTGGATGTATACCTCAACCTTAGCTTTTCACCCAGAGCTCCAACCTCCTCCCACTTTCCAGCTCCTCTCAGTTCCTCATTTCAGTACAGGAAATTCCTCTAGCCACTGCCTCAGGAAGCAATTTTGGATTCACTACTGATAAGAACCATCCCCTTTTAAATCCATGAGTAAACTTCCGGCAAATCCTGCCAGCTCACCTTCAACACACATAGCATCAACTACCTGGAGCACTCTGAGCTAAGGCTGGGGCAGGAGGACTGACTGCTGTGAGTTCAAGGCCAGCCTGAGAGACACAGCAAGCAGCAGGCCAGCCAAGGCACTGCAGTAAAACCCTGTCTCAAAAAGACAAAAGAAAAATTCCTCTCAAGACAAAAGACAGAATCCCTTTAAGAGGAAGTTGTCATTCCTCTGAAAAGCCTCCAAAATGCTCCCCATACTCAGAGAAGAAATAAAATCCTTACAGTGACAGGTAAGAAAGTATAGGTGCCCCTCCTGCTCCTTGGGATCTCACACTTCCAGACCAGTCCCTCACTCTGTGGTAACCATCCTGGTCTTCCTGTTCCTTAGTTAAATGGGAAGGGGAGCTCCTCACTGGCTTCTTCCTCCATTTACAACTCCTCCCACCAACACCGCACACACAGATGCCTACCTTGCATCGGTGACTTTCCCAGACTACTTAAATTTCAAACATCCCCGGCTCCCTGTCATCCTTCCTGCCTTGTTATTCTCCCCTAGTAGTCAACCAGCACAAGCAACGGTGACAGGCATTTTACCCATCTGCTGGCTATCTTCTAGTTAGAATATAAGTTTCACATGGGAATCCTTTGCCAATTTTGTTCAGACACCGGCTGTATTCCCATTACTAAAATGATACTTAGTAGCTCAACATTTGTTGAATACATGAATGAACTTCTGTGGAGACTGTGGAGAACTAGAATGTTGCAGGTCCTGAGCCACATTATCTGAGCTATCTTTAGCTTTCTTAATTTGCTATTCCATGGCCAGCTCTCTGACCAAACAGCCATCCTTGTGTCTATTGGGTAAAGCCTGCCTTTAGGAAGGTACAAACCCCTGACCTCCACAACCCAAAGGCTCTGAGTGTCATCACAAAGCATCTGAGGCCTTTCTCTGCTTTGCTGTAACCTGACATCTCATGTTCCCATAATGTATTTATGATATTCACTGCTCTGTCTCTATAAAAACATCACAAAATGACTGCTATGCTAGAACACAGTATTTGGGATACCTGAATCTGGGGTTCTAGGGCACTATCACTCATATTTGACTCCAGAAGAAACTATCTCTTACTCCCTTTGAGCTGAGAGCTGAGTTTCTGCATCAACAACTGATAAAAAAAAAACAAAAAACAATAAGTTATATACCCATGAGTGGTATGACTGGGTCAGGTGGTAGGTTCATTTTGAGTCTTTTAAGAGTTCTCCACACTGCTTTCCATATGGGTTGCATGAGTTTGCATTCCCTCCAGCAGTGGATGAGTGATCCCCTTTCCCCACACCCTCTCCAGCATTTAGTATCATTTATTTTCTTGACTACAGCCAGTCTTACCAGGGCAAGAGGAAATCTTAAAGTGGTTTTAATTTGCATTTCCTTAATTATTAGCAATGTTGAACACTTTAAGATGTTTCTTAGCCATCTTTACTTCTTCATTTGTGAAGTCTCTATTCAGCTCTTTACACCATCGTTTGATTGGGTTATTTGTTTTCTTGATCCTTTGCTTTTTGAGTAATTTATATACTCTGCATGTTAATCCTCTGTCAGATGTATCTCTGGTAAAGGTTTCCTCCACTCTGTGGGTGTTCTCTGCCCACAAGACTCATCCTACTGCAGAGATACATGCCCATTTATATTTATTTTGCAGCTCCATTCACAATAGTGAAGAGCTGGAAGCAACCCAAGTGTCCCTCAACTGATGAGTGGATAAAGAAAATATGGTACATTTACACAATCTATTCAGCTGTAAAGAAAGATGACATCATGAAATTTGCAAGTAAAAGGATGGAACTAGAAGCTGTTATGCTAAGTGAAGTAACACAGTCCTTCATTTGTGGATCCTAGCACCAAATCTTTATTTGTAAAGAAAACTGAGTGATTTTTTTAATTAAATATAATACCTGATGCTACTATAAAACATATATCAACTTGCTATGTAATTTAGGAATGTCAAGTAATATTCCTTTTTACCTGCATACAATTCTACTGTTAAAATGTGAATCCCTAAACATGTTTTGAAATTAACCTATAGTTTATTTTCAGATGATGTAATTTTGGTATATATGTAGAGTGTATTTGCATATTTTGGAGCAGTATGAGATCAAAGGTGGTAACAACAACAACAAAAAAGACTTGTACAAAGAACTGACCAAAACAGTAAACTGCTGCACCAAAAAATTTTAAAAAGACTGCAAAAAAGATGCAAGACATGTATGGCACAATGCACAAGCTCTGGTGGGGTGGGGGCATGGAAGGGAAGCTGGGTCTAAATTTGATTAAGAAATGTTATATGAAATACACAAAAGTTCAATGAAAAACTTCAAGGAAAGATTATGAAAAATTTAAAAATACACAAAAGTGGAACAACCAGGAACTGTGGGACACCATGAAAAGATCAAACCTCCGCATCATAGGAGTAGAGGAAAGAGAAGAATCCCAGAGAATGGTAGAATAATAGATGAAAACTTCCCCAAACTAAAAAAAGACAAACCAATACAAAAACAAGAAGCACATAGAACTCCAAACAGACAAGATCAGAAAAGAAATTCTCCACGCCACATCATAGTTAAAATGCTAGACACCCAAAACAAAGACAAAATCCTTAAAGCCACAAGAGAAAAACAAGTGACCTATAAGGGGAAACCTATCAGAATTACAACTGACTTCTCAGAGCTCATCATTCTTGCGAACATGCTTTTCATCTCTTTCTCAGTCTTTCTCATATCTTCCATGAGGAAGATGACTGTTTTTGAGAAAATTCACTGTTTCAGTCAGTTCTTCGTTGCAGTCCTTTCGTTGTTTGTTGTTGTTTTTCCAAATAATCAACTCCCAATGCTTTGGACAAAAGCTCAAGGGGCCGTACAAAAGAAATACTTACAACTAGGTATTGGGCACTTAGATCCACAAATGAGGGATACCATTCATCGTCTTTGTTTTTTACGGACATGTGTATATCACCTTACCATAATGCTTCAGCATCCATACCATTTCTGCAAACTCAGATGTTGTCTTTCTTTCTTGCTGCATAGAACTCCATTGTGTAGATTACACATTTTCTCTATACACTCTCAGTTGAGGGGCATTTGGGTTGGTTCCAGCCCGACTATTGTGAAAGAGAGCTGAATAAACATGGCTGTGCACATATCTCTGCGGGGGTGTGAGTCTTGAGGGTACATGCCCAGGATTGGTATGCGGGGTCAGGTGGCAAGTTCATTCCAAGTCTTCCAAGGTTCTCCACTGGCTTTCCAGATGGCTGCACATTTTACATTCCCACCAGCATGGGTGATTGTTCCCTTCCCCACAACCTCTCCAGACCTTGGTATCATTTGTTTTCTTGATCCTAGCCAGTCTTTTGGAGTAAGATGATCTTAAAGTGGTTTTATTTGCATTTCCTTAATGATTAGTGATGTTGAAACTTCTTAAATGTTTCTTCAGCCACTCTAATTCTCTCACTGTGAATTCTCTGTTCAGCTCTTTGCCCAATTTGAGTGGGTCATTTGTTGTTCTTTTTTCTTGTTTTTTTGAGAGTTTATATATTCTGGAAATCCATGCTTTGTCAGATGTTTCTGTGGTGAAGGTTTCCTCCCACTCTGTGGGATTTCTCTTCATTCCTTGAGTGTTCTTTTGATGTACAAAGCTTTTGAGTTTATGAGGTCCCATTGTCGATTGTCGACCTTAATTCTTGCGCAGCTGACTGTCTGATTTGGGAGTCTTTTCCTACGCGCGTGTGTCTTGTAGTCTTGCCAACTTTTCTTCTTCACCTTCAAGTTTGGAGTTTCACGTGAGGTCTTTGATCCATCTGGAAGTTGACTTTTGTACAGGAAGAAGGTAGGGGTTTAATTTCATTCTTCACAAGTGGTGATCCAGTTTTGCCAACACCATTGCTGAAGATGCTGTCTTGTTCTCCATTGTGTCTTCTTGGCCCCCCGGTCAAATATAAGATGGCTGATATGGTATGTACTCAGATTGTGGATCTTCGGTTTTGTTCCATTGTGTACTTGTCTGTTTTTGTGCCAGTACCAGGACTGTTTTTATGACTATAGCCCTGTAAGTAGAGTTGAAGTCTGGTATAGAGATCCCCTGTGGTAGCTCTTTTCACTCAGGGTTGTTTTGCTATCGGGGTCTTTTGTTTTTCCAAGAATTTTTAAGGCTTTTTTTTCCAAGCCTGTGAAGAAACACTGGGGATTTTGATTGGAATTGCATTAAATCTATACAGAGTTTCGGTAAGTGGACATTTTTACAATGTTAATTTTCCAATCCATGAGCAGGGAGGTTTTTCCATCTCTGATGTGCTTCTTCAATTTCTTTCTTTAAAGGTTTAAAATTTTTGTTGTAGAGATCTTTGGTGTCTTGTGGTTTTTTCCTAGGTTTTAATGTTTTTGAGGCATTGTGAGTGGGAAGGTCTCCTTGAATTCCATCTCCAGTTTGCTTGTTGTTGTATAAAGAAAGGC
>VZQC01001762.1:0-46659 GCA_009823505.1 Rhizomys pruinosus | reverse complement strand
TGGTGGGGTGGGGGAATGGGGGGGGGACACAGGTCTAAATAAAAAAAGTGATGACATTTCAATTTTTAAAAAAAATAAATTAAAAAAAATTCAAAAAAAAGTGAAAAAAAGTTCAATAAAAATTAAGAAAAACGATAATAATAATAATAATAATAATAATAATTTAAAAAGCTGAAGCCAGGTGCCTGGAAATAATCCTAATGACTTAGAACAATGAAGAAACATTTATTCAGGAAAATGTACTTAGGCTGGTCAGAACAACAATCTAGGTATATAAACTACAACCCCAGACTCCTACTTTCCCCCAGCTTAGCAAGACGGCAACTCCACTGAAAATGGGGATATCCACAGCAAAAGCTCCTTCCCCAGACGTGAGGAAAAGTTAGGGAAAAACTTACTCTGTGCCTTCAGCCAAAAGGAAGGAGACGAGCTGATACGAAATGCAGACGCCAGGCAAAGGTGGCTTCTGAATGCCTGAGTGCTACAGGTGCCCTGGCCCCTTCCCTGAAACTAGCTGCCTTCAAGAGCCCGGTGCTCAGAGCCTGAAATGGGGGTGGCAGCCTCAGAGGTCTGGGAAATGCCTTCGAGTTCATTCTCCCGTTGTCTGGAACAGGTCTGGCTTCCTTCTGTGCTAAGCTTTTTTTTTTTTTTTTCTTGGTCTTTTTGAGACAGGGTTTTCCTTCAGTCCCAATTCGCCTGGAGCTCACTATGTAGACCAGGCTGGCCTTGAACTCAAAGATCTGCCTGCCTCTGCCTCCTGAGTGCTGGGATTACAGGCTTGCGCACAACACTCAGCCATCCATGCTAATCTAACCATGTGTTGTCTGCCAATACCCTCAGTATTTTCACCCAAGCACACCTTGACTCTGTACAACCTGATGAGACTGAGAATTTTCCATGCTGGCTCTGCTTCTTTCTTGGCTTCATTCTCTGGTATTTTGCTCTAAGAAATCAAGAGAAGCCCAGCAGCACCCCACATACTTTGCTTGGTGGTTGTTCCAGAGAGTATCTTAGTCCACTGCTCTTAATAAGTACTGGGATGGATGACAGTCTATCCAAGTGTTTGGCCACACTGTGTGAGGATGGCCTTTCCTCTGGTGTCCAGTAAGATATTGCTCACTGCTAAGATCGCATCAGAATGGCCTTTACTGGCCATACTTCTAAGACCAGTCTCTTAACCGCTCTCTAAGCAGACCGTCGACAACTCTCTCCACAGCTCCCTCTGAACCCTCACCATAATCACTCTGAAGAGCTTGCTGACAGGAATCTCAAATTTTGTGGCCTACTCCTCCAAACTTTTCCAGCTTCTACTCAGTTCCCAATTCCAGGTTGTTACAGCAACACCCCTTCTCAATATCAACTTCTTGGTCTCTCTAAACCACCATAACCAATAACACAATAATATATTATAAAAAAACAGAACTTTGTATCTCATATCTCTCAAGAGCAAAGGCACCAGAGAGCTGGTGTCTGGTAAGGGCTGCTCCTTCCCCAGATAGGGCCTCACTGCTGCATTGCCTATGGAAGGATGGAATCCTCACGCCAGATGGGACAGTTTCCATGAAGCCTTTACATAGACACCTAATCCCACTCATGAGGGTTCAAGCTTCACAGCAGGGTCACCTCTTAAAGGCCACATCTCTTAATACTGTTGCACTTGGGATTACATTTCAACATGAATTTGAGGACAAAAACGTTCAAGCCAGAGAGAAGAAATTAAAAATGAAAAACTGGCAAGATATGTCTTGGTGTTCATGGAAGGTACAGGAGGGGTTCCAGAACAGCGATAAAGACAAGAGCAGAAGGCAGTTAGAAGGCAGTGGCTTGTGTGCATCAGAGACACAGAGACATCTACAGCAGAGCCCCAGCAACCCCATCTGCCAAGGAGGACAGAAAACTTGAGCTATATCCCTCAACAGCATATCACGTGGGAATAAATCTTAGAAATAGAATGTGTAGTGAGAAAAATAGACTAAACACGCTGGTATCATTTTTATAAAGCTTATCCATAAGCAAACTTAGATGATGGATTTTTCATTCATATATATGTAAGAACATAAAATAGAAAAGGTTGAGTTATAGGGGATGCAGATGTGATTCATGGCAGAGCATGAGCTTGGTATGCATGAGGCAGAACAACAGAACCTGGATTATAACAAACACAAACCAAGAAAAGCAGCTATTGCTATAGTGTGCATTTCTATGGGTACAAAAAAAGATGAGGAAAAAGCTATGGAAAGTGGGTTGGAATACAGCTCAATAGGTGCATGCCCAAGACGCGGTTCAATCCCTGTCTATACCACCAAAAAGAAAAAAGAAAAGGAAGAGAAGGAAAGAAGGGCAAGCAGCTGACGTAGAGTCTGACGTTGCTGATTAATATTCATTCCGGTGGATATGTGTGGTGTGTGTATTTGCTGCACACAACGGGTACACAGATGCCTGTGCCTATCACGTGTGTGTGGAAGTCAGAGGGGGACACTGGATGTCTTCCTCTTACCCTACACTTTACCTTTTTGACAGGCTCTCTCACTGAGCTGGAAGCTAGCCATTTCAGCCAGGCTGGCTGGAGAGCTAGTTCCTGGGATCCCTGCTTCTGCACCCTCCTCCCCTGTGCTGGGGTTAAAGGCAGGCACTATCATGCCCAGCTTTTCATGTGGGTGCTCAGGATTCAGACTCAAGTCCTCATGCTTGTTCGAAGTGCTCTTGCCCACCGAGTCATCTCCCTAGCCCCAATTTTTTATTCTTGGCTCAGGTGAGCTAAGAATAAAAAATATATTATTACATTTTAGAATTGCATATAAGTGTTTTTATGTATTTCTTTTCTATCCAATAAATTGAGAAACAATTTAAAAGGCACAAAGTGATCAAAGCGAATGCAGACTACTCTTTCCAGAAAGGGAAACGAGAAAACCAGCTTGCAGAGGGTATAAGGTAACAGGCGACTTTAGAAGGCAGAGCACATAGCTTCACGAGAGGAGGGAAAAACTGGCGGTACAGGCAGGAGTTAGTCCTAAAGATTCCAGACAGGTGGAGAGGAAGGGGACAGAGGTCCTGGCAAAGGCCATGGCCTTGAAAAGAGGGGAGACCTAGCTTCTGGTTCTAGGGGAAATGGGATAAAAGCAGGTTGTACAGCATGGTGGAGCACACTTGTAGGAAGACTGCAGGACCCGGAGGGAGGCTAAGGCAGAAGCGCAAGTTCCAGGCCAGCCCAGGCCATGTGACAGCACCCTGTCTCAATGAAACAAAAAAGAAAAAAGAAGCAAGTTGTATATTAAATAAAACTTGGACCAGGCATGGTGGTGCACACCTTTAATTCCAGCACTTGGGAGGCAGAGGCAGGCAGACCTCTATGAGATACCGGTCTAGGGGTATAAAATGGGTAAAGCCAGGCCAAAAAGTTAAGGAATACAAACTCACTGGTGTCAACTGTCAATTTCCTTAAGGTAAGGGATCAGGTGACCTGCTGAAAATTGGGGAAGTGTGACTGAGCAAAGGGCTCAATCTGCAAACAGGGACAGTTGGCAAGAGCTTCGATCAGATGGACAAAGGACAAGGTAGGAGGCACTGGAAGGCACGGTGAGATAAGGGACAAACTGTCAGCAGCACCAATGACCCAGCTGCCTGAAGTTCTGCCACCAGTCTAAAACCCTATGTTCTGAAAGGGCAGATTTCACAATTTCTGGTCTTATTTGGCTGGGTACAGCTCTCTGGTGTAGTTCATGCCTGGGAAGCACAAGGCCCTGGGTTCCGTCCCTAGCCACATGAAGAAAGATAAAGCCACTGTGCTTTGCTTGCTATCTCACTGACCTTTGATCTGATCATATTTTCTCCTTTAACTTAGTTTAAAAAAAAAAAAAGCAACAAGGAGCTAGCAAGTATAAGACCTCGGATCCATCCCCAATATCATCAATAATAGTAATAATAATAATAATAATAAGCAGCAGACATTTCAGAATTTCATTTGGCACCATTCCAGTTTTCTCATGCAATAAAAATGACCTCAAAGTCACCTGATTACAGATACTTCTTAATACTTGTGCTGTGGTTATCAGTGAGCACTAATGTTACCACCAGGGCCAGCCTTCTGATTCAAACCTAAATGTGTGTCAGTAAAGCATTTAAAATCCAGCTCAGAACAAAAAGGAAAGAACAGAAACCAACACAATAAAAGGCCAGGCTTGAGAGCACACACCTGTAACCCCAGCAGGGGAAGACCCAGGTCATCAGTGATTCTGGCCCCACAGAGAGGTCTCTGGAGAGAGAGGGAAAAAAAAAAAAAAAAAGAAGAAGAAGCCCAGTGTTTTAAATGGTCCCCGTGTTCAAGTAGCTCAGAGTTGCAAAGGAAAGCCAAATTCACTAGTTTAGTGAAACTAGATCAAGTGTCAAGAAGTGGCAGAGATAGTGTGTTTCTAAGAGGGCTGGACAGGTCTAGGCAGGACTGAATACCAGATCTGCTCTTATTAGCAAGCAATCTTGGGCAAATTCTTTAACTTCTGCCTCAGCTTCCCCTTTAACAATGCTCAAGGTCCTATTCTGTTCTGACAAGCCCTGGAGTTAGCACAGATCTCAGGGGGTAAGGGTCCAGTCCTGTAATAGTCTTTAATTCTAACAACAAGAGTTACCGTGTATAGGGCACCTGAACTTTGGAGTGACTAAGTCAGGGAGTTATATAACTTTAGGACAGATAATTTTCTACAACAGTTCATAGAACATACTGTTACCAGCATATTATGAAGAGCACAACCCAAGACAGCCAAGTGGAAGAGATGCAGGGCAGGGGCTGGGGCTGGGCTCCCAAACCTTCCATGTCTTCTGCAGGCAGGATATTCACCCAAAACCTCAAGCTTTACCACCCGGAAGTTCTCCAAAGTCATCACTAAGGCGCTTCATAGAGTTCCATTAGGTGGGCAGGGTTGATTGGCTCATCAGCCATTTGTGATGAACTCAACTCTAGTGCCGGCCACCTACTCAGAAGCTTAAGGGCCGGGCTGAATGTTCTCACTCCCTAATCACATGGTTGGTTCCTCTGGTGAGCAGAACCAATCTGAAGTCATCAGGAGAACATCAAGGACCATCTCCCAGGCAGCGCTGGCTACACTGAAGGACGCCTCTTCTGAACAACAAAAACGCTCCCATCATTCTGCTGAAAAAGCCTAAGGGTTTGGCTCTGGTTAGGAACCTACGACAACAACCAAACACACATTTCTGATTCTCACACCGACGACTTGGACACATTTCTGGCTTCCCAACTCACAACACTTGAGTCTCTACTCAAATGCTACTTCTGTTGGAAGCCTTGTCTGATTATCTACTTAAAAGAGAATCTTCCTCGTTGCTCTTCCTCTTCCTCATGGTCCTACCCCACTTAACTTTCTACATCAAAGGGTTCCTCAGCACAAGACCCTGGATTTAGTTTCCAGCACTACACAAAGGGGAAAAATTGATGAAAGAGGCTGTGAAGATTAATTAATTAATTAATTTAGTGACTTTATTGAGTGTTTTAATTAATTAATTAATTAATTAATTTAGTGACTTTATTGAGTGTTTTAATTAATTTAATGACTTTATTGAATGTCCCTTAGTTGTGGAATTCATCTAGACTCTGGTTTATAGAAATGGAAGGTAAGTGGATTGATGGATGAACAGAGTATGTAGGTAGCAGAGGAGGAGACACTTCCTACCCTTTCCTGTGTGTAAAATAAAATAATGCAATGCCTGGCGCACAGTAAGCTAAAGCCATTATCAGTGGAGAGCAGAGGAAGGCGAGGTCTACAGGAGCTGCAGCAGTTGGCCAACTGCTTCAAGGAGGGGGCAGGTCTAGAGTTTGATCTGGTAGGATAAGGGTTATGTCTTCTTACAGGGACACTGCAAAGGATAGGAAGTGTCTCCTCCTCTGCTACCTACATATTCTGTTCATCCATCAATCCACTTACCTTCTATTTCTATAAACCAGAGTCTAGATGAATTCCACAACTAAGGGACATTCAATAAAGTCATTAAATTAATTAAAACACTCAATAAAGTCACTAAATTAATTAATTTCAAAGACCTGTAGGGCAATTCAGACCTGTCTAGCAATTCAGACCTAAACAAATACTCAAGTATTACATTAAAATCAAGAACAGAACACCAGGCATGGTAGCACACACCTTTAATCCCAGCACTGGGGAAGCAGAGGCAGATGGATCTCTGTGAGATATAGGCCAACCTGCTCTGCATAGTGAATTCCAGACCCACCGGGGCTACAGGAAGGCCTTGTCTCAAAGCTGCCACCAAAAAAGGGGGGACGTGTGTGTCAAAAACAGAGCCAGCTAGATAGCCTGGCAGGAAAAGCCACAAATCCACATGGTGAATGGAGAGATGGAGAGAAAACAGATTCCAGTAAGTTGTCCTCTGACCTCTGACCTCCCCATGAGTGAGTCAGTGTCTCTCTCTCTCTCTCTCTCTCTCTCTCTCTCTCTCTCTCTCTCTCTCTCTCTCTCTCTCTCTCTCTCTCTCTGAAAGAGGGAAAGAAAGGAAGCAACAGAGCCCTACCACTCACAGGGGAACAATCAACAGACAATGTAGGCAATATATTGTTAGCTGAAAAGTTGGAGAATGCAAAACACGATTTCAATGAGGTAAGACGAAATAAAACAAAACACACACACACACACACACACACACACACACACACACACACACCTTCTGTATGTTTGCATGGATATGTATAACTATTCTGTCAATTCTTCAAAACCCTGGCTGAAATGTATTGTTTCAGTAAGTATTTGCTGAATGAAGACATCAGGAAGAAAAAAAAAAAGGCTAGGAAATTGATCTGCTTTTTGTGCTAAATATTTCTGTACTGTTTGCATTTGTTTTAATGTACTACTTGTATTACTAAAGTGAAAAAAAAATTTAACTGTAGGACTTAGATACAGACCATTAGAGGATCCAGGCACTAGACTGCGACTATTCCTCCCCCCAGGTAACTCATTTTGAGCAAACAGCCTCTCACACAGCAGCCGCACGCTCTGACCCCTTAAAGATGAGCAGAGACACGCAGGGCTCCTGCAGGGCTCCTGCGGGGCACCGCGGTGGCCCAGCCCGCTGCTTCTGGGGGCCCTCCTCCCAGGGCCCGAGTCCCGGAGCTGCTCCGAGGCTCCGGTCCTGGGGTGAGTCCCGGACGGACGCGGGGAGGAGCGCGACGGCAGGTGCACGCTCCCCACAGCGGACACACTTACTTTCCGACTGGCCTCTCTGCCCGCAGCCAGTCTCCCCTGCTCGGGCATCGTCCCCGCCGCCGCCAGCCGCTTCCTGGGATCCCGCGGAGTCCGGAGGTCACTTGGTCAGGAGAGCTGGGGAGGGAGCGCTCTGCGGAGAGCCCGGGAGCCGAGCACACACACGGGTATCGACCGGCTCCTGCACACACGGGTATCGACCGGCTCCTGCACCTCGGGGCCCCTGACCCGGGGGGCTCAGGGCTGAGAACAAGCTCGGGACTGGGCGCCGATGCCTCGGACCCAGGGCTCGCCCGCCTCCCGCCTCTGCGCAGCCCCCTCTCACGTGGCGCAGACTCTGCGCCTGACACACTACCTGCGGCCCGCCAGGACCTCCCATTGGGTCCCCAACGGGCGGCGGGCCCTGAGGTGGGGGCGGGGCGGGGTGCCGGAGCGGGGGCTTCGGTGGGGCAGGGCCGAGGGCGGGGCCTCCAACTGTCCATCAAATGTCTCGCCCCGCCCATTCCCTCTGAGGCGCGGCCCAGCGGGGCAGACACGTGTGCGCCCCGCCCGTTCTTGGCCTGCTCCTCCGCCGCTTCTATTGGCGGAGAAGGCCGTGGGTGCGGCTACCGGCAACCAGTAGGAACGCGTAGCTAGGAGCGCAGTTTTCCTCAGCAGCCAATAGAAAAGCAGCTCGGCCAAGCGCTTCCGGGCTAGGCGGATGGCAGATGGGCGGATGGGCGGAAGATGGCGGCGGCCGGGACTCTGCACCTGGGCACGCTACTGAGGTGAGGAGAGGGCGGCGGGGGCCACGCCTCTGGGTGCTTGTCGGGCTTGCGCCCACGAGCGGACTCGACTAGGCTCCAGACTCAGTTTACCGCGTGCGTCGCTCGCCTCCCTGCTGTAGCCGCAGTTGCTTTCTGTTCTATGGAGTCTCTTTGCTGAAACAGACTGTTCTAACTTCCGCCCCTTCATTTCTCTTTAACCCACTGAAACTGGTATTAACACATACCACTTAATTATAGAAAGTTTTTTGTGTGATTTCTCGACTTCTTGACCCTATTTTCCGTGATTTATGCTAAAGTCATTGTTTTTAAGACGTGTATAAAACGTTTCTTGTTCAAAAATGGGGAATAAATAGAAATGAGGAATGCTAGCCATTTGGTGAATGCCATTATTGTAAGAATTCTGGATTTCAAGAGATTTTCCTAATTTAGAAAACCCTACCGAAGTTCTTTGAGTAACTACAATTTTTTCAGTAGAAAATTTATAATTAGCATAATTTGTAGCATTTTTTTAAGTCCGCAAAAAATTGATTTTCACCTTTTCCTTATTTCAGATTTTTTTACTCATTATTGTTTCCTGGACTAATTGGATGTGGAGTTTTGTGTGTATGTTTAGCCATTGTCCTTTGGATAATTAGACGACATCTACAGAGGAAAAAAAAGTCTGTTTCAACCAGCAAAAATGGGAAAGATCAAATGGCGGTTGCATTTTTCCATCCATACTGCAATGCTGGTGGTGGAGGAGAAAGGGTTTTATGGTGTGCTTTGAGAGCCTTGCAAAAAAGGTAGGTATACATCTAATATACCATATTGCTGCCTTTTGAGAAAAAAAATCCTAATCCCAAATTTCATAGTTTGTACCAGGAATTCATTTAAAAAACAACAACTGTGTTTTAAGAAGAAAGTATTTTTTTTTGCCTGCCTGCCTGCCTCCTATGATCATATGAATTTTGCCTTAAGCACAGTGGTATGGCACTGTCTCTCAGGCGGTCCAGAGGCTAACATGGGACAATCAAATGAGCCCAAGTTGTAGGCCAGCCTGGGCAACATATGGAGAACCCCTCTCTGAAGGAAAAAGCTGCAGCTAGCTTTCAAAACATGCTTGTATTTCTCAGGTAAAAACACTCAGCAGGTGGTTACACGCGAGAGACTGGAGGAGGGACCCTTCTCTCCACCCACTCCTGAGGTGATGTAGGTAATCAGTAAATTGCCCTTGTCTAAGTAAGAAACTCCATCCCCAGCTAATGCAGGCAACTCTAATTAAATGTAGTAGACCACACAGAAAAGACATGAAAGGAAGGGAGGGAGGAAGAGGGGTTTGGAGGAATGAGTTTGGTGGGACAGGGATTTAGAAGATAAGAAAATGGAGGGGTGTGATAGAAGTGCATCGTATATAATGTGTTTAGGAAACTGTGAAAAGACAATTTTTAAAAAAGTGTTCTACAGAAATAAAAAAAGTGTTCTAAAGGCAGGGCATGGTGGTGCATGCCTTTAATCCCAGCACTCAGGAGGCAGAGGCAGGTGAATCTCTTATGAGTTCAAGGCTGGCCTGGTCTACATAGCAACTTCCAAGCTAGCTCGGGATACAGGGAGACCCCATCTCAAAAAAAAGAAAAGAGGTGGGTGTGGTGGTGCAGGCCTTTAATCCCAGCACTTGGGAGGTAGAAGCAGGCAGATCTCTGAGTTCAAGGCAGCCTGGTCTACATAGTGAGCTCCAGGTCAGCTGGGACTAAAGGGACCAAAGAAAAAGAGTGTTCAAAAAAATAGAAACCTCTGGGGTTGATGTGATACCTATCCAGTTGAGAATATAATCCAAGTCCCTTAGAAAAGCAACCCCAAATTATTTTGAATGGCACAACTTTTTCTTAGTTGTGAATTCCTTTTTAATTGGGAAAGGTTTATACTCACTACAAAAATTGATGAAACGGGCCGGAGAGATGGCTCAGAGGTTAAGAGCACTGACTGCTCTTGCAGAGAACCCATGTTCAGTCCCAAGCACCCACATGGCCGCTAACAGCCATCCTTGACTCCAGTTTCAGGGAATCCCACCTCCTCTTCTGACCTCCTAGGGCACTGCATGACCTACCTACATGCAAGTAATATACTGGATACACATAAAATAAAAATAATAAAATATTTTTTTAAAAAATGATGAAACACCATCATCTCAATTGATTCTGAAAAAGCCTTTGACAAAATCCAGCATCCCTTCATGCTTAAAGTCCTAGAAGGAATTGGATTGGAGGGATCATTCCTCAGTGTAATCAAAGCCATATACAGGAAACCCACAGCCAATATCCTAAATGGGGAAATGACAGAAACACTCTTTAAAGGTAGGAACTCGGCAAGGCTGCCCCCTGTCACCACTCCTCTTCAATTAAACACTTGCTAGAGCAATAAGGCAAGAAAAGAAATTAAAGGAGTACTAATTGGAAAAGAGGAAGTCAAGCTATTCCTATTTGCTGATGATATGATTGTTTACTTAAGGGATGCTTAAAACTCCACCAGAAAACTCCTAGAAATGATTAACAGTTTCAGCAAAGTGGCAGGATACAAAATTAACCTTAAAAAAAATCAGTGGCCTTTCTTTACACCAAGAACAAACAGAAATAAGTCTGTAGGTATTTTTAGTATGTATCTGTGTGTTGGTATCTGCTCTGTGAGATTTTTTGTGGAAGGAATGGCAAACAGAAGACATGTTACCCTAGTTTCATCAGCTGACTATAACAAAGTGCCTGAGACTGGGTAGTTTATAAACAGCAAAAAATCTATTGCTTGTAGTTCAAGGGATTGGGGAATCCGTAATAAAGATGCCAGCAGATGAGGCTCACTTTGTGCTTCACAGCCTTCTGCTTCTTGCTGCATCCTAATGTGAGGGCCTCTTACAGGGGTACTCCCAGGGCACCAGGTGTAACTCTGGTAATGCATGTCTAAACATGCGCAAGGCCCTGGGTTTTGTCCTCAGCACCAAAAATAATTGGAAAGGCACAGGTCCTGTTAATCTCACTTTGAGTCTCCTTCCTCTAATAGCACTATATGGGGGACATGATAAAACTAGACCACATGGGCTCATTTGAAGGATTAACAATGAAAAGTAAAGGAAGGGTAGAATCTAGTTTAAATGCAGTGAATGAAAAATGGTAGAAAAACATTTTAGTATAAAAATAAGCTTGCTTGTGATTACAAGGAAACATTTGGCTTAATTTTAACCTAAGTTAATAATATTTTTAAATATCTCATTCTGTATTAGGTATCCTGAGGCAGTTTATGTCATTTATACTGGTGATGTTAACGTCAGTGGTCAACAGATACTAGAAGGTGCTTTCAGAAGATTTAACATCAGATTAGTTCACCCAGTGCAGTTTGTTTTCTTAAGGAAATGCTACCTTGTGGAAGATTCACAATATCCTCACTTCACATTGCTGGGCCAAAGTCTTGGCTCCATTGTTCTTGGCTGGGAAGCTCTGATGCAGCGTGTTCCTGATGTTTACATCGATTCCATGGGCTATGCCTTCACACTCCCTCTTTTTAAATACATAGGGGGCTGTCGAGTTGGAAGCTATGTTCATTACCCCACCATCAGCACTGACATGCTCTCTGTAGTGAAGAATCAGAATACTGGATTTAATAACGCAGCATTCATTACCAAGAGCCCTCTACTCAGCAGAGCAAAGCTCGTCTATTACTGTTTATTTGCTTTTATTTATGGCCTTGTTGGTTCCTGCAGTGATGTAGTCATGGTGAATTCTTCTTGGACGCTAAACCATATTCTCTCCCTGTGGAAAGTTGGGCATTGCACCAGCATTGTTTATCCGCCTTGTGATGTGCAGACGTTTCTGGACATTCCCTTACATGAGAAAAAGATGACCTCGGAACATTTGCTGGTTTCCGTCGGGCAGTTCAGGCCTGAAAAGAATCACCCTTTGCAGATCAGAGCCTTCGCTAAACTGTTGAGTAGGAAGGTAGCTGAGTCACTCCCTTCACTTAAACTTGTCCTTATTGGAGGGTGTCGTAACAAAGATGATGAACTTAGAGTACAGCATTTGAGAAGCCTAGCTGAGGAGCTAGGAGTTCAAGAAAATGTGGAATTTAAAATGAACATTTCATTTGATGAGTTAAAGCATTACTTGTCTGAAGCAGCAATTGGACTTCATACCATGTGGAATGAACATTTTGGGATTGGTGAGTTTATCCTTATTTTATTTTGGTCTTTTTGAGACAGGGTCCCCGTGTAGCTCTGGCTGTCCTGAAACTCACTCTGTAGACCAGTCTGGCCTTGAACTCATAGAGATCCGCCTGCCTCTGCCTCCCAAGTGCTAGGATTAAAGGCATGTGCCACCACGCCCGTCGAGTTTATCCTTTAAACCGGTTATTTGGCATTGCAAGATGTAAATCTTATGTTTTTATATATACATAAAATGGTAATGTTCTTGAATCTTCTATCTGGTTCTGAGTCTTTCCCCAGACTACCAAGTGTGCTTTTTTTCCCAGTTACACAGTAGTTGATAATTAACACTGGGCTGGAGTGTTCTCAGCGTTGAGAACTTGGCCTCGAATACTAGGCTCTGGATTTAACCCTCAGCACAAAAAGGCAAAACAAATAGCACCTACTATTTAGTGACCATTTACTGTGTATAGATCACTGTGTGAGGTTTTCAAGAATATTGTCTAGTTTAATATCCAAACTCTGTTCTGTAGGTGTTACTATTGTTTCCTCTTGTAGATAACGGAAACTCTGTTTCCAACATAGGTTTAGAAACTACTGAAATCCTAACCCACACCACAGCTTAGCAGCCTCCTTTGGGGGGTGGGGTCAGGGTTGAGACAGGGTCTCCTGTAGCCCCAGCTGGCCTGAAACTCATTCTGTAGACTGGGCTGGCCTTGGATCTACAGAGATCCACGGGCCTCTGCCTCCTGAGTGCTGGGACTATGGTGTGGGCAACCACATCTGACTAGCAGCTGTCTTTATGTACAGTTTCCTCTCCTGTCTGCATTTGTTTGTTGTGCTTTGTTCCAGTGCCAGGGATTGACCCGTGGCCTTGTACATCGCATCTACTGGTCCACCACTGAGCTACTGTCCAGTCCTCCTACTCTCCTAGTCTAAAGCCTCTGTGTCTGCAGATTCCTGGGCCCTACCCTTATCCTACTGAACAACCAGAGCAGAATCCCTGTCTGGGCAGATGGTAGTGGAGCATAGTGGCTGGGGTGATTGCCTGTGATAGAAAGCCGAGCCTTGCGGCTGGAGAGATGGCCTAGCAGTTAAGAGAGCCGACTGCTCTTACAGAGGACCCAGGTTCGATCCCCAGCACCCACATGGCGGCCGAGAACCGTCTGTAACTCCAATTCCAGGAGAACTCCAGTTCCAGGGGAGTCCCACACCCTCTTCTGACCTCCGCGGCATTGCACAACACGGGTGCACAAACCTACATGCAGACAGTACATTCATACACATACAGAAATAAATAAAATTAATTAAAAAATAAAAAAATAAAAAAAGAAAGAAAGCCAAGCCCACACTGGCAGGCTGGATTCCTCTAGGAATTTTTTTTTTTTTTTTTTTTTTTTTTGTCTTCTCAATGGACGGGTCTCCCTGTAGCCCCAGCTGTCCTGGAACTCACTCTGTAGACCAGGCTGGCCTTGAACTCACAAAGATCCGCCTGCCTCTGCCTCCCAAGTGCTAGGATTAAAGGCGTGTGCCACCACGCCCGTCTTCTCTAGAAATTCTTTTAAATCGTTCATTGATTCTACACAGACTTGTAATGGTCTTCCCTATCTCTCTCCAAATTCCAAAGTAGGGGTTCAGTTTCAGTCTCTTTGACCTGTACTGTTTATTCTAGCACAGATTGCTGTCTGTATTCTGACCTCATGTTAAGACACGAGTTTTAGTGTAAAATCAAGTACTGCTTCATATCTAGTTTGATTTAACTCATGATTTTCAAGTGCCTTTTCTTTTTTGTAAATTTTTATTCTTGTATGTGTATGAGTGTTCCATGTGAGTGCACTCGTGTTTGCTGTGCCCAAGGAGGCCCTAGAACTGGAGTTATGTGTGGTTGTTAGGCACCATGTGGGTGCTGGGAACCAAACCTGGGTCCCCTGCATGAGCAGCCGATGCTCTTACCGAGGAGCCATCTCTCCAGCCCCTTTCCTTCTTTCGAGGCAGGGTCTCACTATGAGGCTCACACTGGCCTCAGGCTTGCTCTATAGCCCAGGCTGGTTTTAAGCTCACTGTCTTCCTACCTCAGCCTTCTAAGTGTTAAGATTACAAGTGTGAGCCACCACACTTGGCTAAAATCATAATCTATACTTTTTAAAGTGCATGATTAGTAGGTGTTCTAGTTTCCTTTCAATTGCTGTGATAAAACACTCTCACCAAAACCAACTTGGAGAGGAAATGGTTTATTTGGCTCACATCTCCTGGGTCTCAGTTCATCATTGAGGGAGCCCAACATAGGAACTCAGGGCAGGAGTCTGGAGGCAGGAGCTGAAGCACAGGCCATGGAGGAACGCTGTGCACTGACTTGCTCCTCTGGTCCATGTTCAGCTTGCTTTCTTAAACAATACAGTACCACCTGCCCAGGGGTGACACTGCCCATGGTGGGCTGGGCCCTCCCACATCACCCAACAATCAAGAAAATGTCCCCCAAACATGGCCACAGTCCAGTCCAGTGGCAGCAGTTCCCCAATTGAAGCTTAAGCCACGTGTGTCAAGCTGACACCAAGGCCATCCAGCACAGTAGGACAATACTTGGCCCAGGAACTTAGCAAGAACTTATGGCCCAGCTTTCTACAAAGAGTCTGACGTCCTGTGATTCCTTCTGCTGACTATTAGCGCTCTGTGCCAGGAGCTGGGTGGGTACTGCAATATGACTGCGAAAAGAGCTACTTTTCCAAAACTTGAGAAACTTCCAGCCCTGAGAAGGTGCTGTGCTGGGTAAGTGCATGAAACTGCTGAGAAACGCCTAGATGTACTTTAAGAGAGAAAACAGTTGCCCAGAGCAGTTCTGTGACACTCAGCCTGGATCCTGAGCAGTCCGGAAGGCTGTACCCAGCAGGGAGGACAGCACTGTGCAGCAGGTGCTGTGGGGGACCCAGAACTGGCCTAGGTGGAGCCTCAAGGGGGCAAGGACAAGACCAAGAAGAGATCTGGGCCAGCTCAAGCTAGTGGGAAAAGGTAGAAAGATGTTAGGGCATTTAAAAGCTTGTAGAGGTGGGTGGATCTCCTCGAGTTCAAGGCCAGCCTGGTCTACAGAGTGAGCTCCAGGACAGCTGGCACTAAAAGGGAGACCCTGCCTCAAAAAGACCAAAAAAGGAAAAAACTAAAAGCTTGTTTCCTACTGTCCTCCGGCTCCTCTGGCTGTTGTGCGGGAAGTAAGTGGGCGAGGCACCAAGACCTGGAAGCAGAAGCTCAGTTGGACTGCCATGGCCAGGTGTGGATGCCCGCCATTAAACTTGATAGTCCCGTGACACTGGGTAGTTATGTTAATTAGGGAGGAAGTGGACTGGGAGGTGAGCACCTATGATGTAGGGTTGGGACCACTGTCCTGTGATGACTGTTCTGAGAGAGGACTGAGAGCAGAACAGCAGGGGAGTTCCCGGTGAGCAGGGACAGGTCCTCAGTGGGGCCGACAGGTACTTGTGTGAGGCAGGCCTTGGTCAGCAGGAACTGGAAGTGAATGAGGGGCCTGCCAGGGAATCCAGGTGGTGGCCGAGCACCTACAGAGGTGGCTGAGATTGGGGTGGGCAAGTGGGCCCCCCGGCTGCACACTGTGGAAAGGACGAGGTCATCAGTGACTGGGGGAGAAAGGAGTAGGGGGGGCAGGAAGCAAAGGTCTAGTGGTGGGAAGCTGAGCACTGAGCTAGAAGTGAGCACATGGAGTTGAGATCCCTCTGCACTGGTGGTGGGTTCATTCATGAAAGAGAAGTGCAGCCAAGCAAGGCTGGAGGGGGACTTTTTGCCCTCACATCGTCAGCAGACCCCACTAAAACTTCCACCTAACCACCTGCCGTTGGACATACTTTAAGCTCAGATATTTAAGAAATTGAGGCAGTAGCGTAAGCCGCAGCACGTTTCAGTTTATGAAGGTGGTTTACATTTTTCTGTTATCTGCTGAGGTTATTCAAACTTAAAATTTTTCTTTTTGATGTCTTCTTCTGTTTGTGATACTTGTTCATCTTTTACCATCTTGCCAACATTGTTCTGTTATGTGTGATATATTGATTTTATTTCATTATTTTTATTTTATGTGTATGTGTGTAGGTGCACCCATGCTGTGCAGTGCCATGGAGTCAGAAGAAGGTGTCGATTCCCTGGAACTGGAGTTTGAGGTGGTTGTTAGCTGCCATGTGGGTGCTGGGAACTAAACCCAGATATTCTGCAAAAGCAGCCAGTGCTCTTAACCACTGAGCCACATCTCCAGTCTCAGTATATTGATTTTTTCAAATTAAATTGTGGGGCTGGAGCGATGGCCTAGCGGTTAAGAGCGCCGACCGCTCTTGCAGAGGACCCGGGTTCGACCCCAGCACCCACATGGCAGCCGAGAGCCGTCTGAAACTCCAATTCCAGGAGAACTCCAGTTCCAGGGGAGTCCGACGCCCTCTTCTGACCTCCGCGGCATTGCACGTCACGGGTGCACAGACTTGCATGCACACAATACATTCGTACACGTACGGAAATAAATAAAAAGAAAAATTTAAAGAAAAAAAAATTGTATTTACATAGAAGCATTTGGAATGTCAACAAAACAGCTACAGTTTGTTTTTAGTTTGCAATTACTGAGTGGTATTCAGTTAATAGAACAATTATTATTTTGGAATAAGCTGCATCAGAGACAACTGAAGATGTAAAAAAGTACCATCCCCGTTCATAACTGATTTGTGTTGTGCACCAATAAGAACCTGCTTTAAATTTCCCTGCCAGTGTCTGGTACTGTACCAGGCAAAGTTAGAGGCTGTTGAAAATTCCTCTAGGACAGGGCTATCTACAAACACATTTGGTAGTATGTTAACTATATTAAAAAAAAAAAACTGTACAGTTTAAAAACAAGTCTCACACACCCTTGCATTGCAGTTTCTTCTTTAAAGGGGTGAGTTGTGTACTGGAATGTTAAATGCTCTGTAGACAGGAAAGCTGCCCCGGAGCACAGGCGCTAACCTTCACCTTCCTCTTTTTCTTCCTCCATCCACTGTGATGACTCCCTTTCGGTGGCATCAGGTTTTCCTCAGCTCTGTGCCTGCAGCGTCCTCTCTGCGCTTCTCTGTGTACCACACTTCTCGTCTTCTCTGTGGTCCACACTTCTCGTCTTCTCTGTGTTTCTCTGTGGTCCACACTTCTCATCTTCTCTGTGTTTCTCTGTGGTCCACACTTCTCGTCTTCTCTGTGTTTCTCTGTGGTCCACACTTCTCGTCTTCTCTGTGTTTCTCTGTGGTCCACACTTCTCATCTTCTCTGTGTTTCTCTGTGGTCCACACTTCTTGTCTTCTCTGTGTTTCTCTGTGGTCCACACTTCTCATCTTCTCTCTGTTTCTCTGTGATCCACACTTCTCGTCTTCTCTATGTTTCTCTTTGGTGCACACTTCTCGTCTTCTCTGTGTTTCTCTGTGGTCCGCCCTTCTCATCTCTGTGTTTCTCTGTGGTCCACACTTCTTCTTGTCTTCTCTGTGCTTCTCTGTGGTCCGCACTTCCTTTCCTAAGGCTGCTTGTCACCTGTAGCAGTGCTCCTTGCTTCTCCAGGTTTCATTGGAACATTACCAGTAGATAAGCTGGGGTGTTCTCCTTTGATTTGGGGTGATACTCAGAACAAGAAGGAGGAGGCGGTCAAAGGAGGCCTGTTGGGCACTTTGGGAATCCTTCCACTTCTTTTTCTTGTCCCCTTTGGTAGGGATATAGGTTTTCATTTCTCTTTCACAGTGGGCTGTGTACCTGCTCTGGCAAGAGCACCCTCCCCCCAACTTAACCCTTAAAAGTAGGGTTTTTGTTTTTGTCTTGGGGTTATTTTGGTACCATGGATATTAACTAGTAAATTTACTGACAGGGAAATTTTTCATGGGTCTCTAAAATGTTTTGGAGGTTTCTGTTTGTCCTCGTTCATCAGAAACGTAAAGGACTGCCTGGCTCTGTTTCTCTCTCAGGAGTTGTGGAGTGCATGGCAGCTGGCACAGTTATCCTTGCTCACAATTCAGGAGGCCCGAAGCTCGACATCGTCATTCCTCACGACGGACAAATAACTGGATTTCTGGCTGAGAGTGAGGAAGACTATGCAGATGCCATGGCTCACATTCTCTCTCTGTCTGCGGAAGAGAGACTTCAAATCAGAAAAAATGCTAGAGCGTGTGTAAGCAGATTCTCAGGCCAGGAGTTTGAAGCATCATTCCTGTCTTCTGTTGAAAAGTTATTTAAATAATGCCACTTCCACAAATTATGGATATTTTCTATAAAGTGCAAATTGGGATGTCAATCTCAAAGCATCTCTACAGATGCTTTGAGAATAGAATTAGATACATCTGTTTCAGGCTTCTTTCTCCTTTTAAGAAAGTTATTAAGTATTCTTTAAAGGATTACCCATGCTGTTACTTCCAAGACTTCTGGGATTGGGGTAATGTAGCTCAGTGGTAGAACACTTGCACTTGCTTACCTAAGTCCTGGGTTCAATCTCTAATACCAAACCCTACCCCCAAAACAGACATGAAAAATGTAAGACTAATTCTAAAGTGCTGGCATGCTATCTGCCATGTCCTTCCCTCTCAACACTTCCTTGTGCCCTGAAAGGAAACTCTGAGCGGGGTTAGCTGTCCTTTGCTTTGTGGTGCTGGGGACTGCCAGCGTCTCTGCTCTTGTTTCACATTGACAGTCTGTGTTGGATCTCCAGTACCATAAGACAAAGTAAAAACCCAGGAATTTTTCTTTTTTTGTTTTCTAAAGTAAAGGTTTTGAAAAATAGGACTAGAGCTGAGGATGTACTCAGCTGGATAAGTGCAGCCCCGCGTGGGGGGTCATCCCTGCCACTGTGGAAACCACGTGTGGTGGGGCGCTCTTGTGAAGCCTTACATCTGGCTGAGGTGGAGGCAGGGTCGTCAGGAGGTCAAGAAAAAAAAAAGATACGGAGTGTGTACAAATTCAAGGGTGCTGATTTTTTTTCCCTTTGGGATCTGTATTTTCAGATTTTGAAACCAAATGTTAATGTAAAATTTTATGACAAGCTTTAGAGATTACCCTGTCCATGTAGGTAATTTTGCCTTTTTGGTTTTGGTGTGTATATAACATACTGCTGAAAAATATTACTCAGGGGCTGCCTTTATGGACAATAGGAGAATATTAGAAAAGATTGTGGCAGGGGGACCTGGAGAGATAGCCTAGCGGTTTAAGAGCACCGACGCTCTTGCAGGAGGACCCGGGGTGGTGGGGCGTGGCGGGTTTCGATCCCTAGCACCCACATGGCGGCTGAGACCGTCTGTAACTCCAATTCCAGGAGATAAAACATTCCACTTCCAGAGGAATCTGAGACCCTCCTTCTGACCTCCGCGGCATTGCACGACCATGGGCACACAGACTGCATGCAGACAGTAATTCATACACCTACAAAGGATTAAAAAAAAAAAAAGATTGGGTTGGTGAAGTCTGTTGGAAATGGGAGCATTTTCATTTTCTGGTGCAGGGACGGAGCTCAGGGCTTTGCACATACAAAGCACAGGCTCTACCACAGCTAAGTTGCTTTTCTGACAGTGGCAGTGTGGTCTCAGATTGTCCACGCAGTGTCTGTAAGATGGCAAGGTAGTGTTCTGGAAAAAGTGCCAGATGGTAGCACGGTGAGCCATAGCTAACCCTCAGCATTTGCAAATATCTGACCTGTTATCACTGAAGCTGCCCCTTAACTTCTCAGATCCGTAGGGTCTGTATCTGAAATCAAGCTGTTATTTAGTACTGTCCTGACCACCTTTTAGAAGTTTGACACCTGACGTGGAGAGTGTGTGAAACTTCTTTGAAGACTACAAGCATTGTTTTAGTTCAAAATAACAACCAATAGTGTTTTTTGTACTCCTGTCTTTACAAAAGCATTACAACTGTGTTCTAGATTCTCTTCCATTGCTGTGACAAAACATTCTGACCAACACCAACTTGGGGAGGAGGAAAGGGTTTATTCAGCTCACATCTCATGGTTGTTAGTTCTCTCAGGGAGGTCCAAGGTAGGAACTCAGGGCGGAACCTGGAGAGGCAGGAGCTGAAGCACAGGCCATGAGGAATGCTGTTTACTGGCTTGCTTCCCTGGCTCATGCCCAGCCCTGCCTTATATGGTACACAACAATCTGCCCAGGGTCTGGCATCACTCATAGTGGGCTGGGCCCTCCCACACTGCTGACAATCAAGACAAATTACTTCCAACCGACGTTGGCCACAGGCCAGTCCAAGGAGCCAATTCCCAATTGAGGCTTCCCTCAATCAGGTGTGTCAAGTTGACATTTGAAGCTATCCAGCACAATTGGACCCCTTGTCAACTTTTGTTCACACAAAACACATCACTATAAACCATCACCTTTCCAGTTTTTTGTCCCCAAGGTATGATGTAACATTAATCACAACCTAAGGAAGTACAAACCTTCAAAGGCCCCACAGTCCTTAAAATGTCCAAACACTTAAAAGTTCCCAGTCTGTTAAACGTCTCTTAAACTGTGGGCTGCTGCAAAAATCCAACGCACGTACTGTCTTATTTCAAAGGGGAGAATCAGGCATACTCAAACCAAACCTAAGTCCAGCAAGTTGCTCAAGGCTGGACACCTGGGGTTCACTCACAATCTTCTGGGGTCCAAAGGGTTTCCGACGCTCTCCCTCTCCGACTCTCTGCCGTCCATTGGCCAACACAGGTTTGACTATCTCGATAGGCCCAGGACGGATCCCCACTGCTGCTGCTCTTGGTGGTCATCCCATGGTCCTGCATCTCCAAAAAAGCTGGGGTCCCCACTGAAATGAGGCAGGCACCTTCAATGCGGTCTCTTCTTAACCTCTCCTGGTGCAAAGCCTCCGCTTCTCTCCATGACCCCTGCCATCCCTGGGGTTCTTCACTGCAACAAAGGCTGCACTTCCACCAATGGTCTTTCCTGACCTCTCCCAGTGCCAAGCCTTGGCTGCCCTCTGTGACCCCCTACTCCTCAAATTTCAACACGGAACCATATAGGAGACTCTTCACACTACCAAGTCCTGCTTTGGCTTGACATGGAGGCTCAGTCCTCCAGGCCCCTTCATGCCACAGACTTCTGTGTGCTGACCCTGGAATGAAAATTCTTCCCAGAAGATTCACCACAGTGATGCTGGTCTCCTGTTACTAACAGCTGATTCTTCATCCCCAGCTAACCAGCATTCAATTGTCCCAGGACAACAAAGATTCATTAGTTTCTGGGCTCTTGTTACTTACAACTGACTCTTCAGCCCCACAGCTTATTATTACACAGTCCCATTGATCTCTGCTCCCCTTTGAAACTGAAAACTTCACAAGCCAGGCCTCCATCGTCTACAAATCCTTCAGCAAAAACTGCTCCCAAGATCCACAGCAACGCCCTTTAGGCATTCACTGATTGTCCCAGCCCAAAGTTATCCCAAATGCTTCCACAATCCTCCCCTAAACCCCAAGGTCAGGTCTGCCACAGCAAAAGCCTACCTCTTGGTACCAATTTCTGTTCTCGTTTGTCTTCCCTTGCTGTGACAAAAACACTCTGACAAAAACCAACTTGGGGGGAATAAGGGTTTATTTCAGCTTAAATATCCCTGGGTCACAGTTCATCACTCAGGGAGCCAAAGGTAGGAACAAAGGGCAGGAGCCTGGAGGAAGGAGCTGAAGCACAGGCCATGGGGAATGCTGTTCACTGGCCTTTGATCCCCCTGGTAAGTCACAGCCTGCTTTTTATACATACACAGCCAACCCTGCCCAGGTGGCATCACCCACAATGAGGTTTGGCCCTCTCACACTGCTTGACCATCAAAGGACAATACTCCACAGAGTGGCAAGCGACAGTCCAATGGGAGCCAATTCCCCACTTTGAGGCTTCCCTCAACCCAGGTGTGTTCAAGTTGACACTAAAGGTATCCAGCACAAACTCTGTAGCTTCTTGGTTTCTAAGCCAGTAGCTAGGAATCAGAATACATTTTACATGACTTCTGTTCTGAATACGTGTGTAGGGGCTCAGGACAGAACTCAGTAAGTAGCTCTAGCATGCGTGAGGCCCCGAGTTTGAGCCCTAGCACAGCAGTTAAAAAGTTAAAAAAACAACAAAAAAGCAAAAAAAAAAAAAAAAAAAAACAGCTAAGCCGGCGTGGTGCACGCCTTCTACTACTAGCCACTTGGGAGGCAGAGAAGAGGCAGGGGATCTTTGTGAGTCAAGGCCAGCCTGGTCTACAGAGTGAGTTTAGGGACAGCTGGGGCTAAGGAGAACCCTTTCTTGAAAAAGACCAAAAAAAACAAAATAAAAAAAAGGCAAGGTTTTCATGTGTGTGTGTGTTTGTGTGTGTGTGTGCGCGCGCGCGCGCGTGTGCTCAGCTAGGACTGTCTTATACTTGAACGAGGAGCATCGGAAAGCAGCTCCTGGCCCCTGGTCTCCGCTGGCGGTTACACTGTTGCATTTCTGTGGCCCGTCTCCCATCACCAGAGCAGAAGCCAAGAGCAGCGTCCCAGGCGTGACACAGCAGCACAGCTCTGTGTTGGACATCATTTAGTTTACAAAGATTATGGAGACAGAAAATGGAAAGAACTTTACAAATTCTCCTTTTTCTTTTATTCTCAACTTCACAGACAAGCAATTTACAGTAGGTTCCTTCGTTGGCACAGAGCTGTTTGGTGACAGAATCAAGATTATAGCCAGGTGTTCTGACCCTTAGCCCATTCTGCTTTCTGTTTTATGGCTCATCTTTGGCTTGCATGGCCTGCTTGTCTACACAAAGTGAACAGTAAGTCTAGAGTTTCCATGTGTGGTTTCTTTGTTTTGTTTTTAAATTGGAATGACAAAAAAATTGAGGATGTGGTAAAAGAAGAGGATTCTGGAATTTCTTTTTTTTAATATTTATTTTTATTATTGATATGAGTGTATTGCATGTACTATCAAGTGCACCATGTTATTTGTAATTCCTGTGAATCAGAAGGAGAAAGGCTGGATTCAACTGGAGTGAGGCCGGAGTGAGTGACAGATGTTAGCCAACATATGAATGCTGGGAGTTGAACCCAGGTCCTCTACAAGAACAGTCAATACTCTTAACCCCTGAGCCATCTCTTCAGCCCCCGATTCTGGAATCGTTTTTTTTTTTTTCTTTTTGAGACATGGTCTCCCTATAGCCCCAGCTGGCCTGGAACTCACTGTAGACCGGGCTGGCCTTGAACATGCAGAGATCTGCCTGCCTCTGCTTCCCAAGTGCTAGGATTAAAGGCATGCACCACCACACCCAGCTTAAAGATGATTCTTAGCCGCCATGTGGATGCTGGGAATTGAACCCTGGGTCCTCTGCAAGAGTAGTTGGTGCTCTTAACTGCTGAGCCATCTCTCCATCCCCATGGAATTTCTTAAGAACACTTTAAGCTTTTTCAAAATGATTTTCATGTGTCAAAAACAAATATGAGTTCCATGTATGTCCTTTTCCATGTTTCTAATAAGGTATTACAGGTATTTTCTGACTAGATTGCTGGACCTGTGAAAATGTCAAGGCTGGTCTTGACTCTCTCTGGGAAACTTATGACTATTAAGTCCTCTTAAGACTGGTTTTCTGTGGGCCAAGCATTCTGTGTTTTGATCCCACTGCAGAGGGGATTCACACCTCTATTTTGTAGTTCCATAGTCTTTGTGTACTATATTTGTATCTAAGTATGATTTAGATACAATTAATACAAAACCCACTTGTGTGGAACATGACTTAGAGAAGTGTCTCTTTTTCATGCTCTTGGCTACTTTCCCAGCTTGATGTCCTTTGTTCCCTTCATGTGCGCTCTCAGCTCTGCTAACACAGTTCCACATGCCAAAAAGAAGAAACCAGGCAGGCAGGGTGTGTCTTGCTTGTGATTCCTAAGGAGAATTCATTGTTAGACACTATAGACTTTGGAATGAGTAGTTCAGATACTAGAAGCTGTAGTCATGTACGTGATTTTGCTGTTGGGGTTGGGAGGTCATCCCAAGCCTCATGCATGCTGAGCACATACTTTTTCTTTAAGCTATGCCATCAGCCCCATATATAGTATTTTAATAATTTCTAGGGTATTTTACAAGGTCATCAGATGAGCAAAATTATAATGAAGATCAGTGTTTTCAGAATATTTAATTGTGTAAGTTACCCTAGACTTGACACTGATGTAAGTAGATGGTGCACCTGTCAGTGAGAGCAGAAAAGCTGCTTCTGTTACAGAACCACAGAGTGTCTGCAGACAGCGAGGTTAGCTGGATGCCCATTGTCCTTCCTCTCCTCACCCTAAGTTGAAGGCCACCCTGGCTTTGGAAAACAGAAGTTCCCACGTTCTGTTGCTGTTTGTTCATTTGGGCTCTATGTACATGTTACAGGACACTTAGAAGAAAACTGGAAGGGTTTATACAGTGTCTACACCCTTGCACAGGACCAGTTTGATAGCTGTTATACATAGCCAACAGAGTAATAAAATTTATTCTAAAAGTAAACATCCTAGCCAGGGTGGTGGTGCACACATTTAAAGGGAGCTGGAGAGTTGGCTTACACGCCTGCAAGCAATATATACTCATACACATAAAATAAAAATATTTTAAAATAATTTTAAAAATTAAAAGATAAACATTGTTTCGGTTTAATAGATGGAGTTAAACCTAAGGACAGTCCTCAGAGCTCTCCAGATTGTGCTCTGGGCAGCGTGTGCAAAATCAGGGAGGAACGGATAGTTTGAGGGCACAGGCATGGCCAGCAGCGGGAGCCGCCAGTGTTCACACTTGCACGTTCCGGCTGATGGCCGATGGAGCGGGGTCCTCCTCAGCAGTGCAGATTAGACAGCTGGGAACAGCCTCCAGACCTGCCCTGGAGTCTCCAGACCCTGCAGTGCTTATCCTCGTTCCTCCTGACTGGAGTCTCCAGACCCTGCAGTGCTTATCCTCGTTCCTCCTGACTGGAGTCTCCAGACCCTGCAGTGCTTATCCTCGTTCCTCCTGACTGTTCATCTTTCTTACAGGAGCTGGGAGCTTCTTTCCTTTCTTCTTGGGAAATAGCAAGTTTTTCTAGGGATTCTACTACTTCATTTCTCAATTCATCTTCAGATTCTTCAAAGTTTCTGAAACAAGAAACCGCAAAAATCAAGTTATGTTGTGAAAGTGCCAGTAGCACACTGGTTTCCATTTTCATTCCCTGTTCCCTCTTGAGCAGTGTGAAAGTTGAATTTTCATCCATATAATAAATTATATCAGTTTGGTACTTTTGGTATCTGTGTGATTGAGTATGTGGGGGGGGGTGTATGGGCCTGTGCGCTCACGCGTAGCAGCCAGAGGTGCATATCCTGTGATCCCTATTGTCCCAGTGCCCAGGAGAAGCAGAAGGTTCAGAAGTTCAAGGTCATTCTTCAGTACATAGCAGGTTGAGGCCACCCTGGAATACCAGAAACCCTGCCTCAAAAACCAAACAACCAGACAGCACCCCACTGTTACACCAGCAGCAGCCCCATGTAGCTCGTGTACAGTGTCTGACTACAGCAAGAGGCCGTGTTGAGTGACCAACCTAACACCAGTGTAAGTGCACGCTGTTGTGTTCACACAAAGATGGAATCGCCCAACTGTTCTCAGAGCTGGCCCTGTTATTAAGCAGTGCCTGACTGCAATTACCAAGGGAGGAACCAGATGGAGAGAGACATGACGGCCTGCCTGGGGACTGGATCACCGGGGGAGAATGTTCCCCTATTCCCAGGGGTGCCAGGCAGCAGGGACCGTCATAAAACAGACTGAGAATGACCACAAGCTCGTGCCTCCCCTGGGAGCTGGCCCTCAGGGCTTATCTACAGGCAGCATTTGTGGAGGGGAGACACCTGAGTGTTTACTGTTTACGAGCTGGAGGGAAGGGTGCACAGGAGCCTCTTATCTGAACCCTGAAGCACTTCTGCTCCCACACATTTCTGATAAGGGCCTCAGCCTGTAATAGACACTGAAAATAGAGGGAAAGGGAGGTGGGGCCTTCAGGAAGTGATTACTAGATCATGAAAAAGCTCAATGGGCTGTTTGTCCATTCCATTCAGTGAGGACAGAGTAGACAAGGACACTGAACCCAGGAGCTAGTCCTCACCAGACAGCAGATCTCTAATACCTTGGCCTTGAATATAACAGACTGGAACTGAAGTAGTCTAAGGCATTTTGGTTTAGCTGCCCACACAGACTGGTATCGTCTTTAATTATTGCTGTTGGGGGATGGGGGTGCAGGCACATGAGTGCCATTTTGTACACATGGGGGTCAAAGGACAACTTTTGGGGGTCCTCTGCACTGTGGGATCTGGGGATTGAATTCAGGCCATCATAGAGCATCTTTACCAATTAAGCCATCTTGCCAGCTGACACTCTCCTAAAGTTTTTATGTTTATGTTTGTGTTTGTCTACATGCAGTGCCCACAGAGGCCAGAAGACAGTGACAGATCCCCTGGAACTAGAGCTACGAAAAGTTGCTTGCTGCCATGGGGGTGCTGGGAACTAAACTCTGGTCCTCTGCAAGAGCAGCCAGTGGTCTTAACCACTGAGCCATCTCTATAGGCTGAGCCTGACAATCTTAATCTTCATAATCTTTAGTGAGTCTCATTCATTCTTTCCCTCTCCCCCTCCCTCCTTCCCTCCCTCCTTCCCTCTCTCACCATCCTAGCCCCTTCCTTTTTTTTTTCATTTATTTTTATTTATGTGTATGATATGAGCATATTGGCTACATGTACGTAAGTATTCCCATATCATATGTTTCCTGTGGAGACCAGAAGAGGGCATTGGATCCCCTGGAACTGGAGTTATGGATCATTGTTAGCCACTATGTAGATGCCGGGAATTGAATGCAGGTCCTCTGGAGGAACAGCAATGTTCTTAAGCACTGAGCCAGCTCTCCAGCCCCCTCTTCTCCTTTTCGCAGTACTCCCCTCCTTCCCCCTTCTCTTCACCCTGCTTCCCTTTCCCATATATATATATATATATAAATTCCAGTTCTATCCAGGTATGTTGGCTCATGCCTATAATCCCAGCACTATTATCCCAACACTAGGGAGGCTGAGGCAAGAGGATTGCAAGTTAGAGGCCAGGCAGATCTGCACAGCAAGACCCTGTCTCAAAGAAAGAACAGGTTCTCACACATGCTCAGCAGGTACCCTATACTGAGCTGTACTCTGTACCCCTAATCCCAAATTATTTTAATTAAATTGTTTTTCATTAGATATTTTAAAACATAAACTGTGTATAGTGACAGATGTCTTTAACTCCAGCACTCAGGAGGCACAGGGAGGCAGATCTCTGTGAGATTGAGGCCAGCCTGGTCTACATAGAAACTTTGAAGTCAGCTGGGGCTTCAAGGAGACCCTATCTCAAAAAAATGAAAAATAAAAAATATATTTGTATATACACGCACACACAGTAGACTTCACAATATAATTATGTTACATGTAGCTCCTCGTGGCCTAATTCAGCTATTTGTTTGCTTGCTGTTGTCCGCTCATAGGAGATTCTAAATGGTTGTATTTTGTTTTGCTTTGAGAGAGGCTCTCACCTGGCCAGATGCTTATTATTTTCAACTGTGAGCTCATCTTCAGCAGTGCTTTACTGAGAATATACAATGCTTCCAACTCCAGGGTGTTTGTATGTATTTACTTCTAGAGATCCCAAGAGTGATACCACCCTTTAATGTTCATTTTAATGCTGATTTCTCAGTGTGGGAGTTTCCAGACCAAGGGTTGCAGTTCAAACTCTGAACCCAAGTGAAGTCAAGTCCATGCTTATAAATTTCTTGTGGAAATGTTTCCCCCCAGACAGTGGGCCAAATCAGACAAGCCACACACTGGGGTTACTTTTATCTAAACCCTCCTTGCTCTTTGAGGGTCATCCTGTCAAGAATGGAGTGGGACTCAAGAAAAGAAGAGAAGAGAAGAGAAGAGCCCCCTGGGCATGAGAGAAATGTGCAGGGGAGGAAAGTGACAGGAAACAAGACCTCTTCACACAAGCCCACAAACAAGACATAGGGACACATGTTTCTTTTCAGTGCCAGACATCAAACGAGGGCTCAGTGCATGCATGCTCTGCCAGTGAGCTGAATGTCCAGCCATGAACCAGCAAGTCAGATGGTAAACTGAGTCTAGATGAGATCATCTTTATGGAAGACTTGGATAAANGAGAAGAGAAGAGAAGAGAAGAGCCCCCTGGGCATGAGAGAAATGTGCAGGGGAGGAAAGTGACAGGAAACAAGACCTCTTCACACAAGCCCACAAACAAGACATAGGGACACATGTTTCTTTTCAGTGCCAGACATCAAACGAGGGCTCAGTGCATGCATGCTCTGCCAGTGAGCTGAATGTCCAGCCATGAACCAGCAAGTCAGATGGTAAACTGAGTCTAGATGAGATCATCTTTATGGAAGACTTGGATAAATTTTCCTATAAGTACACTCAAAGATGTAGATTAACCTACAGCACATAATTTGAAAAGAAACTTGGGAGGCACAGGCAGGCAGATCTCAGTGAGTCAAGGCCACTTTGGTTTACATAAGGAGTTTCAAGCTAGCCAAGGGCTCCATAGTGAGAACCTACCTCAAAATTACCTGAATTTAAAAACATTAGCGAACTAGGAATATGGCATAGTAGTAGAGTACTTGCCTTGAATATTGGAGTCCTGGATTTAATCTTCAGTACTGCCAAATTATAGTTAATAATTATAGATTAATGAAATAACATGAATATAAGAAAAAAATGACTTGGATATAAAGTACACATTCACTTAACTGTAAAACTCAATAGATAATTCCCAGATAAGAATTTAAAACAATATTTAAGGAATTCATAATATACACAAAGTCCTAGATTCAGTCTCTAGTACTGCCTAAAAATAGCACTAACAACCAAAAGATTAAGTGGTGCTATTTATGGAGAAAATCATAAATTCATTTTATTTTATGAGTATGAGTGTACTGTCTGCTTGCATATAAGTGCAATACCCAAGGAGGTCAGATGAGGGCATTGGATTCCCCTGGAACTGGAGTTACAGACAGTTGTTAGGTATCATAGGTGCTAGAAACTGAACCCAGGTCCTCTGCAAGAGCAACCAGTGCTCTTAACTGCTGAGCTATCTCTCCAGCTCAGACAGTAAACTCTTGATTCTCCTGCCTTCCTGCCTATAACTCCCAAATGTTGGGATTTAAATGGGTAGCCTGGGGGCTGGAGAGATGACCTAGTGGTTAAGAGCGCCAACTGCTCTTGTAGAGGACCCGGGTTCAATCCCCAGCACCCACATGGTGGCTGGAAACCATCTTTAAGTCCAGTTCCAGGGGAATCTGACACCCTCTTCTGACCTCTGCAGCATTGCATGACACGGATGCACAAACCTACATGCAGACAGTACATTCATACACATAATAAATTAAAAAAAAATTAAGCTGGGCGTGGTGGCACATGTTTTTAATTCCAGCACTTGGAAGGCAGGGGCAGGTGGATCTCTGTGTGTTCAAAGCCAGCCTGGTCTACAGAGTGAGCTCCAGGCCAGCTGGTACTAAAGGGAGACCCTGTCTCAAAAAGACCCAAAATAAATTAATTAATTAAATTAAAAAATAGTAAAAATAAATGGGCAGCCAGATATGGACCAGGCTTATCCTTCAACCTTAAAACAGAAAGAAATTGTATCATACACAGACACACACACACGGGGGGGGGGGACCCAAACAAATCCATTTATATAATAAAACTCTCCTTAACCTACTTACGTATCATCACCATCAGAGTCTGGGTCCAGTTCTTCATCTACTGTAATGCCAGAGGCTGTTTCAACCTCTTCCTCTTCTTTAGGAAGCTGTTTCATCGTTACTACTGAAAGACATGGCAAAATTTAAAGTAGTCCAATCTATGCTGATGATGAAATGCATAGCCCAAAATCCTATAGTAAATGCCATGCCTGGTGGCAAGATGATGATGGAATGGCATGGAGCTGCTGCCTGGTCTGGATGTGGAGTGTGCCCACAGGAGTGGCATGGAGCTGCTGCCTGGTCTGGATGTGGAGTGTGCCCACAGGAGTGGCATGGGGCTGCTGCCTGGTCTGGATGTGGAGTGTGCCCACAGGAGCGGCATGGGGCTGCTGCCTGGTCTGGATGTGGAGTGTGCCCACAGGAGTGGCATGGGGCTGCTGCCTGGTCTCGATGTGGAGTGTGCCCACAGGAGTGGCAAGGAGCTGATATCTGGTCTGGATGTGGAGTGTGCCCACAGGAGTGGCATGGAGCTGCTGCCTGGTCTGGATGTGGTGTGCCCACAGGAGTGGCATGGAGCTGCTGCCTGGTCTGGATGTGGAGTGTGCCCACAGGAGTGGCAAGGAGCTGATATCTGGTCTGGATGTGGAGTGTGCCCACAGGCTCATGTGTTTGAACATTTGTCCCCAGCTGCTGGTGCTGGTGCTGGTGCGAGATAATGGAACCTTTGGGAGGTGGACCCTGGCTAGAGGAGGTGGGTTGCTGGGCAGAAGGCCTTGTGACTTAATCCCGCCCTGGTTCCTGTCCCATCCCTGCTTCCTGATGCACTGAGATGTGAGCAAGGAGGGACCACACGCTCCTGTCACTGCAGAGCCAGCTGCCGCCATGCCTTCCTGGCCACGATGGACAGTGTCTCCTCAAACAGTGAGCCAAACAAAAGACATCCCTTCTTCCTTACATTGCTTCTTGTCAAGTATTTGGTTTCAGTGCTGAGAAAAGTAATTAACACACTATTCAGGTATGCAGTGTTGCACAAGACAAAAAAAAAGTGTTTGGTAAGAATCAGGAAGAGACAAAAATGACCTTACCTTGGGGATTGTACAGAACAGTTAAGAAAAGCATGCGCTGGGGCTGGGGAGATGGCCCTGGTTAAGAGTCTGGCTGCTCTTTCAGAGGACCAGGGGTTCCATTCACAGCACCCACAAGATGCCTAGCAATGGTCCATAACTCCAGTTCCAAGGATCTGGTTCCCTCTTCTGGCTTCTGGGGGTATTGCATACGTGGGTGCACGTTACATACATGCAAGCAAAACATTCATACATATGAAATAATTTTTTTTATTTTGAAAAACTTTTTAAGTGTCATAACTAAAGACTTGCCAAATGGGACCACTCCTATTCTTCCCAGTGTCATCTGTGCTTAGGACGAATCACAAATGCCTGCCCAATAAACTGGGATCACGCATACCCTTTATTGTTGCTGTGTTTTTGTATTATTCTTTAAAATGTTCTTGATCTGGGCATGGTAACACCTGCTAGTCCTAGCACTTGGGAAGCAGATCCCACAGGAAAAATGAGTTTGAAGCCAGCCTGGGCTACACACAAGATCTTGTCTAGCAAAACAAAACAAATAAGAACATGTTGTAGGGCTGGGAGGGCGGTTTGGTGGTTGAGTGTGCACAGCAGTCATGAGGTGCTACATTCCATCCCCAGCACCACAGAAGACCAAAGTGCGGCTGGAAGAATAAGTACTTGTTGCTGAGATGGACAGCTTGAGTTCTCACTTGAATCTGATCTCTGGAACCCACATGGAGAAAGGAGACAACTGGTTGCTGTAATTGTCCTCTGATCTCCACATGCCAGGGGTCTGTGCCACACACATACACACAAGTAAATAAATGTGAAAAATTGAAATGTCTTCCCTTGGGACTAGATTGAAGAAAGCACAATCAATGAGCATCTCATCCCTTTGAAGGAGTTAAGGACATGTCATCTCAAAATACATTGAATTAGCATGTTGATTGTTTCAAGCTGAGATTACTTAGGAAGGTATCATTTGGACTGTCTTTTCTTACATAAAAAAATGCCATGAGAAGGTGTGGTCATGCTGGAGGAAGTACGTCACTGAGGGTAGGCATAGAGTTCAAAAACCCTTGCCAGTCTCTAGTTGCTCTCTCTGATTCCTGTGCCCATTTGAAGATGTGAACCTCACCTTTCTGCTCCAGCTCCTGCCACCATGCCTTCCCACCACAATGGACTCTAATTCCCTGGAACCATCAATCATGAGCTCAAATAAACTCTTCCTTTTAAATATAATATATATATATATACATAAATATATAAATATATATTATATATTATATATATATATAATATATATATATATTATTATAGCCTTTGAGAAGGTGTGTCATCAATCAATGCTGGGAAATAGCCATAGTCACCAGAGATTGCCAGATGAGGCTACAGTGAGCCTGCATTAATAAACTCCTTAGAGTAATCTTTATCTTCCACTAGAAACCTCCTGAGGTCTCTTGGAGACACCCCTAGAATTTGCTACCTTAGTCCAGAGCTTCATTTTTCCTCTCATTCCTTTTTATTTAAATTTCTTTTAGCATGGAAAGTATAAAAGCGTCCTGCTGGGCTTTGCTGTGTGCACTATTATATAGTCCCCACACACACGTATGCATTTTACAAATGAGTGCTTTCCTTGTTCATCAGCACCTGCATCGTTTGCATTCCTAGATTCAGACAGAAGACACCTAAGAACTAGGGGCTGCAGACTGGGAATGGAACTCAGTGTTTTGGGGGTATGGTTGTATCCCCAGGATGGGGGACAGGGTTGATGTGTGCTGCAAGGGCATTTATGGAAGATTGTCCACATCGGTAACCCAGGAAATGGAAACCAAAACCTCAATGAAGTGACCCCTGTCAAAGCACCAGGAATGACCAGATGTCAGCAAGGGTGGAGGGCAGCTGGACTTGTGAGCCACATTTGTTTGCTGTTTTTTTTGAGGCAAGGTCTCCAATGCAGCCTAGGCCTCAAACACACAATCTTCCTGTTTTATCCTTAGTGCTGGGTTTATAAGGCACACACCAGCATACCTAGCTGCATCTCAATTTTAGAAACACTGGAAAAAAGGGACAGGCCTGGAATGTGGCTCAGTGGCCGAGTGCTGTCTAGCCTGTGAAAGACCCAGGGTTTGAACCTCAGTACCACAGAAAAGGATGGTATGCACCTCAGAACTGCTGGGCTTCAGGATCCTGACTCAGAGGGAGGGCTGAGGGACTATCTGGTGGGCTGGAGAGATGGTCAGTGGTTAAGAGCACTGACTGCTCTAGCAAGGACCCGGGTTCAATTCCCAGCACCCACATGGCAGCTAAGAACCGTCTTTAAGCTGGGTGTGTGGTGGCGATGCCTTTAATCCTAGCACTCAGGAGGCAGAGGCAGGCGATCTCTTGTAAGTTCAAGGCCAGCCTGGTCTACAGAGTGGTTCCAGGTCAGCTGGGTATAGACCCTATCTTAAAAACAAAACAAAAGGGGCTGGAGAGATGGCCTAGTGGTTAAGAGCACCTACTGCTCTTGCAGAGGACCTGGGTTTCATCCCCAGCACCTACATGGCAGCTAAGAACCATCTTAACTCCAGTTCCAGGGGAATCCGATGCCCTTTCGGACCTCCGTGCATTTGTACGACATAGGGCACAAACCTACATCAGACAGTACATTATACACATAAAAATAAAATAAAAAACAAACAAACAAACAAACAAAAAAAGCCACCACAACAACAACAAAAGACTGCATGGTAATTGGAACCAATTTCTTTTCATTTGTTTTCTTTTTGGGGGAAAGGGGTCAAATTCAGAGTGTCATATTTGCTAAGCCAAGTCCTCAAGCTCTGAAGCAGTGTTCTTAATCATGGGTTTCTTATCTTTAAATTTTATTTATTTGTTTGCTTATTTATTTATTGGGTGAGGGTGTTGGGTGTGGGTGTGCTTACACACAATGACACTCATGTGGAGGTCAGAGGTCAGTCCCACAGATGAAACTCAAATTGTCAGGCTTGTCAGCAGGTGCCTTTATCCCGTAAACCATCTAGCCAGCCCCACTGTTTTAAAGATTATAACTTATTAGGCACTAGATACTTTACATGTACTGATTCATTCAATATGTTTATTTATTTATTTTTATCTTATGTATATGAGTGTTATGTCTGCATGTATTTAAGTGCACCTGTGTCATGCATTGCCCTCAGAGGACAGAAAAGGGCATTGGATCCTCTGGAACCAGAGTTACAGACAGCTGTTAGCCACCATGTAGGCGCTGGGATTTTAACCTGGGTCTTCTGCAAGAACAGCCAGTGCTCTTAACTGCTGAGCCATCTCTCCAGTCCTCAATTAACTATTTTTTTTTAATTTTTTTTATTTTGTTTTATTTTATTTATCTCGATATGTGTATCAATGTACTGTCTACGTGCAGGTTTGTGCACCCGTGTCGTGCAATGCTGCGGAGGTCAGAAGAGGGTCTCGGATTCCCCTGGAACTGGAGTTCTCCTGGAATTGGAGTTTCAGACGGCTCTCGGCCGCCATGTGGGTGCTGGGGATCGAACCCGGGTCCTCTGTAAGAGCGGTTGGCGCTCTTAACCGCTAGGCCATCTCTCCAGCCCCTCAATTAACTATTTAAAGCAATCCTTTGAGGTTGTTATCAATACTGTCATAACTGATTTTACAAATAAGGAAATGGAAAATAAGACTAGTTGCCTTATTTATAATGGCTTTCAATCAGAGTCAGAGGTTATGCCACATTTTTCTGAGTGCAGTGTCTAGTTTTACTCATTCAAAGTTTCTTACCAGCATACCACAGATGCTGGGTGTAGCCCAGTGGTAGAGTGTGCACTCATACGCACTAGGGCCTGGTTTCATCACTATGGTGATTAATATTCATTGTTCAACTTGATTAGATTTACAATTGCCATGCAATCCTCTGGAGTGTCTGTGGGTGTATCTCTGGGTCTGTCTATGCGGGGGAGTTCAGCTAAGCAGAGAAGACCATCCTGACCACTGACAGGGTGGGGTCCTTGACTGAATAAAAGGGAGAGAGCTAGCCAAGCAAGATCATTTCACCTCTCTCTGCTTCCCGACTACCATGCAATGTGATGGACCAGGTGCCTCACTTCCCCACCGTGCTGAGGAATTGTGAGCTAAAGTAAACTCTTCCCCCTCAAGTGGATGTTGTCAATATTTTGTCAGAACAAGGAAAGAAAGAAGTAACAAATGCAATCTTCCATACCACAGCCCATGTAAGTACACTGCAAAGGGTAAAAAGGACATGAAATAACCTTTGTGTGTTACGAAGTTAAGTGTTTACATTTTATACTTTATTTATTAACTTAAGGTCTCAGTATGTGGCCCTGGCTGGCCTCAAACCAAGTTCTAGGACCATAGATAGGCAGCATCGTGTCTGAACTATGGTTTATTTCTTCAGAATGAATTTAGTGTAAAAACTCCTAGGAAATAAAAAAGCTACAAATGATGTAAATATAGGGAATTATAATTATGATTCAGTGGAGAAGAAATCACTTAGGAATAATTTAAGCTTAAACAAACATGAAGTAAATTATATAGTTGCTATATTGAGCCAATAAGAAAATCTATTATTAAAAATATAGTACAGAAAAAAATAAAAAAAAATATAGTACAGGGGGATGGAGAGATAGCTCAGCAGTTAAGAGCGCTGGCTGCTCTTCCAGAGGATCCAGGTTTGGTTTCCAGAACCCACATGGCAGCTAACAACTGTCCATAACATCAATTCCAGAGGATCCAATACACTTTCCTGGTCTCCAGGGGCATTGCATGACATGGGTACAGTTACATACATGCAGGCAAAACACCCATACACATAAAATAAAAACAATATTTTAATCTTTTTTAAAAAGGAGACAAAAGAAAATGAACTATATTAGGTTACATTCTCATTGCCCATAGGAGAATAAAGTGATCCCACATACAACAGCTACCAGAAATAAATGGACTCCCTCACATCGACCCGAGCTGTTCTGGATCACCATCTACAGAGCTCCAGGCCTTTTCATTCATCATCAGCTGGTCATATACAGAAAAGAAAGTCTTGTCCTTGGAAGCTCGTGCCATTCGTTACTGCATTTGGAACCAGCTGATCAGAGCCAACCAGCTTCAGACAAGGTGAGACACCCTTCCTGCACTTACAACCCACTGACAACGTTAAACACTATTAAAAGGGAACTACATACCAGGTTCTCCTTCGCCAGCAAAAACAGAGCTGCTGCAGAGCCGTGCTGCTGCCAAAGCACTCATCAGGTTTCCGGGAGCACCTCGCTGCCACTGCTTCCTGGACTCTGGACCAGCTTCCGTCACAGTAGCTTGGCCATCTGAAAAGGGGACTGCAGTGTTGAGTGTGACATGCTCTCTGTTTCAGTTTTTATAGAATCACAGACTGTTAGAGCTTGGAGGTAATACCATGCCTCACTTTATTATAACCGAGTGTAAAGTGTACTGTCATATTGTCACCTAGCTGATAGGAAGCGAGTCATATCTTCTTGTGAATGGTGACAAACTCCGATTTGCTTATTTTTAAGTTGAATCCCCCCCCAACTGTCTTGTTGACAATCTAAATCAGCTCAGATACTAATTACTGATTACAGTGATACATACACTCAGCCCTTGGTCTCCAACACAGATTGTTTACAGGACACCAGTGATATCAAAATCTGTGGCGGGGGGGGGGTTGGGGAAATGGCTCAGAGGTTAAGAGCACCGGATGCTTGTGCAGAGGACCTGTACAGCAGCTAACACACATCTGCAACTCCAGGTCCAGGGGATCTGACCCCCTCTTCTGGCCTCCATGGACATTATACACACATGGCGCATTTACATCCATGTGGGCAAAAACCTCATACATACAAAGTATAAATAAGGCACTGGAGAGATGGCTTAGCAGGTAAGAACACTGGCAGAGGACCTGGGTTCAACTCCCAGCACCCACATGGCAGCTAACAACCATCCACAACTCCAGTTCCAGGGGATCAGATGTCTTCATCTGGCCTCCTCAAACACTGCATGACATGGTGCACTTAGGCAACATACTCATACACACAAAAATAAAAATAATTTAAAAATATAGCTGGGTGTGGTGGTGCACACCTTTAATCCCAGCACTTGGGAGGTAGAGGCAGGTGGATCTCTCTGAGTTCAAGGCTAGCAAAAAAAATTTTTTTAATAAAATAAAAACTAAATAAAAAATGAAAATAAATAAAATCCTTTAGAACAATGTACATGATTAAGTAGTTCACATACAATGGGTGCTATCTGCATATAACCTATACATACCTCCCACATACTATTGGGGTGGGGTTGAGACGGGGTCTCATGTACCCTCGGGTGGCTTTGAGCTGGCTTTGTAGCTGACGCTCTCCTTAAACTTCCAACCCTCTGGCCTCCACCTCCACCTCTCAATTACTGGGATTATAGACATTCCCCCATGCCCAATACTTTATTTTTTAATATTGCTTTCTGTTATTTTTTTAAATTTTTTTTATTTATTTCTGTATGTGTATGAATGTACTGTCTGCATGCAAGTCTGTGCACCCGTGTCGTGCAATGCAGCGGAGGTCAGAAGAGGGTCTCGGATTCCCCTGGAACTGGAGTTCTCTTGGAATTGGAGTTTCAGACAGTTCTCGGCCGCTATGTGGGTGCTGGGGATTGAACCCAGGTCCTCTGTAAGAGCGGTCGGCACTCTTAACCGCTAGGCCATCTCTCCAGCCCTGCTTTCTGTTATTTTTAATAATTATGTGTATATGTGTGGTCTGAGTGTGGGTTTGTACATGTGAGGGCAATTCTCACGGAAGCCAGAAAATGGTGTAGGATCCCCTGGAGCTGGAAACCAGCAGTTGTGAGCTCCCCGGGTGCTGGGAACCAAACTTGTGTCCTCTGCAAGAGCAGGACAGGCTCTTAATGGCTAAGCCATCTCTCCGGGACTTTCCATGCACTTCTAATCAATCCTAGACATCTTGTAAACAGTCCACATGCTATATAAATCATTGTTATACTGATTATTTAGGGAGTAAGAACAAGATAAAACATCTGTATGTATTCAGCACAAATGCAAGTTTTTCCTGAATATTTTCCATTTGCAATTGGCTGAATCCAAGTACATGGATGGCTGTACTGCCTATTTCAGCTTATAGCACAGTTTTAAATTTTGCTCCTTTCTCAGGGCTACATAATGAAAAGGAACATAGGAAATAGGCAATAAAAAATCTTCTCTGCTTGTTAAGACAACATGTAGGAGCTGTGGAGACAGCTCAGTGGGTAAAAAGTGCTTGCCACACAGATGAGAAGAACTGAGTTTAATCTCCAGCACCGCATAAAGACCAGGCACAGGGCACACACAGCTGCAGTCCCAGTGCTGGGAAGCGGAGACAAGCAGACCCCTGGACCTCACTGGCCTGTCAGCCTAGCCGAGTCCACGAGCTCTAGGCCCATGGACTCTGAAGAGCAATTGACACTGTATATCAGCCTCTGGCTTCCTATATATACATGCATGCACACATGAACATATACATACACCACACACAAAGATAACATCCAGAGCTCGCTGTGTCAGAGCCTCAAACACGGGCAGGAAATCAGGTGGAGAAAATCATCCTACCTTAACACCCAGCACTTAAACAGCCTGATTGGCTTACAACACAATTTTATGTTTCTTTGCATTAACTCTCTAAATCTCATGAGGATATCTTTTTTCTTCCTCCCCCTCCCTCCCTCCGTCCCTCCCTCCCTCCCTCCCTCCCTCCTTCCCTCCCTCGCTCCCTCCCTCCCTCCCTCCCTTCCTTCCTTCCCTTTTTCATTGTGCAAGAGACTAAACCTGGAGTTTTGTGTATACTAGGTGTGCTGGAGAGCTTGTGTCTACTTGAACTACTGCTGGATTGAGGGAGCCTCCCGTGGAGGATTTTCTTGATTGTTGAGTGATGAGGGAGGCCCAGCCCACTGTGGGTGGTGCCACCCCTGGGCAGGTTGTTGTGTATTGTATGAGACAGCAGGTTGAGCGTGGGCCAGGGGAACAAGCCCGTAAGCAGCGTTCCTCCATGGCCTGTGCTTCAGCTCCTGCCTCCAGGTTCCTGCCCGAGTTCCTATGTTGGGCTCCCTAACTGATGAACTGTAACCCAGGAGATAAATAAATTCTTTCCTCCCCAAGTTGGAATGGTCAGTGTTTTGTCACAGCAATGGAGAAGCAAACTAGAACACTAGGTAAGCCCTTGACAACTAAGCTACTGTCTCAGTCCTAATACCAATTTTACTGTTAGAAAAAAAAAAGGTCTTTCATGGAATGACAAGGCTATCACTGAGTTGTCACTAGGGGCTAAATCAAGTGAGCCACCGCTCTTTCACCTCCTTCCTGCTTCAGGAAAGACAGAGAAGATGGCAGCCTGGAGCATCCTTCCTTTACTTCTGCATGGCTGTAGTCATCAGTGTGCTACCACGATTAGCAGCGAGTCTCCCTGGAAATGGAGGGGACTCCAAAACGATGTCTACGATGTTTAGTACAAAGTCTGTAGAGACAGTACTGAGAAGTGGGAACGGTCCAGCACAGCGGGCACTGGTGCCATTGCTGTTTGGGGACCTGGACTTCCCTTGCAGCCAGCTGGTGATAACCAACCAGACACTCACCGTCAAGCATGGTGGGGCAGGTGGAAGTGACATCTGTAGCTGCCATCATGTGCAGCAGAGTCTGGGGTGCTCTGGTGTCCCATTGCCTCCTGTTTTCTGCAGCAGTGACATCCTGAATGAGACCTTCCAGGTATAAGAGAATCAGCATCAGCTTCAAAGCAGCCCAGTGACTAATGGCACAGCACAGTTCTTAGAGGCCCAGGGCAGGTCAGCAGTGGGGTGTGCAAACCACAGGAGCCACCACCCGCCTCTAACAGATCCAGGGAAGAAGACCAAAAATGCAAACAGGTTTCAAAGTGGTTTCACTTTCATCATTAGTGTTTGATTGGTTACCTAATTTAAGTGCTAAGGAAATACTGGTGACGTGAATGGACCACTCATCGGCATACATGAGAACTTTTATGTGAATCTGCTTCTGCAATCTCTTCTCTCCTTCCTTTCCTCTTTCCCTCCTTCCTTCTTCCTTCCTTCCTTCTTTTTCTTTCTGTCCCAGGCTGGCATGGACTCAAGGCAATCCTCCTGCCTCAGCTTCCCAGGCGCTAAGGTTAAATGCATGGCCACAACATGCAGATCCATTTTTTTAAATGTTTATTTTATTATTATTTATGTGTGCATATGCACATACATGTGGTGCCCACAGAGGCCTGAAAAGGGTGTCACGATCACCTGGACCTGGAGTTAGGGATTGTGAGCCATCCGACCGACATGGGTGCTGGTAACCAGACTCTGGTCCTCTGAAAGATCAGAAAGCACTCTTAACCACTTAGCCATCTCTCCACCCCCAGATACATTTTCTTAATTAAAAACATGGGGCCAGAGATCTCCTGAGACCAGCTGAAGTGCAGGTACCCCCCACCAAGGGAATTATGAAGGTTTACTGGGATTATGAAGGCATCTGAAGGAGGCAAGCAAAGCAAGCCTTCAACACAGTGAAGAGGCATTTAGGACTCACATTGGAATACAGGCAAGGAGAAGCCCATATGCCAGGAACAGGAAGACGAGACAACACGGGAAAGGGGCAGGATAATCCTGCACCAAGCTCTACCAACTCTATGGAAGATTCCTACAGTGGGATCCCCCTGGGAATGGCCCAGGACACAGATATCAGAAACACAATTGGGAACATACTTAAAGAACTACAAGAATATAAAGAGCAAATCAAAGAACTAAGAAAAGAGAATGAAGAACTCCAGAAGGACCTAGAGAGAGAGAGAGAATGACAAACTCCAGAAGGAAGTAGAAACACTGAAAAGGTCCCATGCTGAAAAAGATAAGGAAACCAACCAGCGAAGCAAAGAGCTACAGGAAGAGATTGAGAAGCTCCAAAAGGAAGTAGAAATACTAAAGAAATCAGAAGAGGAAATGAAAAAGGAAATCAAACACTCATCCAATCAAGAGGATAGGAATGGAAAAAGCCTCAGAAACAGAATGGAGGAAGCAGAACAAAGAATATCAGACCTGGAAGATAACACAGAACAACTAAAAACCTCAAGAAAGCTGGGCACAGGCCACAGGTGCAATCCTATTCAAGACAGCTGGGCATGGGGCCCACAGGTGCAGTCCTATTCAAGACAGTTGGGCACGGGGCCCACAGGCGCAGTCATATTCAAGACAGCAGGGCACAGGGCCACAGGTGCAATCCTATTCAAGACAGTGGGGCACGGGGACCACAGGTGCAGTCCAATTCAAGACAGGAGGGCACAAGGCTGCATGTGCAGTCCTATTCAAGACAGATGGGCATGGGGCCCACAGGTGCAGTCCTATTCAAGACAGTGGGGCACGGGGCCTACAGATGCAGTCCTATTCAATACAGCTGGACATGGGCCCACAGGTGCAATCCTATTCAAGAGAGCAGGCATGGGGCCCACAGGTGCAGTCCTATTCAAGACAGTGGGCATGGGGCACACAGATGCAGTCCTATTCAAGACAGCAGGGCACGGGGCCCACAGGTACAGTCAGATTCAAGACAGCTGGGCATGGGGCCCACAGATGCAATCCTATTCAAGACAGCAGGGCATGGGGCGCACAGGTGCATCCTATTCAAGACAGCAGGGCACGGGGCCACAGGTGCAGTCCTATTTAAGACAGCGGGGCAGGGGCCACAGGTGCAATCCTATTCAAGACAGTGGGGCAGGGGCCACAGGTCCTATTCAAGACAGCGGGCACGGGGCCCACAGGTGCAATCCTATTTAAGACAGCAGGGCACGGAGCCCACAGGTGCAGTCCTATTCAAGATAGTGGGGCACGGGCCACAGGTGCAATCCTATTCAAGACAGCAGGGCACAGGACCCACAGGTGCAGTCCTATTCAAGACAGCAGGGCACGGGACCGACAGGTGCAGTCCTATTCAAGATAGTGGGGCACGGGCCACAGGTGCAATCCTATTCAAGACAGCAGGGCACGGGACCCACAGGTGCAGTCCTATTCAAGACAGCAGGGCACGGGACCCACAGGTGCAGTCCTATTCAAGACAGCAGGGCACGGGACCGACAGGTGCAGTCCTATTCAAGACAGATGGGCACAGGGCCCACAGGTGCAGTCCTATTCAAGACAGCGGGGCAGGGGCCACAGGTGCAATCCTATTCAAGACAGTGGGGCAGGGGCCACAGGTGCGGTCCTATTCAAGACAGCAGGCATGGGGCCCACAGGTGCAATCCTATTTAAGACAGCAGGGCATGGAGCCCACAGGTGCAGTTGGATTCAAGACAGCTGGGCATGGGGCCCACATGTGCAATCCTATTCAAGACAGCAGGGCACGGGGCCCACAGGTGCAGTCCTATTCAAGACAGCGGGCATGGGGCCCACAGGTAGAGTCCTATTCAAGACAGCGGGGCAAAGGCCACAGGTGTGGTCCTCTTCAAGATACCAGGGCATGGTCCCACAGGTGCAATCCTATTTAAGACAGTGGACACAGGGCCCACAGGCACAGTCCTATTCAAGAGAGCAGGCACGGGGCCCACAGGTACAGTCCTATTCACGACAGCGGACACAGGGCCCACAGGCGCAGTCCTATTCAAGAGAGCAAGCATTGGGCCCAGAGGTGCAGTCCTATTCAAGAGAGCAGGGCACAAGGCCACATGTGCATTCCTATTCAACACAGTGGACATGGGCCCACAGGTGCAGTCCTATTCAAGACAGTGGGCATGGGGCCCACAGGTGCAATCCTATTCAACAGAGCAGTGCATGGGGCCCACAGGTCCAGTCCTATTCAACACAGCAGGCACAGGGCCACAGGTAGAGTCATATTCAAGACAGCGGGGCAGGGGCCACAGGTGTGGTCCTATTCAAGACAGTGGGGCATGGGCCCACAAGTGCAATCCTATTTAAGACAGCAGGGCACGGGGCCCACAGGTGCAGTCCTATGCAAGAGAGCTGGGCACGGAGCCCACAGGTGCAGTCCTATTCAAGACAGTGGGCACGAGGCCCACAGGTGCAGTCCCATTCAAGACAGCGGGCCATGGGCCCACAGGTGCAGTCCTATTCAAGACAGCGGGGCACGGGGCCCACAGGTGCAGTCCTATTCAAGACAGCGGGCATGGGGCCCACATGTGCAGTCCCATTCAAGACAGCAGGGTATGGGCCCACGTGTGCAGTCCTATTCAAGACTGCTGGGCACGGGCCACAGGTGCAATTCTATTCAAGACAGTAGGGCATGGGGCCCACATGTGCAGTCCCATTCAAGACAGCAGGGCACGGGCCCACAGGTGCAGTCCTATTCAAGAAGCGGGGCACGGGGCCACATGTGCAGTCCCATTCAAGACAACAGGCATGGGCCCACAGGTGCAGTCAGATTCAAGACAGCTGGGCATGGGCCCACAGGTGCAATCCTATTCAAGACAGCCTGGCTCGGGACCCACAGGTTCAATCCTATTCAAGAGAGCAGGGTCTTTCATGGTTTCCTATGTCACCACCCAGCTAAAGGGTAACAGAACCCTAAACTAGCAACAGAGGGCATGAAGGTGGAGGAAGAATTCAGAGACATCTCAGAGGAGAAGCTGCCTTGGGTGTGCAGGAGGAACCACCACCCTGTGCGCTGTTGACATAAACCAGGGGTCTCTCAGAAGGAGGAGGGCACACGTTCATTTTATGCACGCTGAGCTGTCCAGCAGGTGATAAAGCTGGTGAGCGTGGAGCTCCCAAGAGAAGCTGAGACGGCACAAGGAGTGGGAAGGGATGCCGTGTGCATGGTGGGAGGGAGGGCTTGTGTGCGGGAAAGGAGTCGGAAGCCCAGTGGCAGAGCTGGAAATGGACTGCTCGAAAGGTACCTTCTCCACAGTGTTCAAGCAACGTGTACCTGTGTCTGGGCCACAGAGCTCTCCAAAGGCTTTGTCCATGTAATCTTCATGCTCCTTTACACATCCATACTCCTTAAACTTCACGCCATCTTCAAAGCTCAAAGTGTCATTTAGTGTATCCACTGCCTAGGGCAATTCCACAGTGTTTCATGAGGAATAAGCCATAATGCAGTAAGACATATCAAATTTTTATATAGTCCCAATTGACACTAATTTGCAAGATATGTGGCAAGTAATCAATATGTGTTTGTTAAACAAATCCATGCAGCTTTAAAGGTCAAACTATTTTGAATAAGATAGAAACAGCACTGTTTCCTTTCGTCAGTGGCTTCCCGCCTTCACTGGCAATCCACTGCAGCCATCCAGTGCTCTGGGATTTCTCATTCATGCTCTGCTCTCAGTACCTGACATGATAGTCCTTTTCTTCTCACTCTGGGGGCCTCACCTTGCTGTAACCTCCTGGACTTAAGCAATGGTCCCCCTTCAGCCTCCCTCGTAGCTGACACCGCAGACAGCAAGTGCCCCCAGCTATGTAGCCAACCTGGCCAGGTCCCTGGAGCTGCTCATACTGAAACGATCACCTGAGTTTGTGGCATGTCAAGCCCAGACTAGGACAGGAAGACCACCCTGGCAGTTAAAGCTGTTTGGAATTCTTTCTCTCATGCTAGTAGGACATCTGCTCCTTACACCCTGGAAGCCATGTGATGCACCCCTCCCCAAACCTGCTCCATCCTGACTCAGAAGCTCTGGAAGACCGGAAGCCAAATGGTTGAGCGGAGCTAAGTTCTAACCACCACCTGCTAAAGAAGTCACCGGATATCACAATACCGAGAAAAATATGCATGGTAGAAGAACTGGGGGCTTGAGACACTGGGGGTTCAACCCTGATTGTTGTGCTTGTTAATATGCCCTGCCACTGACCTGTAACCCCTGCTCTAAAAAAAGTTTTAAATATTTCATTTATATATTTTTATGTGTCTGAGTGTATTGCCTGCATGTATGTAAGTGTGCCCATGTCGTGCAATGCCTGCGGAGGTCAGAAGAGGACGCTGGGAACCAAACCCAGGTCCTCTGCAAGAGGTCTTAACCACTGAGCCATCTCTCCAAAAAGCTGAAGATGACATGAGAAGGCTGTGTGTGGAGTGCAGGGGCAGAGCATTGCCTGTCATGCCCTGTCTAGTACCACACACACACACGCACACACACACACACACAAATGAATGTCAGGCATGATTATTCACACTCAAATTTCAATCTAAGTTAATGTTGACACTGACATTTGTTAGAAATTATGAATAAAGATGAAATTTTAAAAGGTGTTGAAATCAAGTAATAAAATGAAATCTGGGTTTTCTGTATATGTATATTTAGGGCCCAAACGCATAATTGAGATTTACCCAAAGACACCTACAAAGTTATCAGAACCAATTAAAATGTAAAACAATTTGGGGTTACCTTGCAATGTGTTTTAGGTCAGCGTATTAATCGTTGATGATATATCATGTCTTTACATTTTTTTGGTAATAGTAAAAAGTTAATATTATCAGGGAAAATAACTTATTTATAAAAGAATTATAAATAAAATTGAAATAATATATCTAAGGAAGTTACCTCCTTTTTTGTCTTTTGGTTGTGAGCCTGAACATTTAATGGCTGTACCAACGCTCCAGCCCAACCTCACCTTTCTTCAAATGAAAGGACAAAGTATTTGGAAAATTCATTTGAATACCAGATACCGTGCTTTCTAAAGAGGACTGAAGAAAAGTCTCCTTACATCCTTTGCAACAATTTCATAAAACTTAAGCCATATTCATTTTCTCAAAGCTGCTCATGGCAACAGTTAACATACCTCTCTCTCCTGCAGGGCATCTCCCTCTGGAATACACTTGTCTAAACTAATTTCAAACTTTACTCCTCTCTAGAAGAAAGCAAAAAAAAAAAAAATCTCAGTTTAGCAGCTCAATAAAGCCATAGCATTATAAGTCTGGAGTTTATGTCAATAGCATATATATTAAGATAGCGGGGTTGGGAGGAAGAATCAACTGACAACCTGGATTATAAGGTGTGAGTCCCTAATCAGCTTTCTTTTTTTAAATTTTAATTTATTCTTGTATGTGTATGAATGTACTGTCTGCATGTAGGTCTGTGCACCCGTGTTGTGCAATGCCGCGGAGGTCAGAAGAGGGCGTCAGATTCCCCTGGAACCAGAGTTAAAGATGGTTCTCAGCTGCCATGTGGGTGCTGGGGGTCGAACCCGGGTCCTCTGGCCATCTCTCCAGCCCTATCAGCTTTCTTTGTAAATGCTGGTTTGATTTATTTTTTTATCTTCTATGTCTGAGTGTATTGCCTCCATGTAAGTGCACCCATGTTGACAAAGAGGGCGTCAGATGCCCTGGAAATCGAGTTATGGGCAGTTGTTAGCTGCCATGTGGGTGCTGGGACTTGAACCCAGGTCCTCTGCAAGAGCAGCCAGTGCTCCTAACCTCTGAGCCATCTCTCCAGCTGGTTCCCCATCGGCTTTCTAATGTGCCAGCAAGAAATAAGAATGTTTTTACCTTCATTTTATGTGTCTGCTGTGGAATTTTAGTTTCATTTATGTTCTGAAGTCTATTTTGTTTCAGGTCTTTTTCAATATTCTGAAAGTTTAGGGAAAAAACATATTATATCAATCAATTTTATTTTCATAACCTCTAAATTTCCAGTGCTGCATATTTCTGTTATTGCCTTCTCAGCCTTCAAAGTAATTTTGACAACAAGATTCTTCCCTTGTGAGGGACTCTCTCTCTCTCTCTCTCTCTCTCTCTCT